>CM034233.1:73315358-73710358 GCA_019916065.1 Vitellaria paradoxa
GTATCTAACCTTTAGTGGTGCTTTTCCACCTCCAAGAGCAAGTATAGTTTCCCGGAACCGCTGCCCTGTCTCTTTTACAGCCTATTGCAAGAAAGAGAACTTGCCCTCAATAAATCATATGAGAAATATTTGTATCACAGAAATTAAGATTCAGAAAAAAAATAAAATCGGAACTGCTGAAGGAAAAATAGCAAAAATGCATATAATGTTCACAGGCCACACACATCATTGAAGCATGAGCATATTCAAGATGAATGAATGCAACTGCATAGCAACTAGATAGTCCGTCAACAAAATCTAGACAAAACTAAAGGAAGCCACTCTCCTAGCATCTTGAATTGCAAACAGAAGAATAGCTAATTTCCTTCACCAATGAGAGGGGGTGCTAGGGACTCCCCAACCTAGACCTGAGATCCTAAGTTCCACTCGCACCACTTACCTAGGCTTCCGCGCCTAATGTACGCAAAAAAATGAAAAAAAAAATTCTTTTGCCACAAACACTAATCTCTGCAGCTGTATTCCTTGCTAATTTCTTTCCATGTAAACGTAAATGTACCAATCCCTCCTCTAGGAGTAATTATTAAAAGCCAATGATTAAAAGCAAAACAATCCTCCTCTAGGAGTAATTATTCCATCGACCCAGTTTATATGTGCCCAACCAATAAGAATTTAACAAATCATACAAATGTGGGTCATATTATTCTATGTGTTTATTTCCTATTGGTTACGCGCACATAAACCAGGTCTATAGAATAATTACTCCATCCTCCAGTAAACTCTACAAACCTAAAACTTCTAATTTGCTTATGAATCGTGTTTTAAGAAGGACAACAAACGTTTCAGAGAATCAATTTGATTTCATGCCTGGAAGATCAACCATGGAGGCTATTTTTCTCTTGAGGAGGTTAATGGAACAGTATAAGGAATGTCAAAAAGATTTACATATAGTGTTCATTGATTTAGAGAAGGCATATGACCGGATTCCTAGAGAGATTCTATGGAGAGTATTGAAAAAGAAAGAAGCAAGTGTCGTATATATTGAGACGATAAAGGACATGTATGATAGAGTCATGACATCTATACAGACGACTGGTGGAGAGACTAACGAGTTCCCTATCACGATTGGTTTACATCAAGGCTCAGCGTTAAGCCCGTACTTGTTTGCTTTAGTTATGGATGAGATTACAAGATATATTCAGGATGAGGTGCCGTGGTGTATGATATTTGCAGATGATATTGTTTTAGTAGATGAGACGAGAGAATGAGTGAATGCTAACCTAGAATTGTGACAGGAAACGTTAGAGACAAAAGGGTTTAGGCTAAGCCGATACAAGACGGAATATATGGAATGTAAGTTTAGTCAAAGTACGATAACGAGTAGTATAGAAGTAAGTCTAGGCATACAAAAGATTGTAGAGAAAGATAAATTTAGGTACCTTGGATCTATGGCACAACAAGATGGAGGAATTGATACTGATGTAAGTCATAGGATTCAAGCTGGGTGGACCAAATGTAGGAGTGCTTCGGGGGTTTTGTGCGACCGAAAAATCCCCCTCAAGGTGAAAGGAAAGTATTATAAGGTGGCGGTTAGACCAGCGCTGCTATATGGATCAGAGTATTGGGCAGTAAAGCATAATCATAATTAGAAGATGGCAGTTGCGGATATGAGGTTGATAAGGTGGATGTGCGGGATTACAAGGAAAGATAGGATTAGGAACGAGGAGATTAGGGGCAAAGTAGGAATAGCATCGATTGAAGATAAAATGAGAGAAAATCGATTAAGATGGTTTGGCCATGTTAGAAGGCGTTGGTTTGGCCATGTTAGAAGGCGTTGGTTTGGCCATGTTAGAAGGCGTTGGTTTGGCCATGTTAGAAGGCGTCCAGCGGAGGCACCTATTAAAAGGTGTGAAAGTATGGAGATTGTCAGGAGTAGGAGAGGCGGAGGAAGACTCAAGAGAAGTTAGAAAGAAACTATTAAACATGACATGACCTACCTAGATCTATCGGAGGACATGACCCTAAACAGATCTAATTGGCGTCGACAAATCCATATAGCCGACCTCACCTAGTGGGAAAAAACTTGGTTTGGTTTGGTTTGCTTATGAATGGTGTTTGCTAAAATAAATATTAACACTTCTTATTCACACTTCCTTTCCAACATAAAGATGTGGAAAAACTTAATATTTTGATAAAATAAGATAAAATTTATGTGAACAATTTATTAGTTTTAAATGAATATATAAATATATTTATTCGTCAATATATCCTTACAATATCCCAAATCTTTAAAAAATGGATGTCAGTCCCCCCCCAACGCATCATATCCATATTTGTATCCTACTTAGGCAATGAGATATAGAACATGAAACAAAAAATATCGAAACTCAAACCATGATGCGTAATTTCACTATTTCAGCAAAAATAAGCGAGGCAAATCACTAGGAGTTGAACCCAAAAAAAAAAAAAAAAAATCAACCAAGATGACGAAGAGGAGGTAAGTCAGTCAATCTTCACACAAGTCGATATGATTCATGAATGAAACAATCACCAATCATTTTACTCACTATAGACGACCACAAACTAAGTCCCATGGTGCCACTCAACAGCTAAGAACTGGTATACGGCAAACATGTTGTTACAGATTGACGTTGAAAGACGCAGTGACATGAATACCTCGAGCTGTTGAAAATTTGCATCTCATAATAACTGACGTTAAAATATGCATCCTGAGATGATTTTTCAATTACAGATTCACAATGAAAACAATTGCAAAATCATTTAAAAGGAAACAATCGTCAAATTGAAGAATCAGCACCAGGCTTAGATAATGTAAAATAAAATATGGTCAATATATTTCTCATATGATCATATCTGTCTAGAATCTGGATAGTCATTTGCTTCAACAGCATTTTAGTTAGCCTCTTTCCTGTGAACACTTGGAAGAAACAATTTGGTACTCCAACAAACAGGCACCTAAAAGTGGTAAAGCAAAATGAAGTCATTTAAGATAAACATGAAAAACTATTATTTATACCAAGTGGGAGGAAAAATATAGGCTCGTGGAATTCTATGACTCAACAAAGCCACAAATACAGGAAGTCCTTCCTGACTATTTAGTCTTGCGATATGCGTTGATGCAAGAATGCAGAAGGACAAAAAAAGGATCCATTTCCATTGGATCACATAAGAAAACAGATAATTGATAGAATAAGGGAAAACATTAAAATGAAGAACCCCCATTATTTAGAATAAGGATGACTCATGATCTCACCAACTAATTTCAGTATGTATCTTTTTGAAAAAGTTTTTTTTTTTTTTTTTTTTGTGACCCAGAACCCCACCGATTTATTGCAACCCTTAACGAACCCCGTAGTCGATGAGTAAACCAGGACTCGCGTAATACCCCACAAACCACGCGAACCAGTTAAGTCCAAGGCTCACACCTTGTGTGGGTACCTCCAAGGCTTGTTGGGCCTTGGAGTCGAACTCCTGACCTCCTTTAGGAAAGCCAAGAGCTCTGGCCAACTACCCTAGAGCAATTGGTTAATTTCAGTATGTATCTTACCGTGATTATTTCAGTAATGGTTCCATTTCCAAGATGAAATCCATAGTCAGGAGTAAAAGACACTGATTAAATCCTTTTAAAAAGTGACCCAATGCACAGCCATTTATCAGAAATATCTTCTGGTAAAGAAATCGGTCATGTGCACAATTTATTTCTGGGAGTCTAAGAATGCGTTTTTTTTTTTTGGGAGGGGGGGGAGCTAGCTGCTCAGCTTCTAGCTACTAACTTTTTGGCTTTTTCTAAAATGACTAGTTTACCCTCTTACATTTTAAACTTCTTTTAAATCTTGAAGGGCAAAAATGTCAAATTAATAAAAAGCTAAAAAACTAGCTACTAAAAAGCTAGCTTTTTTTTCTTCCCAAACACAACCTAATTTACATGACAAATTTAATTAATAAGAAAAAGTTTGAAAGATAAATACAGTGGAAAGATCCTCCTTTTCAACAGTAATAAAATGAAAATAATTATATAAAGGAAAAAGGATCTGTCTAAAAAATAAAAATAGAAGGCAAAATTTCAAATAGCCTCCCATCATACCTTCTCATCATTCAATCCAGCATCCTCAAATGCTGAGAAAGCATCTGCTGACAACACCTCTGCCCACTGAAAGTTGAACAATTACTATAAAAATATGGATCCCAAAAAAAAATGTAAGAGCATCAACTCTGTGTATTAGTTGAAGAGAGGTCATAAGGAATAACAATTTCTTCAACAGAGAGAAAGCACAAACCAAGTTTAGGCTTCCCGCACAGTTCTCAACAGAAAATAGATACAGATAACATTAACAAAATGCTGACCACAAATCTAAACAGAACCAAAGATAATACCTAAGACGTGTGTAGCAAAACAAAGATGCTAAGATGGATGTTCGAAAGAAAGTTGAGGAAAAACCAATAGAAGAGAGTTCAGAAAGTCATTTAAGATGATTTGGTCATGTCTAACATAGACCTAGGGATGTACCGGTATGGAAGAATATATCGATTCAAAAAGACAAGGTAAGAACGACAAAAGATAAATCTAAAGATTACACAGGCTAGAATTGTGAGAAAGACCTAATTTCATATAAATTTATAGAAAATATAACCCATGACACAAATGAATAGAGGAAGAAGATTCGTAGCCAACTGCAACTAGTTTAAGACTAAAGCTTTGTTGAGTTGAAGTGCGTATAAGCAAAACCAAGAGTGACAATATAAAGTGAAAAAAACAAAAGAAGAAAAAGAGAGTCATCAAAAATATCTGGAACCTTTTGCTTCCCATGCAACACCATTCCCCCACCCCTCACCCTTTGGCACCCAGGACAAGAAAGAAGAAGGAACCAAAGAAGTAAAATAAAATTAGAAAATAAGACCACCAAGAAACAAATACCTTGTAGCTGTAGTATCCAGCAGCATAACCTCCTGATAATGAACCCAGAGGAATGGTAAGAGAAATAGAACAGACATAAATATCATAAGTAGCTCGCAGCTAAAGACAGATATATGTTGCTTACAGACACAGCAAAATCATTATGAAGAGCAAACCTGCAAATATATGGCTAAAACTGCAAAGAAACTTGTCCTCTGGCAGTGGAGGGATAATTTGAGTTCTTTTACTAACTCTCTTATCAACATCATAGATTGATTCTGATCCTCCAGGGATATACTTGCTGTGCAACTCCAGATCTACACATGCAAATCTCAACTGCAAAACACAATAAGATGACAAGAACTTAGAAATTCTACCGTTCTACCATTTATCCATATATAGTTGACAAATCAAAGTCTCGTCCAAACAAAGGCACATTAACTAACTCACGCTCTAGGTAACATTGGACAAGCCAATTGACTATTACATGACAATCCACTGAACCCAACAATAATATTGCAACATAAAACTATGTATACCAAAAAAAAAAGGCATGGAAAGAAATGCATTTTTCTGCTGCCCTCAGTGCAAAAAAAAATATGCACATCCAAGAACTGACATAAAGAGCAAATATCAGAAGTATGTTTAACAAATTTGTTCTAGGTTGAATGCATTCAATGGCATACACAGCCCCCTCCCGCCCTTTCAGGTCATGAAAACAGTTGAAAGTAATCAAACAAAATTGAGGGAATGAGTTGAAATCCTCGACTCCCTCATATCGTATTTATAATAATAAATTACAACTAATTTAGGAAAACACAATAATCATAATCTAAATCAAATCCCTCAATTAAATCCTCACAACTCATAATAAAATATCCTAAAGATTCTAACACTTCTCCTTAAACTGGAGCATAGAGACTTAACATGCCCAGCTTGGCAGACAATTTTCAAATGGAGTTCGAGCTAAGGGTTTTGTAAGGATATCCCCTAACTAAGACTCAGAGCGAACAAATGGAGTGACGATGTCGCGTTTAAGCAAGAGATCCCTAATAAAGTGGCAGTCGACTTCAATATATCTAGTTCGTTCATGAAAGACAAGATTATTAGCAATGAATATCACAGCTTGATTGTCACAAAACATAGACATCGGAGTTGGAACTAAAATACCAAAGTCCTGAAGAAGTGAACGAACCTAAAGTATCTCAGATGCAGTATGAGCCATGGCACGATACTTAGCCTCTGCACTAGATCGAGCAACAACAGTTTGTTTCTTACAATGCCAAGTTACGATATTACCACCAACAAATGTACAATACCCATAAGTAAACCTCCAATCTGAACGACTACCTGCCCAATCTGCATCACTATATCCAATCACATCTATTGTTGTGAAAGGTCGATAGAGTAAACATTGATCAGGTGAATTCTTCAAATACCTCAAAATGTAACACACAGCATCAAAGTGAGATTGATGAGTACCATGCATGAACTGGCTAACTATACCATCAGCATATGTAATGTCAGGTCATGTCACAATAAGATAAATTAGTTTACCTACAAATGGGCGATTATCTCCCAACATCAGAGAAAGGTTTACCACTATCAAAATCTAGATGGACAAAAGAATCTGTAAGAGTATCAGTAAGACAAGATCCCAAAAGACGAGATCCCAAAAGGCCAAATCTCAGAGAGTAAATCCAATGTATATTTCCTTTGAGATAAAGATATACCCTGTGAGGAACGAGTAATCTCTGTCCCTAGGAAATAGTGCAATGCCCCAAGATCCTCTGTCTTGAACTACTTTCTCAAATAACTCTTTAGTGAAGAAATACCCTCATTGTCATCCCCTGAAATGATGATATCATCGACATAAACAACCAAAATAATAATACCAGATGATGTCTGATACACAAATACTAAATGATCAGATGTGGATCGCCTAAAACCACAGTCAAGAAGTGCAGAGCTAAACCGATCAGACTATACTCGTGAAGATTCCTTAAGTTCATACAGAGTCTTGTGTAAGTGACAAACAAGATGTTCACTACCTGTAGCAATATATCCAGGGGGCTGATCCATATACACCTCCTCTTGAAGTTCACCATGTAAGAAGACATTTTTAACATCTAATTGAAATAGAGACCATGACTTACTCACTGCAACTACTAATAAAATATGAACTAAATTAAGATGAGCCACCGGTAAAAAGGTCTCTAAATAATCAACATCATAGGTTGCGTGTATCTTTTAGCAACCAATCGAGCCTTAAGTCTTTCAATAGATTCATCTGGCAGATATTTAACTGTGTACACTCAACGACACCTTACTGTCTTCTTTTCATGTGGAAAAGTAGTAAGTTCCCATGTACGATTATGCTGTAATGCTCGCATCTCTTCATCCATCGCCTTCTTCCAGTTAAGAGATAATGATGCCTACTTATAAGAGTAGGAGGACAAAAGGAGGACAGAGCACAAACAAAGGACTAGAAACGAGGTGATACACGATGAGATGAAACAAATTTAGCTATAGGATGTGAAGTACACACACGTTTACCTTTTCTAAGAGCAATGGAAAGATCATTAATTTCAAGAGGCTTGTTTTCAACTAAACTTAAGGCAAGAAACTCAGATATAGTTGTAACAGGTATCTCGAGAAACTCAAGAATGGCGACATGTCTTGAGGGGCTTAAGATCCACAGGAACAAAAGTAACTGGCGTAGGACCAGTACAGCGCTAATATACCTTTACAAGTGCTGGCACACTAGAAATGAGAATGGAAGTTCTAGATAATCTATCAAGGGAACCTTTGTAGTGTGTGATAACTCCCCCACTCGAGAGGGAGGAAAAGACTCCCCCTCACGAGAAGAAAACTCCCCTTTATTTGAAAAATAAGAGGTGGACTAAAAAAAGACAACATCAACACTAACAAAATACTTACGAGAAAGAGGATGATAACATCAATAACCCTTCTATGTGTAAGAGCAACCGAGAAAGACACAATGACGAGCACGAGGAGAAAGTTTGTCTGATCCTAAATCCAAATTATAAACAAAGGCGACACAACCAAAGATAACAAAGTGAAAGAGAAAAAGAAGTAATAAAAAGATACAAGAGCGAAAAGGACTTATTACCAAGAATAGGTAAAGGAACTCAATTATTAAGGTAGCAAGCAGTCAGGACAGCATCCCCCCAATATTGCTTTGGAATATTCATATTGAAACAAAAAGTACGAGTGACAACCAATAAATGCCGGTGTTTACGTTCAACAATACTATTTTGTTGATAAGTATGAACACAGGAAATTTGATGAATAATATCCCGCTCAATACAAAACTGGATCATAAGAGACTGAGGGTTTGTTTGGAGTAAGAAAAAATGAGATAAATTGAGATAAATTGTGGTTTGGGGAGAGTTCGTAATGCGTGCAGTGAGAGAAAAAAGTTGATGTGATATAAAGTTAACAGAGATTTATAGAGATTTTTGGAGATTTTTGGAGATTTTCAGCAAATTTTTACAAACCAAACGGGCCCTGAGGGTATTCAAAAGCATTATCAGAACGAAAGATTTTAATTTTCTTATCAAATTGAGTTAAAATTTCATTATAGAATCGTAAAATAATAGCAAGTAATTTAGAACGATTCTTCATAAAAAATAACCATGTCATACGAGAATAATCAACAACAAAAATGACAAAATATCAAAATCCATTAATAGAAGCAACTATTGAAGGTCCCCAAATGTCTGTATGGACTACATCAAATGGTTTAGACTAGTGACTATAATTATGACTTGAAAACGAACTATGATAGTGCTTGCCAAGTTGGCAAGCCTCATATTCAAGACTTGAAATAGACTCTAAACTAGGGACAGCAAGTTTTAAATGAGGTAATGACAGATGACCCAAGCGACAATGCCACTGAAACTAAGACACGGATGCACTGAAGACTTAATGAGATGAAGTAAAGCTATAAGGATTATAGTATAATAAACCTGCCCATTCACGTCCCAAACCATTCGTCTTTTATATCTTGAGATCTTGAAAAACACAATAATAATGTTATAGAGATATTCAAGGTTTTAGTTAATCGTCTAATAGATAACAAATTAAATGAAAATTTAAGTACAAATAGACCAAAGAGTAAGGCTAAGGAGGGAGAAGGGTGAATGTATCCTTTACCAATCACAGGATGGGAGGACCCATCAACTAAGGTGATACTATGAATAGTAGTAGCTAAGTTAGAAAATTAAGCATGATTATCTGAGATGTGGACACTAACACTGGGGTTAATAACCCATGGAGAGGACGATGGAAAAGTAAAGCAAATAATATAACCTGATTGTGCTAAAATAGCAGTAAAAGAGCGAGAGACGTGAAGAGCCTGCACAATAACCTAAGTAATATTACCTGACTGTGCTAAAGTAACAGTAGAAGAGCGAGAGATGCGAAGAGCCTGCACAATAACTTCTAACTCAGTAAGAGTAAAGGGACTCAAAGAAACTGTGCCAGATGTAGCAAAATCACTTGAGGCAAAAGTATTCTGTGCAGAAGCGTCAATATTGGACTCAGTAGTGACATGATTAACTTAACCTAGGCGACATATTTCTTCCAACAATATGGTTCAGTATGATTGGTGCCCCCCATAATATTCACATTTCTTGGTGCTTCATCCAGAACCACGACCACCACAAGAACCACCACGACCACCAGAACCACTAACAAAAGAAGCCATACCAAAAAAAAAAAAAAGAGCAGCTGAGTCAGGACTACTAATTGAGGAAGCTAATTGAGAGTGATGACTCAAAGAAGAACGCTATAGATAAGAGTAAGCATTGACCATGGTAGGTATAGTCTCCGCCACTAGAAGTTGATCCCAATAACCACGGAGATTATCATTGAGACCAACAAGAAGTAGAACAGTCATGAGCTCTTTCCATTGTCGTATCATTTGAGCCTTAGTTTTTGAAAAGAGGCGAAATTGTAGAAGATGATTACTTAAGGCTTCAAGATTACTGTAGTGCTCAGACAATGATTGAGACCCTTGACGGAAGGAAAAAAGTTTCTCGTATGCCTCAAAAATTCCAGAAATATTACTCTTCTGCGAAAAAGAGTCTGCTAGTGAGTCCCATATGGCTTTAAAAGAGTCATACAAAGCAACTATACAAAAAACCGAAGGCTCCAAGCTATGCCAAATCCAACTCATAACAACAGCATCCAACGCCCGCCATTATGAATATGAAAGAGATTGTGAATTTGGTGGAGAATCTGTAATATATTTTTCCAACTAAGGACCAATCAAAAAATCCACACCACATGGGACCATGTCAGATAATTTGAGCCGTTCGATTTTTCACATGAGATGGACTTAGGAAGGCTATCAATTGGTATAACAGAGGCAACAGAAGAAGAAGACTCGATACTAGTGCTCTTTGCATCAGTGGAATTAAAAGCCATAAACGAACAGTACACGAGAATCAAAAATTCTAAATAAGACAAACAGCTTGGCAAACGACAAACTAGAAGTCACGGGCGACGAACTAGGAGCCACGAGCGACGCAAATCAAGAAGCCATGAGCAACAAATCAAGATACAGAAACAACGATCAGATCACCTGATTGATTAAACAAGTAAAGATTCAAGAACCAACAAGAGCAATAGTCAGAGCACTGACCTACGAAGCAACAAGCGACAATCGAGATCAAGCATTAACTGATCAAATCATCTAGTACATCAAGAAATCGCCGACTGGGATTGCCAACGGTAGATTTCACGCCGTCAAAGAATGTCGCACCAACTGGAATCGCAAACCAGCACCTAGAGGGAGGTCTCGATCATACCGACGAACGTCAAAGACCAGCGCCGAGAGGGAGGCCTTAGTCGACCAAGAACTTCAAGCCCTAATTGTCATTAGACCCTTTTTCTTTTTTTTTTTTTTTGGGGGGGGGGGGGAGGAAGAAGTAGAAGAAGTAGAAGTTGTTTGCTCTTAATATCAAGTTGAAAGTAATTGACCAAAATTGAGAGAGTGAGTTAAAATCCTCGACTCCCTCGTATCATATTCATAATAATAAATTACAACTAATTTAGGAAACACAATAATCATAACCTAAATCAAATCCCTCAATCAAACCCTCACAGCTCATAATAGAATATCCTAAAAATTCTAACAAAAAGCATTGTAAATTGCATAATATATGAGATTACTGGGGCCTCAGAATTAATATGCTCCCCCTCCCCTAACACACACGGGATAACCCCACTAAAAAATAAAAATAATTCCTAATCATAGATGGCCTACAAGTAGGGATGGAAAAGGGGCGGGTCAATCTATACGGCCCGCCCCCTGCTCCCCGGGTCTGACCTCGGCCTAGCTTGAGACCCGCGCATCCTTCCCCCTAAAGCCTACTTCAAAACATGGCTCAATCCTTTTCTAACACTGAGACTTCAAAAATCAAAACTTACTACTACACAACTTTGACCACTTTTCACTTCATTTCCTCGCACACGGGATAACCTCATCACTACTTTCTACCAACTCTGTTTCCTCTGTTTTTTTCTCATGCAACTAAAGAGAAGAGCAGAGTAGATTGATTGTTGAAAAAAAAATTAAAATAAAAACAAAATCAAGAGTAAATTAATGGAAACATATGGATGGATTGATAAGTAAACAAAACGTACTCTTTCTGTTTCGACCGTAAAATATATATATATATATATATATATATATATATATAAATGTTTTGAAATCTTGTCTGCTAGAATGAATAAGAAAAAAACAATCAGGTCAACGTCAATTCAATCAAAATTAAAGTTATAATAAAATTAAATATAATATGTAAATAAAATTAAATATAAAAATATTTTAAAATTATCTAAAAATCTAATTATTTCTTCTAATTCAATTTCTTACATTTATAAAACCGTTATCATTTGAAATTTGTTTTTTTTTTAAGTAAAAGATTGGTGTTATATAAATAATTAAATATTAATTATACAATTATATTAAGAACTTGTAATGCCTTTAATTGTGTTAAAATAAAATTTGATATATATATATATATATATATATATATATATATATATATTTGAAAATAACTTAAATTAAAAGTATAAATAGTAGCTTGTACTTTTAACTTAATGATAAGTTTGCTCATTTACAACATAAAACTATGTTTGAAATATTTAAATATATTAAAGAAATAGGCAACACATTTTGCCTAAATTAATATACATGGAAGTATAAAATAAATTATTTTTTTTTAATGATAGAGTAATATTTGCAAATGATAGACACTCTTATAGGTGCCAACCTAATTGGGATGTATAAAACGTGAAGTGATGCACCTATTTATTACTCTATCATTGGTTTTTTTTTTTTTTTATAATTCTACATTTTTAATTTTGAATTTAATATGAATTATGTAATTGCTTGTTGCTTAATAAATTTTAGTTTTTGTTAATAATTATTTTAATATGTTTGTTTGAGTTTTATTTTGTATTTTATTTATTTTAAAAAATAAAAAAATATTTAAAAAATAGACTGGATCAACTGAGGCAAGTCAAGGGCGAGGATTGGTGACCTTGGCCCCACCCGACCCGAACCGACCTGAAAAAGAAAAGGGGCAGCTAGGGCGAGTCACCTGCGGGTCGGGTCGACCCCAGGTCAAGAGCCGGGTCAGGCCCGACCCGGCCCATTTACACTCTTACAAGTAAGCTTCTATTTATTTCATGCCGTCAAATCTCTAGTGCATATCTATCAAAAATCATCATAATTGCATCCTCACTATTTACTATAATGAAATATTGGGCAAAATGGAGATATTATACATGACATGTAATTTTGTTAAAAATTTCCAAACTTTGAGAGGATGCAAAAAAATAGAAATTATCATAATAATCATACAGTACTTGAAAATACCAAACACTAAGGTCCTTGTAATAACTATTGGGATTTATTTCACATTAACAAAATCAAGTTTCCCAAACTAATATAAGATTCTTGTGGGCGTCTTTATTTCTTGCTACTTGGTTTTAAGTTAAATACATTAACATAATATCAAAGCTAGGTTTGGGAGAACTCTTTCCTTTCGCTTCTCAATCCCTCATATGTGCACTTCTTATACTCTATGCGCTGTCTACCGCTCCATACCTGAGGGGGCATACTGGTATTTATCCCAAACCAAACCAAACCAAACCAAGCCTTTTCCCACTAGGTGAGGTCGGCTATATGGCTTTGTCGACGCTAATTAGATCTGTTTAGAGGCATGTCCTCCGATAAATCTAGGTAGGTCAGGTCATGTTTAATGGTTTCTTTCCAGCTTCTCTTGAGTCTTCCTCTACCTCTCCTACTTCTGGCAATCTCCATACTTTTACACCTTCTAACAGGTGCCTCTGCTGGACGCCTTCTAACACGCATCTTAATCGGTTTTCTCTCATTTTATCTTCAATCGGTGCTATTCCTACTTTGCCCCTAATCTCCTCGTTCCTAATCCTATCTTTCCTTGTAATCCCGCAAGGCGCACATCCACCTTAGCATCCTCATCTCCACAACTGCCATCTTCTGACCATGATTATGCTTTACTGCCCAACACTCTAATCCATATAGCAACGCTGGTCTAACCGCTACCTTATAATACTTTCCTTTCACCTTGAGGGGGATTTTTCGGTCGCACAAAACCCTCAAAGCACTCCTCCATTTGGTCCACCTAGCTTGAATCATGTGACTTACATCAGTATCAATCCCTCCATCTTGTTGCACCATAGATCCAAGGTACCTAAATTTATCTTTCTCTACAATCTTTTATGTGCCTAAACTTACTTCTATACTACCCGTTATCCTACTTTGACTAAACGTACATTCCATATATTCCGTCTTGCATCGGCTTAGCATAAATCCTTATATCTCTAACGTATCCCGCCACAATTCTAGCTTAGCATTCACTCCTCTCGTCTCATCTGCTAAAACAATATCATCTGCAATACTAGTATTTATCCCACAATCAATAAAATCAAGCCTCCCAAACTAATATAAGATCCTATTGAGCCTTGCCACTCCATGCCAATTAGCTTTGAGTTGGATGTTTTAACAATAACATATTTCAAGTATTACATATACATTTTATAACATTTTCAATCTAATCTCTTACAGGTGGTTTGAATTGATTCTAAAAGAACCTATTATATGGTACTTGAAAGTAATATTACTTCTCTGACAAAAGAACATCTATAAGAGATGCTATCATACTGCCCCCCCCCCCAACAAAAAAAAATGTGGGACTCATTATTGCTCATTATTTTAGAACTTTTACTGAATTGATACATAGTAGATTACAAAATAGAATCCGAGTTTTATGATTTGAGAAACTGTTAGAAGTTAGAACCAAAACAATAAGATCCCACGAGGATACCTCAAACTTCAAATACCTTCCTAAAGCTAGATTTCATGTGGATTAATGAAATCAGCTTTCTTCCATATAGGTCATTCTGAACCAACTTGGCGCATTTATTTATACCATATGATCTAGCATCAAGATGAATTAACTGGTAAAATACCAGCTCCAGTGATTCAAATTCAAACTCCAGCGTAGTTTACATGAAGGTCGATCCAGTGTTCCCCAGCATTTAAAACACAACTTACATATAAAATCCACGCAAAACGACTCAGCGTGCTACCATATATAAAACCAGAATTCAACAGAATCAGCATCTTAGGTCAAGTTATTTCTAGTTTGTACTACAATTCTAAACAAATACAAATCTCTCAAACTGAACTTCTGGAATAAAGTTCTCCAGCAGAAATGTTGCCGCTACCTTATGGAAGTTTGCTTTTGTAAAAAAAGATTGCAAATATCCTTCTTAAGCATTAAGACAAAAGGTTCAATCCAATAGAAACAATTCACTAGAGCAAAACAAATTACCGAAGATTAAATTAATTTTACAACAACTCCTTTTCTTTGAACTGGGATCACTTTTTTAATGAGAAACCTTGCAAGCCATTATCACATAGAGGGGTAAAACATGATTCATACACCCCCACCCCCAAAAAAATTACCTAAATAAAATTCAAACACAATATTGAAATCATATTAGTGATTCAAAAATGCTATAACACAAACACAATGCAGAAAAAATAAATAAGGAAAAGAAAGCAACAAGTTGCACCGACCTGACGAAGACTTAGAGAGCCTGCACGAAAAGTTCGAGCTGCAAGGAGCTTCCTGTATGTGTCTTCTGGAAGACTGTCTCCAGTTTGATAGTGCTTTGCTATGCTCATCAAAGTATCTCTGCAGCACTCAGCAAGAAATGTAATGATAATATCATAACACTAAATAATATACCATTCAATTGAGGCAATGTATTTATAAGCTTGAGTGTGAGTAAACATTCTTCCACCTTCAATAGTGGCATCAATTTACTATACATTATTTTCACTTAAACTGAGATAACACATTATCAAAGGCAAAAAAATAGAAGATCCCAAAAGCAAATGACAAGATGAAAGGATGAAATTGTTCACCTTTTAAGACAGTCAGGGGTTCCCTACAAACCACAAAATGTGGTTTTACATCTTTATTAACCATCAATTCAACAACATGTACATCTATTGAATCAAGACACATGCTTTATGAATGACCCAGCACAATTTACTACACCCAGAAGCTCCAGGTGGAAGAATTTTACTTCCATTAAACAATCAACGTGAATACACAACACATAAGGGTGTTGATATCTATATATATTTACATAATCAAAAATAGCACCCACAGTTTGCTTCCATCCGTGTATTCATATGTATATGTATATATATATATAATGCATACATCCATTTATTTATATATATATATATATATCACAACCAAGTCACTCAACCCCCTTACTGTCAATGTATTTTTATATTATGTATATATATAATGTAAAATAGATTTTGCCCCTTACGTGGTAATGCGAATATAGATAAATGGCAGCAATTGAGATCTCATTGAAGCCGACAAACAAGATGTGTTCCATGGCTGCCTCCTCTTCTTGGAGGTGTAGGTTTAGCTTTTTTTTTTTTTTAAGTGTATATATCTACAACAATTTATATATATTATATATCTTTAGGGTCTTATTATTTAAGTAAAATATCTAAAATTACCCAATTTTTCTTTAAATTTGAGATTCACCCCAAGGTTTCCAAAACTCATTCATTTAAAATACCAGCCAAGATAAAAATAAAATATCAAGTCGTGAAATTATTTAAAAAAAAAAAACTAGGTAATATTGTCAAATAAAATAATAGTAAAATGAGGATTTAAAATAAATCCTGGTCATTACATTAGAACCTTGAAAACCGTTAGAGGGTGACAACATAGCATACACAAGACACTTCTCAACTCAAAAGTTTAAATTCATGAATGAGGTCCCATGCTATGCTATATTAACACCATACCCATCTTTTATCTTTCCCAGGGAGACAATTCTATTTTATCTTTCATGTTTGTATACCCATCCGTTAGCAACGTTGAAATTTGTTAAAAGAGGGACAAGGTGAAAATATTTGGATTTTGGAGGGATAAGAGAGGGCCAAGATAATATTGGTTAAATCTTGAATGGGCCAATTTACTATTTTTATGAAACATATATACCATTGTAAAGTTTAAGCATGATTTTAAAAATTTTAGGAACCCCTAACACTATATTTGTTGCTGATTATTGGACCTATTTCCCAATGGTTAACCTTTCGGATAATTGGTGGCTTAACACAATATTAGGGCATTGGTCTCAGGAGGTCCAGCGTGTGTTCCACGTTTGATCTTATACACTTCGTCTATTCCGTGTTTGCTCTTGTATGCTTTGTCGTTTGTGTTGACACACTGCATTAGGTTTTGTTTGTTTCTCTCTCCGATTCACATGCGAGATGAGATCACATATGAGGGGGAGTATTAAAGTAACTTGATAAATTATTGGGACCATTTCCTAATAGTTTAGTTTTTGGAAGTCAGTGACTTGAGAACTCTTTTTTTCTATCGTAACTCATTTTTAGCATGAGAAATAACGTATATGAAAAACCATAAATAAGATTGCACTGAAGCAACAATACCTATGATAGCACCAATTTTCCATGAATTGAGAGGGTAATTCAACAGCATCCCATTCTATGCCTCGAATACCAGCAACCAGACCCTCATCCTGCTTTGTTAGCATATGCTGAAGTGCATGACCAAACTCATGGAAGACCGTCTCAACCTGCAAATATCAGCAATTAACAATTAAAAATAATAATAATGACGACAACAACAATGACAATAACAACAACAATAATAATAATACATTGGAGCAATGCCTTAAAAAAATAAAAAAAATAAAAACAAAAATAAAAAGAAAAAACAAGATCCTGTTCAAGTTAAAAAAAAAAAAAATACAATGTTGTCCTTGCACTAATCCTAGCAGAGATACCAGTTTCATTTTCAAAAGCCCTATTTGGTCAATAATTGGTGAATCATCCCCCCCACCCCCCAAAAAAAGGGTTGCATTTAACTCCAGGATCCAAAAAATTCAATGGCTTTTGGCATCCATTCATATCAACAAATATATATATATCACTACAAACAAGGTGCAAATGGAAATTCAAGATAAAGGAAAAAGTTTTGAAGTATATTTTAGTGTAACATAGTGAGTGGAGTTTCTTGGAATCAGCCTTTTGTTTGCAGATGGAAGGTTCTATATCTGACCCTCCCAAGGCCCCGCAATATGGAAGGTTTGTGCATTGGATTGCCCTTTACAGCGATCAGATTTCAAATGGATTTGAAACTACGAAGGTTGAGATAGCTTCTTGATGTTGACGCATATAGCAGCTGAAAATTTGCTATTAGTAGAAGGCATTTACCAGGATGCTGTTTCAAAATGCCAACACGACTACATTATTTAGTGTGATACAGAAAATATTAATGGCATCAAATATTTTAGAAAATGATAACCACTTTTCACTCAATTCGATTGGGTCTCGAAGTCCAAGCAAAATCAAACCTTTATGAATTTGGGCTTAACCACACGACTGGAGTACATTCAATTTATGGAATGCGTACTCAGACCTACCTTCAATGTGGCGACTAACCAAACAGACCATACCACTTCCAGTTTGTTCTAACAAGTAAACAATAATTGTAAATAAATACAGGCTCTTTATATTAAGACTGCTTTTGGCCAACACACAACACAAAAGCATATTCCAATGTATAATTCCAGAACTTTTTTTTAATAACAGGTGTATGTACAATTCCAGATATTCAGACAATCAGGAGCTAGAAAATACATGAAACCATCTTCTATTCCAAATTGAATTGGATGTAACAATTTTGTCCACTCTGAATCAAAGGCCCTCAATTGCGGCCCCAGACAAGACTTGTGCAACCAACCAGCTTGAGCTGTTGAGTGCTATTCCAAATAATTTCCACTTCTAATCATTTTAAGAACCCAAAATTTCAGTGACTTGAGCAAAAAGCTAACATGCTTACCTCACGGAATGTCATTAGGCTTGGTTTGTTCCCCACTGGTGGCATTTGATTGCACACCATATGAGCAACAGGCAACCTAGGAGAGGCACCATCTCGTGAAAATACACGACTCCTAGCAACAACTTCATCCATCCATGCACCTCCACGTTTTTCAGAAGGACGAGAAAATGGATCAAAATAAAAGTAAGCAATTGGATTGCCTAAAAAATCTTTCACACAATAGAATCTCACATCCTTGTTCCAAACCTAAAAAGTATTGTAAAATCAGAAAATGAAACCATCTTCTATATTACAAGCAGCAACCAAGATGAAGAAGGAAATCAAAACACCTTACCGGAGCCAAACCATCTGCTGGTTCAATAACAATCCCAAAAAGCATTTTCACAAGGTTGAAAAGGCCATCCATAACTTTAGGCAAGGAGAAATACGGGCGTAATTCTTCCTATATAATTTAAATAAAAAATCATAAACTGTACTTAAGAGCACTTATATGCAAGGAGGAAAAACAAAGCATGCAAAGCAGTTAAGCAGGTATAGCCAAAATTTCAATCCCAGTAACAGATTATAGACTAAGCTGTCCTCTGTGAGAGAGAGAGAGAGAGAGAGAGAGAGGGGAAAAAAAAAAAAAAAAAAAACATTGCAAAGGGTTACAAGTTCAAACAAAAGTTGGTCATACAAAGTAAAAATGCTAGAAATACAAGTCAGAAGAGAAATTGTATCTTCGAAGGAACAGAAGAAAAGTCACACATGGAGTACCAAGACTCTGGCATACGCTGGACAAAAGTAATACATCCAAGATCCTCAAATGCATATTCCGTGACAAATTCAAAATGCCCAAGATTACACATTTGAAATAAAGAGGGAATTGCATGTCAGCTGTTATAAATGTGGTTATCCTCCCATACTTAAATAATCTATTTTAATGAGAATTTGTTGTTACTGAACTCTCAAACTCTAGAAGTAAACAATTTGCTTGTAGTACACTAACTGTATCTAAAAGAAAAATGAAAAATAGTAATAATATATACACAGCAACAGATAGGGGTTCCCAATGAAGAAGATAAATCTGGAGGAAGGATAGCAAGTGACATCACCTCCTTGTGCATGGGAGTGAAAAGAGAGGCTTCAATGAGGAAGCAACACCTGGTGAATAGTGGCAGAATCAGGGTGGCAATATTAACTTAAATCCTCAGTGGATGACGGATGGCCAGGGTAGGTGGCAGGGGTTGAAGGAGCTGCATGGCATTTGAGAGGTTGGGATGGGATCTCAGACAAGTGGTGGTGGTTTGGAACCATAAACTGGAATGGTAGTTGGTTAAACTGAGAAATGGTTCATCCCAGTTCTATTGAGATACAGAGAAAATGGGCATGAGCAGGAAAGGGAAATGGGTTGAAGCTAATAGAGGCAATAAGGTTGTAGGTTCAGTGCTGGATCAAAGAGCAAACAACAACACATCAGGACCCAAGTATAGGCTCAAGTCCAAGAAGGGGAATAATAATCATTATGCACAATAGTCTGGTCCCAGCCTGCTCAGTCATACTCCACAGCTTGCTGGGATTTGTGGCTCTGGACCTCCTGGGCTTCCATTGAAAATGAGCACTGAAGAAAGCAGGCCCAAACCAGTGGGGGGAAATCAAAGCAAGTCTTCTGAAGGCTTGTTCAAACTGAGGCAAGAGGAAGGGCTGTTGAGTCAGTTGATGCCGTACAAGGTGAGCGAAAAGACAGATGAAATATGTTGGTTGACAGAATAGTCAGTAACAGTGTTAGGGGAAGATTAATTATAAGCCAGTGTCTTTCTAGGTCAGTGAATTTGGCACAGAGAAACCAAAGGCTAGGTGAAAACAAAGATTGCAGCTTCTAGTGTCTCTCTTCTATTTAGCAAAATCCAATCCCGATATGTGTAACTCATGTCAATTGCATGACTCTCAATTTGTTTTACAATTTTGGTGCATTAGCAGCATGCCACTAACATGTTCAAGCTTGTAAAGCAACGTCATTTTGAACAAGGACACAGAGTGCTCTAGAAATGTTGAAAGTAAGGCTTATGCTAAATATCAACCACAGGTTAATAAAAATAAAAATAAAAATAAAAAATTTCTTGCTTTTGGGTGAGAATGCGAAAATGCGTGTGAAATATACAGATGGATGAAAAGCAATATATGATCATTCTCCTTTCTATTGGACCATGATGCAACTCACAAGAGCAAAACTATGGCCAACCAATCGTTCCCAAAACAATAATAGAAAAATTGGGTTGTTTTATTTTTTATTTTTAATTTTATTTTTTTATTTGGGGGAGGGGGCTAGAGGGGGTGGAGGAAGGAGTAAAGGAAAACTCAAAGACAACCCAAACTACCCGTACTCCTCTAAGATGACATTTTTTATGGTACCATTTTTAAGGATTTTTGTCTCTAAAAGACTCCTAAATACAACATGAGCAAAACAAATATCACAGTAGCATGGCATCTCGTATATTATTTATTAGAGTTTTGTGAAATTTAAAAAGCAAGATCGAATATCCAAAAGAAGACAAGGGTAGTTAGGGTTTTGTACAAGTTTGCACTCAGATCCCTGACTCCTCAATATGTTTAATATAATTACACTGATAAGAAATTATATACAAATATAATAGCACAACAAACAAAAGCACATGTCACATCAAACTTGTGATGCAAATTTCAAAATGGTGTGGAATTTGAAAGAGGCAAGACCAAACCTCATTTATTTCATATTTTGACTCACGAAGCCTCTCACTCCAGAAATTGATGTCCCAATGGGTTAAATCATTAGCTTCGGGGGCACCTTGAGTTTGGCAGAACTGTTTGAGGTCTTCCAAATCTAAAAATTAAAAGTAAAGATCATGCTCCAAAAATGTCTACCCAACTTGAAAATTAGGATGTAGAAAGGAATCATCATGAAATATCACTGAACAATTTACCTTGGACTGCAGCATTCCAAGAAGCACTTCGAAGCTGTTCCAGGAGCTCTTCTGCTTTATCAACAGTTGCCATTTTGGTAGCCATGCTTACCTGATAATACCATAGTAAGCCTACAAAAAAGAATCATATTCCCCCCCCCCCCAAAAAAAAAAAATGAGCCATACCTCAGCATAATTTTTGTAGCCAAGTAGCTTAGCCTTTTCCAACCTAAGCTTCAAAATCTGTTCAATAATTGCAGTATTGTCTAGATCTCCACTGGAAGCTCGGTTTACATAAGCACAATAGATTTCTTCACGCAAAGCTCGATTTCGAGCATGTTGCATCACAGCCATGAAACTTGGAGCATCCAATGTTATAACCCATGGCCCATTTTCAGCTGTAGCGTTTTCATGGCCCTAAAGAGATCATAGACAGAATAAAAGCTAAATGAAAGCTAAATGAACCAGAGAAGTAAGAAGAAAACATTTTATGTTAGATATCAATGTCGAATACCTTCGATACAGCTGTTTGTGCAGCCAATCCTAGAGCAGTGGCTGGCAGTCCTTCGATCTCCTTCTTATCTGTAATTAATTTTTCAAACTTCTTTGTGGCATCCAAAACATTCTCCTCAAATTTTTTAGATAGTCTTGCCAACTCCTGCAGATCAGCTCATGGTGAAAGGCAAGCAATGGGCAACTAAAAAACTGAGAAAAAGACCGTAAGAGATTCCAACAAATTTTATTTGGACAGTAAAAGTAATTATTTGAAGATTTGAACTCCGATGACGTCCATTTCCTTTAAATTTATCATATATATACCACACATTTCCTTAAGAAGAAGAAATAGATGTGGGCCCCTACAAAGCTCATCACAATTATTTGTTCATAGATGACTGAGGCTTGCAAACTAACAATACTTGTCAGCAACCACAGCCACCAAGCCGCGGGAAGAAGTCGCAGGCCTCTCCTCCATACAGCTAACCAACTAGTGATCTCTCTCCGCTTCGCTTTGGGCCCCTAGCCCTCACCCTATCCAACTCTGATGACATTCCACCATTAACGAGGTGCAGCGCTGTTCCCAGACTGTCGAAACATGCATCTTCACCTCGATCATCCACAATATTGTTTCCCATTACCTCTTCACTATTATCATCAATAAGCAATGTTAAGGATCTCAGATTAAATCAGCTACAACTCCCACACCTATTTGACTTCCTTTCTCTTAATAGAGGTCTTGAACATCATGTAGAATATTGCATAATTTGTAAAGTTTTGAATAGAAGCCCCTCTGATTTAGCTGACAACTCGCGTCGAATACAACACATCAAGTAGAAAAACATGTGCTAGTCTAGCTCAACCATCAAAATCGCAATACAAATGAGGATTTCTTTGCTTACGTCCTAGGTCCCCTTCTTTTTCAACTTATGGAACAGCCTCCCGCCCCCCATACACTAGCATTTTTTTCCCGGCCCCTGTGTGTGTGTGTGGGGGGGGGGGGTAGTATTGGATAGCTTGAACAACTTCATTTGTGTGAGTGTCATAAAATTTACAAGACAAAATACAAAACATCAAAGAAAATAACTATTGCTAATGGAAATTTACCTTGAAAGTGTGATGGACAAAAAGAATTTTCAAATAGCACACATATCATTGGGCAACATGAAAGCATACCTGTTGAATTTTGTTAAATTGGTCCTTTTTATCATCTTCAAGAGAGACACCATTAAGAATTGCCTCCTTTATTTGAGCTGCACAAGTACACAATTCCAAGGGATGTCAAACTTAAGCATACACTAAATGGTTCATACACAAGTACGTGGGATATCAAAATCAAGTATTCACTAAGAGTTAGATTGATGTATGAAATTCATGGTTTTGCCATACACACCAAACTCTATAAACCAAACCAAACCAAGCCTTTTCCCACTAGGTGGGGGTCAGCTATATGGATTTGTCGACGCCAATTTGATCTGTTTAGAGGCATGTCCCCCGATAAATCTAGGTAGGTCAGGTCATGTTTAATGGTTTGTTTCCAGCTTCTCTTGGATCTTCCTCTACCTCTCCTACTCCTGGTAATCTCCATACTTTCACACCTTCTAACAGGTGCCTCTGCTGGACGCCTTCTAACATGGCCAAACCATCTTAATCGGTTTTCTCTTATTTTATCTTCAATCGGTGCTATTCCTACTTTACCCCTAATCTCCTCGTTCCTAATCTTATCTTTCCTTGTAATCCCGCACATCCACCTTAGCATCCTCATCTCCGCAACTGCCATCTTCTGACCATGATTATGCTTTACTGCCCAACACTCTGATCCATATAGCAGCGCTGGTCTAACCGCTACCTTATAATACTTTCCTTTCACCTTGAGGGGGATTTTTCGGTCGCACAAAACCCCCGAAGCACTCCTCCATTTGGTCCACCCAGCTTGAATCCTGTAATTTACATCAGTATCAATCCCTCCATCTTATTGCACCATAGATCCAAGGTACCTAAATTTATCTTTCTCTACAATCTTTTGTGTGCCTAAACTTACTTCTATACTACCCGTTATTCTATTTTGACTAAACTTACATTCCATATATTTCGTCTTGCATCGACTTAACCTAAACCCTTTTGTCTCTAACATATCCCACCACAATTCTAGCTTAGCATTCACTCCTTCTCTCGTCTCATCTACTAAAACAATATCATCTGCAAATAGCATACACCACGGCACCTCATCCTGAAACACACCAAGCTCTATGCAAATATTAATTGCTTATCCACATAATATACGGGTCATTCAAATGGGAAACATAGAGGAACCCCAAAAACCCACAAGCTCTACAATGCTATTAATTGGATTATAAACCAAGTATGAGGTTCATTCAAAAAGGGTGGCTCAATGCACAAGGCTTCTGCCTATGGGGTTTGGGGAGGGACAATATACTCAGTCTTACTCCCAATAACTAAATAGACTATTTTCGATTATTAAAACCCACAAGTCGCAAATAAGCAATCTAATGCCAAAGCTCACCATCAATATGGAACTCATTGAAATAGGGAATTATATTGAACCAAAAACCATTTACACTAAATTAGTAGCATCTCTACAAAGCTTTAAAAGTTGCAACTTCAAGGAACAAGAAACTAACTATTATAAAATATTTAATAATTGATTCCAAAATAAATCCACCGCCTACGAAAGCCAAACTATTCTTCCAATTCACAATATCAATCTCCTATGGGTCTCTAATTGCTTTAGCAAACAGAGTTAGTAATATAAGGTTGTAAGCTAGTCATTCTGCCACATAATTACCCACAAGACAAAACACTATAACTTTTTACTTAAAAGGACTTGCCCTTCATTGTAGGTGATCTCACAAGCAGGACCCTTACATGAGCTCCTCTAGTCAAAAGGCAGTAATGAAGCAAAAGATGATATAGCAAAATATCATGGTTTCAGGAAACATGCTAAACATGGTTTTTAAATGTTCTCCATGGGATTGCCACACGACGGCAATTCAACAGTAAGACCTCTACTAATTGAGACAAACATAAAGTTAAGTATCCAAAACCCTTATAATCATAAAATCTTCTCTCTAATATTTTTTTATATTTTCTATATCAAATTATATATTGAATAAATTTTGTTGTGGATGTTATGAATAGCTAACAAAAATATATAAAATTCTATTTTTTTTTTTTTTTGCCATATCTTGGCCATATCTATATCCTTATTTTTTTTTAAATTGTCGTATCCGTGTTTGTACCTATATCGTGTCTTTATCTCGTATCCATATTCATACTTCTAAGCACATTATAAACTAGGACAAATAAAATGGATGAGCAATCTAGACACATCAAAAAAGCCCGAACTATTCATGACTCAGAAGTGTCCATGTGCCATATGCCAAAAAAAAAAAAAAAAATGGAAATAGCAATAGAAGTAAATAAAAAAAAAAGAAAGAAAAAGGAAAAGCATAATAATATCAAATAGACAGTTTAACAATATACAAACTAGTTTTATTTTATAGCAAGAATTTTTAAGTAGTTTCTATTAAATAAGGACAAGAACTCACTCTCCACTGCTATAGTACAAGTTCATAACTCACATTCAACTATCCGTTTACAAGCATCACTCAGTGATTCCCATTCAGAAGATTCTCTGATAGCCTTAAATGCATTGTAAAGTGGTTTACTCTGCCCCAATTTAAGCTCAAACTCAACTTTCTCTGGCTGCAAGGGGAAAAAAAAAGTAAAACAAAATAAAATAGTATCATCACCAGAGGTCCGGAAGAGTGAAAGAGTATTCCCGGGAAAAAATAAATAAATAAATTATCATTCTTGGCCAACAGAAAATTTAATCAACTTATAGGAAAAATAAATTATAGCATGTTAAGCCAGCTTTTTTATTTTGCTTATGTACTAAAGGGAGACAATTGAGAGAGTGAATGAGCAAAATATCAACTAATCAATTTCAAAAAAAGAAAAAAAAAAACGTAGCATTGCTTCACTTGAGTGTTAGCTAATGAATAACGTATGTGTGGCTTGGTCTCTAACAGGAATTCTGAGTCCAAGTGCCCTATGGGAGAGTATGTAAGGATATAAATCTTTGAAAATCTGTACAAAAATACGGAAACAGAACGAAAAAAACAGTACCTGAACTTCTTCAATGGCGGAACGGAGTTCAGGAGTATCTTTGACGGACTTGAGATGATTAACGGCCCCCCAAACCACGGCCAATGGATCCATAATCTTCTCCAATGGGTAGACCAGCTTCGGCCACGTCGGTTCCACAGTCATCTCCAATTCAACCAATTCAGTCTCCTACCAAGTCAAAACAAAACAAATCAAATCAAAACCATCATCAAACAAACCGCAGTCGGATACATATTCATACACGCATATAAATCATACGAGTTTCTTTAGCAATGCGCGAATCCCGGGGCGAACGTGGTTGGCCTCGATGGCATCGAAAGGGGGGAAATAGAAGTCCTTCAGAAGAGGATTGTCTTCGGCGGTCGTTGACATCGGTGAATGTGGCGGCGGTAAATGAGCGGTGATCGAAGGAGGAGGGGAGGCGGTTGACTTGACGAGGGTTTGGAGTTGGAGGCACAGCCAGGGGCAGTGAGACAAGGGAGATGATGACCAGATGGAAGCGGGGACGAAATTTAGGACCGATTAGATACTTCTAAAATTTCAGGGGAATATGTTTTAAATGGGGTGTAAGATAAGAGGAGGTATTATTTGTAGAGATTTAACTTACATTAATATGATACTTGTGCAGGGGTAACTTTTGACTTAGTTTGGATGTTTTATAAATAAGAGGGATGAATGATAGAAAAAATAGTCGAATAACTTTTTTGTCCTTGTGGTATCCCAAACTTAATTACCTATTAAATTACAAAACCAACTATATTTAATTATTTTTCGACAATTTGAAATTATATTATTTATTTCATTGAAAATTTAATTTTTTATAAATTTGTTTAAAGAACTTTTTTTAAATATGCACTTTGAATGGTTGGTTATTATATAATTTTTTTAATTATATTTATTTTAACTTGCTAGTCTATCTATTATTTTTTTACTAGCATTATATTTGTTTTAATCAAATTAACAATACAATTAATGAGGGTTAAAAATGTCAAAAGTAGTCAAGTTGAAGGGGGATAATTTTTAATTAACCTTAAAGGTGCCCAAAAATTATTCCCAAATAGGAGAAAAATAAAGAAGGGGGAAAGCGAAGAGGGAGGAAATTTTACCATCCAAGTAAGGGGATAAGTGTGGGACCCACCCTTATGAGGGGGTAAAAGCTTTGGAGAGGGCTAATTCCCTCGTCCAATCGGGGCCTTAAGGAAATAGTAAATGCCAACTGGATTGAAAATTGTAATCCAATGGAGTAATAAAATACATTACTTTTTGGCACTGTTGGCGTTTTATTTGAAATAAATATGCATATTAATTGAATTCCGATTTTAATAAAACGAGTTGAATTTAAACTTAAAATTGAAACATATAAGATATGTCTAATAAAAGAGTAATCCATATGAACTAAATTTCTATATATCCATAAAATATATTATGTAATTAAAAGATTAATAGTTTCATGCCCCTAACTTAACTGTCCAAGACAAACAGTATGAGAATCTAAAAACTAAAATAAATAAATAAAATTCAATCCAAATTCAGTTCACATTGAGTTATAGTTATCAATATATCCAGAATCATTGTTTACTCCCATATAAAATAATATTTGATCCTATCAATTTATTAATAACATAATCCACTTTAACATCATTTCTAATGGCCACATCCAATGTTTGTACAGTTAGAACAAATACTATAATCATGTTTATATTTTCTCAAATTAATGATGTCATAAATATAAATAGTAAATTCACACCTTGGGTCACGCTATTTATAATATCATTAATTAAATTTTCAGTTAAGAAGAGTAAATACAACTAGTATTACTTATAGTTAAGACCAGACTTAGGCTACTCAAGCTTAAACTGTCTACGTATCCCATTTTGGGAATTAGGTTACTGTAATTCCTATTTCATGTCTCTTATTATATAAACAAACTCATAATTAACCCGATAAATCATACATCTCATCAATTAATGTCACAGTCACCTATATCAACATCTCAATGTAAAAGAATATAAATGTAATCTCATATAATGGGATGTGATAGAATGCAATGTCAATGCATACTTTAATTTCCATCTACATTCAACCTTATCCTGGGCCGGGTGATGCTTAGTCAAGCATACAGGGCCACCAACCACATCGTTTACGCTTACGGTAAACGTATATCTCAATATATATATAAACTAAGTGGGAAACTTACCGGTGTAAGACTTGGGAAATCATGTTACACCCCTCATCGGGCATTTGTTTAATTTAAGTAGGGTTCGGTTACAATCTAGAAAAAATCTCATAGTCATATCTTATAATTAACGTCCCAACTCTAAGTAACTAAGTTCTAGCCATATATATTGGCTGTGATCATTTGGTATTTTCAAAATCTCATTTTATCATTTTTATCAAAATCAAGGATCCCGTCCATATATATAACCTGTGCCTTGGCACTTCAATAATATCAACATGGCACTTTCGGCCAATCAATAATCACAACATCCAACCAAATGATGCACCCTTAGCCCTGTGCACGTGATATGTTCAATTATGTAAATAAGTATCATTTTAACATAAACGTGCATTCTCATCAGGTTTAACGATGATTTAAAGTTCATTCCATATTTACAAATCAATAATAATGTAGTTTGGGGACAAAAATATATTTAGAAATCAATTATGACATTTTTTCTGAAATTCTACTATACTAGCATCCGGACACCTGAACCTCCGGTCTGGATACCAAAGACTAGTGCCTAGTTTCTGGTTTCGTATTCAATGAAATCCAACTCTAGATTTTCTGCAAATCACCAATCCAAGCCACAATCTCAACAATAACTCATATATAAAAGTTTAAACACTTAAATTACATTTTCTACAACATTTAATCAAAGAATAACTCAAGTATGTACAAGGTCTTCACATATACATGCATATACATATATATACACATAATCATATTGTCACGCCCCTAACTTAATTGTCCGGGATGGACGACATAGGAATATGGAACAACGTAAATTAAATAAAAACTTGTTCTGAAACCAAGTCTTTGTGTCAATAACAACTATCAAGCACTAAATACGTTCCTTGTTCTCATATAAAATAAAGCATCATTAATTATAATCAATTCAAGACCACAATCCAGTGGCTAATTTTAGAGTTTATACAGTCACATTGATCTAGTCAACAATAAACTAATCTCATACATATAAGGTTTGACATTAGAACCCACGTCTCGGGTTACACACTACGAATACGAACATTTAACCATGACCAAAATATTACAACAGACTGATTATCAATATCAATTCAAACCCAAGTGGCTACCTCCTGGCCTAGCCAAATCACCTGTATTTTAAATGGAGTGAGCTAACCAGCTCAGTAAATAGAACCGTGCTAATGTATGTAAGTGAACAAGTTTAAGCATATAGTATAATACAACCAAACAATATGTAAAAATGTATATGTGAGATGATGCAATGAAATGTGGACATGATAAAAATAATATCTCTGTAATGCAATACGACAAAATTCTCTCATTCAAGATCATTTAGGATTAAGACCGGACTGAGGCTATTCTACCCTGAGCTGCCTACGTATCCCATCTCAGGATTCAGATCATCGTAGTTCCTATTCCATACCTCTCTTCAATATATGTTACAATCCATTATCTCAATATAAGAATGTAGATCCAGGGGAACTGTGTTATACCCCCTGATCATTCTGCTAGGGATTCAGGTTACCCCTCTTGGCAGGCATCCGCTTATTTGAAGCAGGCATCCACTTATCTTAAGCAAGCATCTGCTTATCTCAAGCAGGGTTCGGCTATAGTCCAAGAAAATCTCATAATATCTCACATTGATATTAACGTTCAATCATGTCTTGAAATCCCAAAATTTACACTTTTATTTCTAACCTCATTTGAATGCCATGACGTCAACTATAATTTCCCATAACTCTAGGGGCCACATTATTATTCTCTCCAATCCTTTAGGGGTCAAAATCGTAATTTTCTTAAACTTTAGGGGCTATTTTGAAATTATTTGAGCATTTGGGGCTCATTTTGAAATTATTTAAACTCTTAGGATTCACTTTAAAATTATCTAAAACTTTTGGGGGCTATTTTATAATTATTTAAAATTTTTGGGGTCCATTTATGATTATCCAAAATTTTTGGGCCCAAATGGTAATATCACCAACTATTTTCTCATTCCTTTTTCCTTTTTTCTTTTTTTTCTTTTTTCTTTTCCGGTTGTTTCCGGTAAACGTCCCTGGCGCTGGCATTCCATTTCGAATAGAATTCATATTGCCAATTTAAATTTAATCACTTCAACACAAAATAAACATATAGAAATTTATCCTAAAATTTCTATATATCTTTTATGCAATTTTCATGGCTCAAAGGTCTGAAAAATTTGACACCCACATGCATATACATATACCCGTGCATATATACGTATGTATATACACATTTCATAAAACTTCATAGAATCAAACATATAAATATACCAAAATGTTCCTTACAAATAGAACACAAATATAAGTCCTACTTACCTCAGATCTGAAAAAGAAAGAAGAAATGGAGAAATTTCTGTTTTGGCCCCAAAGCTTTCGGCGTCGATTTCTTCCACCATGTGCAAAATCACGCAAAATGGACACTACCACAGCGTTCACGGTATCGAAATCTATCCAAATCTACCCTCTTTCTTCCCAGATCTCTATCTTTCTTTCCCTTCTCTCTCCTCTCTCTCTCTTCTCTCTCCCCGTGCACTCGGGAACCCCCACGGCCAAAAACCAAACCAAAAAACCAGCCCCCCTCTTCTGCCCGCCAGACTCCAAAAAAAACAAAGGAAAGGAAATAAAGGTTGGGTCCCACCTAATTATCCAACCAAACATCGATTTTAGGTCAAAACGGCCCAGAAAAATTAAAAAAATAAAAATATAATATAAAATAAATTACCAAATTTTAATTTAAATATTTCATTAATCCAAAGTAAGACAGAATGGGCCAAAATTAAGTACTAGGTATTACATTCTTCCCCCCTTAAAAATTTCGTCCTCGAAATTTACATAAACCATCTCAATCAACAAACAGGGATGGGTATTTCAACCGTATCACCGATTCACGTTCCCAAGTGGATTCTTCAACTCCACGATGTCGCCACAACACGCGAACCAAAGGAATAGTCTTGCCACGCAAAACCTGTTCACGCCTGTCCTCAATCCGAACTGGCAGATTCTTGAAAGTCACATCCTTCTCAATATCTAACTCTTCCCAAATAATCACATGAGAAGGATCCGGTATATATCTCCGAAGCATGGACACATGGAATACATTATGAATACGAGCTAGTTGCAAATGGATCGCTAATCTGTATGCCACCTCACCAATTCTCCCAATAATTTCAAAAGGTCCAATGTATCTCGGGGAAAGTTTTCCACGTTTCTCAAATCGAACTATACCTTATTTCGGTGAAACTTTCAGAAACACAAAATCACCAACTTGAAATTCCAATGGCCGTCTCCGCCTGTCAGCATAACTTTTTTGCCTACTCTGAGCCGTTAAAAATTGCTGTCGAATCACCCGAATCTTTTCTGATGCTCGTCTCACCAAATCAGGACCAACTGTCACCGATTCTCCGGCTTCAACCCAACATAACGGAGATCTACAAGGTCGTCCATACAAAACTTCATATGGAGCCATACCAATACTAGCTTGATAACTGTTGTTATACACAAATTCAACTAAGGGCAAATGATTCTCCCAGTTTCCTCCTAAGGTCAACACACAAGACCTGAGCATATCCTCCAAGATCTGGATAATCCGCTCTGACTGCCCGTCTGTCTGCGGATGAAAAGCTGTACTAAAACACAATTGAGTTCCCAGTGCCTCTTGCAAACTTTACCAAAACTGTGCTGTGAATACTGGGTCCCGATCTGACACAATGGATAAGGGTGTACCATGCAGTCGAATAATCTCACGAATATAGAGCTGGCACCACTCTTCCATAGAATCCTTATTCCAAACAGGTAGAAAATGAGCTGATTTAGTTGATCGGTCCACAATTACCCAAATGACGTTATGCCTCTTACGAGTCCTTGGGAGACCCATCACAAAATCCATAGTTATATGTCCCACTTCCACTGTTCAATTGGTAATGGCTGTAACAAATCAGCTGGTCTTTGGTGCTCGACCTTTACCTGCTGGCAAGTTAGGCAACGGGATACAAATTTTACCACATCACGCTTTATACCACTCCACCAGAACTGACATCCTAAGTCTTTATACATTTGGTTCCTCCAGTATGTACTGTAAATCTCGAGTAATGAAATTCCCAATGTACCTCTTCCTGAATTTCATTCACGTCAGGCACAAAAATCTTACCTTTAAACTTCAAGTATCCTTCGGCAGATAAGTTCTAATTTTCAGCCTCCTGTCCCGAAGACAAATAATATCTCATATTTTGACAATATTGATCTCTTTGTTGAGCCTCCATAACCCATGTCAGCAACATAGGTACCACTTGCAAACAGTTTAAACTAGAATAGGTGGTGTCATCCTCTTCATCATCATCCCACCAAAATTCAAAGGCACCAACATCTTCCTGAAGACGTCACTGAGAATGAACCCCCCTAGCCACCAAACTTTGTGACTTCCTGCTCAAAGCATCAGCTATTACGTTAGCCTTCCCTGGATGATATTGAAGATTAAAATCATAATCCTCTAAATATTCCACCCACCTTCTTTGTCTCATATTCAAATCACGTTGAGTGAACAAATACTTCAAGCTCTTGTGGTCTGAATAAATATTAAACCTCTCACCATACAGATAATGCCGCCAGGTTTTCAAAGCAAAAACTATCGCGGCCAACTCCAAATCATGTGTCGAGTAGTTTCTCTCGTGTGGCTTCAATTGCCTAGACCCATATGCCACTACTTGATTATTTTGCATTAAGGCACATCCCAAACCTTCACGTGAAGCATCACAATACACCGAATATTCCACTCCATGCTCAGGTATAATCAATACTGGAGCCTTAGTTAATCTCCACTTCAGTTCATTAAAAGCATTATCACAAGCATCATTCCATTTAAATCTAACCCCCTTTCGAGTCAACTTAGTTAATGGACTTGCTAACCGAGAAAAATCTTGTATAAAACGGCGATAATAACCAGCCAAACCCAAGAAACTGAGAATCTCAAAAATAGATCTCGGTCGCACCCAATTTAACACGGCTGAAACCTTAGAAAGATCTACTGCAATTCCTCGACTAGAAATCACATAACCCAAAAATTTCACTTCCGATAACCAGAATTAACACTTGCTAGCTTTAGCAAACAGTTTATGGTCCCGAAGTGTCTGTAAAACTATCCTCAAATGCTGCTCGTGTTCATGTTCATTACGAGAATAAATCAAAATATCATCTATGAACACCACCACAAACCAATCCAGGTAAGGTCAAAAAATCGTATTCATTAAATCCATAGATACTACTGGAGCATTCGTTAACCCGAATGGCATAACCACAAACTCAAAATGACCATACCGAGTACAAAATGCCGTTTTAGGAATATCTTATTCCCGAATCCTCAATTGGTGATAACCTGAACGAAGATCAATCTTAGAAAAACAAGCTGATCCCCGCAACTGATCGAACAAATCATCTATTCTCGGCTATTCTACCCTGAGCTGCCTACGTATCCCATCTCGAGAATTAGATTATCGTAGTTCCTATTCCATACCTCTCTTCAATATATGTCACAATCCACTATCTCAATACAAGAATGTAGATCCAGGGGAAACGTGTTGCACCCCCTGATCCTTCTGCTAGGGATTCAGGTTACCCCTCTTGGTAGGCATCTGCTTATCTGAAGCAGGCATCCGCTTATCTCAAGTAGGGTTCGGCTATAGTCCAAGAAAATCTCATAATATCTCACATTGATATTAACGTTCAATCATGTCTTGAAATCCTAAAATTTACACTTTTATTTCTAACCTCATTTGAATGCCATGACGTCAACTATAATTTCCCATAACTCTAGGGGCCACATTATTATTCTCCCCAATCCTTTAGGGGTCAAAATCATAATTTTCTTAAACTTTAGGGGCTATTTTGAAATTATTTGAGCCTTTGGGGCTCATTTTGAAATTATCTAAAACTTTTGGAGGCTATTTTATAATTATTTAAAATTTTTGGGGTCCATTTATGATTATCCAAAATTTTTGGGCCCAAATGGTAATATCACCAACTATTTTCTCATTCCTTTTTCCTTTTTTCTTTTTCTTTTTCTTTTCCGGTCGCTTCCAGTAAACGTCCCCGGCGCTGGCATTCCATTTCGAATAGAATTCATATTGTTAGTCTAAATTTAATCACTTCAACACAAAATAAACATATATAAATTTATCCTAAAATTTCTATATATCTTTTATGCAATTTTCATAGCTCAAAGGTCTGAAAATTTTGACACCCACATGCATATACATATACCCGTGCATATATATGTATGTATATACACATTTCATAAAACTTCATAGAATCAAACATATAAATATACCAAAATGTTCCTTACAACGTATAGAACACAAATATAAGTCCTACTTACCTCAGATCTGAAGAAGGAAGAAGAAATGGAGAAATTTCTATTTTGGCCCCAAAGCTTTCGGCGTCGATTTCTCCCACCACGAGCAAAATCACGCAAAATGGACACTACCACGGCGTTCACGGCATCGAAATCTATCCAAATCTACCCTCATTCTTCCCAGATCTCTCTCTTTCTTTCCCTTCTCTCTTCTCTCTCTTCCCGTGCACTCGGGAACCCCCACGGCCAAAAACCAAACCAAAAAACCAGCCCCCCTCTTCTACCCACGAGACTCCAAAAAAAAAAAAGAAATGAAAGGAAATAAAGGTTGGGTCCCACCTAATTATCCAACCAAACATCGATTTTGGGCCAAAAACGGCCCAGAAAAATTAAAAAAAATTAAAATATAATATAAAATAAATTACCAAATTTTAATTTAAATATTTCATTAATCCAAAGTAAGACAGAAATGGCCAAAATTAAGTACTAGGTATTACACATATATACATATATATACATAAATTTCATGATATTCAATCAAATCAAGCTTATATATATAAATCAAATCATATAACAACGTTTAGAGCACGAATATAAGTTTCGCTTATCTCGAATCCAGAAAGAAAAGAAGAAATGAAAAGGTTTATGATTTGGTTCTTGAACTTCAAATGCTTGTATCATTTACCTCAAGTAAAATCATGAGAAACAGACACCACAACGACGTTCATGGTATCGAATACTACCCTGATCGGCCAATCTTCCTTACGGGAACCTATTTTCTCTCTTTACTTTCTCTCTCATCTCTTTTCTCTTTCTCTTTCCCCTTGGTCTGTAATCGCTGAGGGTTACTAGAGAATAAAGAAATAAAAGGAAAGAAAAGGAATAAAAAGAGCTAGGCCTTTGATCCAGGTATCCAACCCAATGTCACTCCAAACCCGACTCAAGAAAAATAAAATAAATCGACCCAATTTTAATTAAAATATTTTATTAGTCAAAAATAACACATAAATAACCAAAATTAAATTCTAGATGTTACAAATAGTATAGTTCTAAGAAGTCCATTTGTGAGGGCCCAATGTGACAATATAAATATACGGGTGGATCCCTTTTTTTATTGTAGACATAATTCATCCATAAAATTTCGTAATATAGAATTAGAGTATAAAGAGAAAGATTCATAACCATCAAGATTTATATTGATCTTGGAAACTTTTTTCCATTCACAATAGAGATTATGAAGCAAACAGATACGCTTCCACTTAATTGTATGTATTTATTGATATTCATAATTTCATATACAGATTTATTGTAAACGTCGCATATGCCTAATTCTCTATGCTCTTCTTACATATTTAAATATTAATTTATATATATTTTTATTTTTATTAATTGTTCTATAGTTAGAAATAAATATATTTACAATGACTATGTTTTTAACAATTTTATTTTTTATAGAAAAATGTTTTAATATATATTTTATACATATGTTAATATATAATATTGTACTACTATTATATTATATTTGTAATTCGCGTTATATTTTACATTCATATCGATTTTTTAAATTATATTTTTACATACTTTTAACTAAAAATATATTATCAACCTTGTGCAGATTTCGGATCTTTCAATCCTTAAACTCTCACTACCTTCTATTCACTCTAATACTTCTTTCAACCTAAAACCAATTCCAAACTAACAATCATTAAATCAAATAAATTGTTTATTTTATATTTAAATTTATTTAGGGTTTAGGTGATGGAAATAAATAGTAACATAAGATATATGTGGTATTGAGCATAGCATAAAATTAAATTTTTTTGTAGTACTATTTTTTTATGTATTGAATGAGTTAGATATAAAATAGGATCAGAGATGTTATCTAAATAGCATTATTACAGTAGAAAGAAAATTTGAAAAGGAAGATATATCGCTGTGTCTCTCTTACATGTTGGATGCTATGTCCCTCAATTATCAAATATAATATATAAACAAGTATCAAAAATAATTTCTCTAATCCTCCTCTCATGTTTGACAGACAAACACAATGTATGTTGGTTAGACTAATTGAATGTAACATAGCAAATAACTTAGTTTTTTTTAGCATAGCACTTTATCTTTTTTTTTTTTTTTGCCATTTGTTTTATGTTGAATAAATTAGGCAGTCAACTAATTACCATATAATAACATCACTCTAATACGGTTCGAAATTATTTATAGAAAATTATGAATATAACAAAATACGAATATAATTTAAAATTTGTAAATTTAATTTGTCTTTAAATAAATAAATTATTTAACATGCTCACTATATTTTAGGTATTTACAAAGAAGAATAGATATAAATATATATGTTATGATGAGGAATATTCCTGAGCTCGAGTAGAAAGACAGGAATACCCCAGGTTAAAAGGTAATATGGTAAGCCGAGCTAGCCTTCGAAGTTGGCTTTCGTTAAAGATCGACCGAGCTGGGGCAAATTGAACTAGAACGATCCGAGCTCCTTATTTAAGAATCGATGAAAACTGGGTAACGCCCTTATACGCACGTTAGACCCCAACAACCTCGACAGTGGAATTAGTGTCATTTTGATTAATCCCAATAGGGAATATCGGATTGGCTCGAATCCCTCACTTACCTTATCCAAATAAGGCAGTTACAATAAAATCAGGGAATAGCCGCGATTTGTTTCCATCAAGAATCCCACCATTCACTTCTATAAAAGGGAGCATTTTGAATCTGGTAAGGACATTCTCTTTTCTAATAAGACTTTTTGTGTTTTATCACTGACTGGATCATCGAAGATCGTTAGGCAGGCACCACACTAGTGTCAGAGACAGGCAAATCCTTTTGTTTCCTCTGAATCTCCAAACCTGAAGAAACCAGATTGCAGGTCGTGAAAATTGGTTATCATCATGTTCCATCAACACAAATTGTCACGTGTGATGGTGAATACAAACCCAATTATATTAATACGGGTCCGGTAGTTCATAAATTTGGGTACAAAGGTGAAGGGTGATCATATTCAAATAGCCATCTCACAGGAAAGCAATGCTTTTCCCAATGTTTTTTTTTTTTCTTTCATGGAATATTTCAAATTTAGGAAAATAAAAATTTGACTGAAACACTTGATTTTTATTTGTGTGAATCTCACTTAAATCTATTATAAATTAACAGTTCAAATGTATCAATCACGATTGACAATCTAAATATTAGCAAACTTCTTTAATTAAAAAAAAAAAATCAAAATCTCTACAATCCTCCTGGCATAGTGTGTACTCCACCAATTAATCATAAAATATGGATATATATATATATATATACGAAGTAAATTAAATTTCCTTCCATTTTATTTTTCCTTCGTAAATCTTTGATCCAAACAAGACATTAAGCTATATCACCTGATGCTCCAGCTAAGAGCAAATGACCTTTATGCAGTCAATCTTGAATCCAACAACATGGTCACTCTCTTCTGATTTATGCTGTGCCGAGTCCCAGGGCCGGCTCTTGGACGAGGCCCAAAAAGTTCGGGCCAAGGGCCCCAATAAAATTATAAAAAAAGACTTTCACTAATTTCTATTATTAAGATGGGATACGAGTTTTTTTTAATCCAAATATAACTGTCTAATATCTTTTAAGATCAAAAAATAATTAATTCATTAACCCTGATAATTTTCTATAGGCCAATTTGTTGGTTTATTGGGTAGAACCTCTAATATAAGGGCTCCATTTTTAAGATTGGTTTTAGGTCTTGAAAATCTTGCACCACGCTTGCCAAGTCCATTGAAGTAATTTAAAGAGAATGAAGTATATATCAAACAAAGAGTTCTCAAAATGTGCATCCAGAGACGGACTTATGTTCTAACTAAAAAGGGCCTTGGCTCCCCCAACATGGCAAAAAAGAAAAAAAAAATATGGTGTAAATATATTTATAAATATATTTGTTTCTAAAATAGCACCCCCAACTCTTTTACTTTGAATTATAATTTTTTTGTTAGGTCATTAAGAAAATACAAAATTTAAATTCTTGAGTTCGGTCATTAATAATCTTATTTAATTAATTAAATATTTGAGTTATAATTTTTGAATTGGGTTATTAATAAAATTTAGTACTTATATTTTTTAGTTGGACCATTAATAATATAACTTAATTAATTAAATAATTTTTAAGATAAATCTTTAATTTGATAGGTACTATTTTAAATGTGTTAGATTAATGATAAACTCTTCACCTAGTAACGATTACTTATTTAATTATTGATTTATATTATTTGTTGAAAGACCAAATAAACTATTTAATTTTGATATTGTATTTTTGAGATAAAGAAAAAATATTAAAATTTATAAAAATTAACTCACCTCTATTAAATTTCTGGTCTTGCAAGTCCTTTGTGCATCCAATAATGACCATGACAACAGCAGAGGGTACAATGACGGAGCTTATTCACAATGAAGTGAAGTTTATTACTTGTACATGTACACTTCCTTCCACACTTCCATGGAGATGGAACAAAAGATTCTGTTGGATACTATAGACAGTTAAGGATGTATTTTAGAATAATAAAAAATAAGATAAATTATAAATTTATAATTCGTATAATATAGTGAAATAAAAAATAAATAATTTTTAAATATTTTTAAAAATTTTCTAAGATTTGTATCAAACTAAACATAACTTAAAAGCTCAAAAAAATCACATCCTTAACATGTCGCCTGCACAACTCATACTCTCCGGGTCTCCCCTACTGCCAGCTAGTAAAAATAAAATCATCTGTTTTCTGGTTGGGTGCACTGCACTACCAGAAGAGTGTAAATAACAAAACAATTAAAATAATCAGCACAAGCAAAACGATGAATGAAGAAGAATCAGAAAGCTTCGATTTAGCATTTAAAAAAAAAAAAAAGAAAGAAAGAAAAATACAGAATGGAATAAGTGGAAAACCATGCGCCATGGGATAAAAAAATAAACCCTAAAAGTGATAACAACGCAGGCCAACTTCTCAAAGGAAAAGGCCAAAAATTGAAACGGTTATTCTGATTGGTCATTCCAACTCATCAAAAGACTAGGCGTGCATTTTCTGCCGTTCACTGGCATGCTCGATATTCGATATGCCTCTGACAGCGTGCTTCCTTATGGTTTTGGTTCTTCTTTATACCAGTTGAAATTAAGGTGCCTTTGGTGTATTAGAGTTTTTGATAAAAGTTTTTAAAAATTTTTATCAAATTTTATACATTATCGTCTTTTTAAAATTTTAAAAATATTTAATATTTTTCTTAAAAAAAATCGATAATTAGAATTTAATTAATCAAATAGTAAATTTTTTTTTTACCATTATCACCATAGACTCTCAAGTTATCAAATGACACTCACTTTAAATATTTTTTTGTAGCATTTTTAAAACCGTTCCAACGGATTGTAGAAATCATTCCAACAGAATCGCGCGGTCAACTTTCATCCAAATGATTTCTACAATCCGTTTGGACGGATTGTAGTGTAAAGAGGTCATGACTGTTTAAAATTTTGAATCCGTCCAAACAGAATTCCAATCCGTCCAAACAGAATGCCAATCCGTCCAAATAAAAATCCAATCTGTCGGAATGAAATTTTACTATTCATTTAAAAAAAAACGCAATTTGAGCGGTGTGCACCAAACACAAAAATTTTTTTCAAATCACATTTTATCTCATTTTATCTCACTTTTTAGTGCCCCAAACACACCCTAAGTTGTTTTACAAATTTAAACTGACTTTATCAAAATTGATCTTCATTGACTTTTTAACTTTACCAAATCTTGGTTTTTACTCTACAATAGTAATATACTAGTAATAATTCTTGTCCATAACATCGAACAAAATTAATATTAAATTTTTTATATACTTGAAATTTTTGATAAAAAATTTAAATTGAAAAAATTATAATAATTAATGAGTTTTAATTTTTTTTAAAACTTTAGATATTAACAGTTGCTATACTTATTTTGATTTCTCTTTCTCAAAAACACAAATTATGATATAAATTATAGTACTTTAATTTGGAAGGTTTAATTCCCTACAAATTATAATTGAATAGAATTTAAGCTGACAGTTTTAATTTAAATATGATCTCTATTATTAAAATATGGTGAAATTTAAAATGGTAAATTATTTTGTGAGATAAATGATAGTGGGGTCCACTAAAATAAAAATTTAACGAGAGTTAAGAATATAAAAATGATCTCAGTTGTTGAAATAAAAAAATAATTCTTAATCATTGAATCTTAGCTTGCGAAAAAGATATTTTTAAAAATCATCCTATTTTATTACATAAATATATAAATTTAAAAATTAAATTATTTAAAATAAATTATTTTTTATACACATCGTAAGTGAACCCACTACTATAATTCCTCTAATTAGCACAACTAGCGCCAGAGAGTGCCTGCAATGAACCATAGGTACGTCACAAAGCGCAAGCAAATATGAACAGGTAGTTGATCACTTAGACTCAAGCCCAGTGGGCAAAATGATGCTTCGGATATATTCCTTAAAAATTTTAAAAAAGAGGGGACAATATATTCTTACGCAAAAATTGACATGACAATAGTATTTTGTAATTGAGACAAATGATGCTTCGGATATATTCCTTAAAAAATAAAAAAAAGAGGGGGCAATATATTCTTACGGACAAATTGACATGACGATAGTATTTTGTAATTGAGACACAACCAGTTTAGGAGCTTTTTGGTGGACGTTTAGAGTAACAAAAATTGATAAAATTTAATAAAATTTCTGCGTTTGTAATTTATACATTAAGATAAAAAATAAATAATTTTAAAAAATTTTAATATTCTTAAACGATTTTCAAAACTGCAAACGTAGACTAGTCTCAGCTTTTGTCTTGACATCCACCTTTACAGCAACATCGAAGAAGTGGGCAACTTTGGCAAAATACTCCTCCATAAATCCTCTGGGAGCAAGAGCAGGGGTTCATCAACCATAGCAGACACATCTTCAGGAGCAGTGTTTTTGTTGGCTGCAATGTGAACAGATTCCAAAACCTTTTCAACTCTAGAACCATCAATGCCCTGTTGAAAGGAAATCCAATGAAGTTGTGATAATTTCTCTCCTTTTTTTTTTTTTTCATCACACAATTTAACAAATGATATAGAAAAACCAATGAAGAAGTGACATTTCCTCTTTTTTCACGAGAAAAACTGACAAAAAGATATGAGTTTTTTACTTCAATAGGCAAATTTATATTAATATATACACAATTAGGATACTTTTAAACTTCCTTTACCAAAATAGAAGGAAAGTTGTTTGTCGTGTTCAACAAGGGCCTTTCACCTGAAATTTTGCTTGAAAGTGTTCGTACGGTGAATTCTTTTACATTATCACTAAATTCCGATATGTCACTCCTGTCTCATTACTTTATTTTTTTAAATTCATAAATATTATTTTAAGACACCTATTATACCTATGTAACTTTTGCCTACTTACTTTCTTTTATATAAAAATATTTTTTAAAAAATAAAAAAACAAGTACTATATATCTTTTTTTTTTTTTGGGAACGTACTATAAGTCAATGTAACATATATTTTAGTTAAAAAAAAATAAGATAACAAAATCAAGTACAAAAAAAAATCTAGATTTTTATTTTACCTATCACGCCCCTAACTTAATTGTCCGGGATGAACGGTATGAAAATATAGGAACTAATTAAATGAAATAAAAATCTGCACTAAGGTCAAGTCATAATATAATAACAATTATCAGAACTACTAAACACATCCCTCATTCTCATATTAAATAAATAAAAATAACATAAATCATGATAAATATAACGTCACACCCCGATAACTCAATTCAAGGCTTATACAGCCGCATTAACATCATCAATAATTATACAGTCTCATATATAATAAGATTAAGACTCACACACCAGGTCACACAAATAAAGGTACAGTCATCCAAATATAAACTAATAAAGTGCTAAGTCAATCTGTCGATCTCAGCTCAGCTCCAAGTGGCTACTCCCTGACCTCGCCGGATCACTTATAATATAGATGGAATGAGCTAACTAGTCTAGTAGGTAGGACCGTGCAAGTGTGCACTGGTGAACATACTCAAGCATAAAGTATAACTCACACTAATATCAACCAAAATATAATATAACAATGCACATGTGATGCAACGCAATGGCTAATACAATTCTCTAATCTCCATCTACCCCCAACCTTATCCTGGGACATGTGACGCTTAGCATTACATACGGGGTCACCAACCGCACCCTTTACGCCCCCGATAAACGTGTCTCAACATATATAAACCAAATGGGGAACCGTGTTACACCCCTATTGGTGTAAGACTCAGGAAAACCGTATTACACCCCCTAACCTTTCTACTAAGAAACCGTGTTACACCCTTAGTCAGGCATCTGTTTATCTCAAGTAAGGCAATTAATATAGATAACGGTTGGGGAACCGTATTATACCTCAAATCAGCTAAGACTCAAGGAACCATGTTATACCCCCTGGCCTTTCTGCTAAGGAATCATGTTACACCCTTAGTTAGGCATTTGCTTATCTCGAGTAGAGTCCGGTTGCAATCCGGAATCTCATAATATCCCATCTTAGTATTAATGTCGCAACTCCAAATGACTAAACTCTAGTCATATATATTGACTGGGGATTATCCAGTATTTTCAAAATCTCATTTTATCATTTTTCTCAAAATCAAGGATTCCGTCCATATATATAATTATGCCTCAGCACATCAGTAATACCAATACGGCACTCTTGACCTCAATAATCATAATATGGAACAGGATAATGCAACTCTAGCCCCATGCACATGATATGCTCAATCAAGTTAAATAACCATAATATTTCAACATTATAAGAAAAGTATGATGCACTCAATCATCCATAATGACATTTTACAGCCTCAAAATGTGCATAATTTCAACATATAACCAATATATATGATGTACCATTAAAATTAGGTCAAAAATACCCTCTCGTGGGGAGGGTGCGGGAAGGGTGCGGAAAGAGCACGAGAAGGGTGCAGGAAGGCCGCTTTGAGTCGTGGAAAGAAGTCGAGAGCCCCCTAGCCTCGTGGGAAGCCCGTAAGATGTCCGCTAGAAGCTTGCTCTCGCGACTTGTGGTCTATAGCATAGATCTAATCTAATACAAGCTCGATTTGGTATGAAGAATACCACAATCCAAGCACCTCAAGCTCAAAGATGGTACCACAACTCACAGCAATAGTATATATCTCAATATCATGTAACAAGACTCAAGAATGAACAAGATTGAGCATATATATTAATGAACTCACAATATATATATATATATATATACACATAACTTATCTCATACTAAAATCATCGCATATATATGTCAAAATCATGCTAGCAATGTTTAGAATGTAACTGTAAGTCCCACCTACCTTGAATCCAAAGAAAGAAGAAAAAATGAGAAGATTTAAGTTGTGGATCCCAAATTTTAAAAGCCAATTTCTTCCATATCGGGGCAAATCACACGAAACGGATGTCACTACGATATTCATGGCCTCGAATACTATTCCGATCCACTAGCCTTCCGTTTCGGATCACACTTTCTCTTTCATCTCTCTCTTTTCTCTCCTCTCTCTTTTCCCTCCTCTCTCTCTTTTTTCCTAGTAGTTGAGATAACAAAACAAAAAAAAAAAAGGAAAATAAATGAGAAGGGAAAGAAAAGAAAGGAAAGGGAGCTAGGCACTTGGTCCAGTTGTCCAACCAATTATCAATTCAGATCACACCCGGCTCAGGAAAAATTAAAATAAATTAATTGAATCTAAAATAAATATTTTACTAGCTCAAAATAATGCATAAATAGCCAAAATAAATACTGGATGTTACACTACCTATGTCACTTTTGTCTAATTTAGTTTTTTATCCAAAAATATTTTTTAAAAAGAAAAAATGAGTATTATCCATTAACATAATATATATTTTAGTTTAAAAATGAAAATAAGATGAAAAAATTGAGTACAATAAAATTGAAATAAAATTATAGCATCTACTAAATTAAACAATCATAAATATTAAAAAAATTAACAAGTATTTTAGGTCAAGGTAGCATATGTAGAATAGGAGCCTGGATTGAAATAAAAGTATAGCATCTACTAATATAAGAAATTGTAAATGTTAAAAAATAAAATTAATACCTGGTAGAATTACATAAAACTAATGCCTAAAAAACAATATTTTATATTTCAATTAATAACACTTTGATTTCCTATTTTTTTTTTTACCAAATTAAAGAAACTAAAAGTATAAAACCATATTCATTATATGTTTTTTTCTAAATTAAAGAAATTTAATTTTTTTAAAAGTATCAATTAGTAATTTTTACTAAATTAAATAAATTAAAATTATAAAATATAAAATATCAATTTTATGATTAAATTTCATTTTCTTCATGCGTCATTCTGGGTCCATGACAAGAGCGGCAACCTAAGTTGGGTTAAGAGTATTAAAGAAAAATAAAAAATATATATTATACAAATGTGGCATATGTAAAATAGGAGTCCGGAGGATCTTGGACTTTAATAGCACTAAAATATGTATTACTTTTTAACAAGCCAAATTTAGCCGGAATAATATACACGGGCGGAGCCAAACTTGGCGGGGGTACGTGCTCACTCTAAAATATATATATATACATATACACTAGTAATATGGTTTATGCGATGCATGAATTTATTATATTATATGGTTAAATTGAGTATACACTATCATATTAAAACAATTAAATTTTAAAAATATATTTAAAAGTAATATATATTGTTATTTATGCAAATTCAATCAAATAGTGAACGTAAAATAAATTAAAATATTGATACCATCAATAATATTGATTCAATTAATTCAAATTCTAATAAATAAAATGAAAATAAAAAAATCAGAAAGACTGAAGAATAATAGCACTTACTCATATAATTAAACAATTTATATATCAAAAAGATTGAAGAATGACAGCACTTACATATAAAAACTTATCAAACATATATCAATTACATATAAAAACTTTAAAAAATTTGAAATTTAAGTACATACCTAACAAATTACAAAGTCGAAGAGAAAATTATTGCAATAAAAAGTCTCCAAGAAATTTGAAAGAAAAGAAGTTTTCGTATCTATTTATAGATTTTGCATAGAGGAGATTAATATTCTGTTTAAATTAAAATATCATTTTAAAATCCTACCTTATTCTGATTATAATATTATTTTGATCGAATTGAAAGTCTAAATCCAATAAAAGTCTGAGCAATAGATACTTCAATTGGATTGATTTATCCATTGCCAATTTTATTTTTAATTTTTAATATTGTTTGATATTTTTAATAAATAATATTATAATATATATAATTCTAAAAAACAATACAACAATTTAATCTAAAATATATCACTTTTTTGTATAATGATAAAAATAATAAATGACATGTTACTTGTTAATAAATTAACATTTTATTATTAAATTATAAAAAAATTAAAAATAAAAAGTTGAATGATAAGTAGAAATGTAGATTAAATAAAAATATCAAGTGATATCAATAAATATTTTAATTTAAATAAAATTGTGAATAAACGGTAATTATGTACAATACTAAATCTATTTAGATTATATAATTATAAATTAAAATAATTATAAGTATAAATTTACGTTAATAAATTAAAATATTTATTTAACTAGCTAACTATTTTTTTGTATTATTTTGTTTAATAATAATAATAATATTTATTATTAAAACTTTTATTTAACAGAGTAAATATTTTTTTGCATTACTTTGTTTGATAACAATAATAATATGTATTATGTTTTAAATAATAATTTATTTAAATACAAAAAAATAGAGAATAAGAATATGTTTTAAATAAAAATAAAAATAAAAAATAAGGAATTATATGGTAAATAGAACTGTAGATTAAATAAAAAGACCAAGTGATATTCATGAATATTCTATTTTGAATAAAATTAAAATTTATGAATAAGTAGTAATTATATAAAATACTAATTTTTTTATAAGACAATTAAGATAACTATAATTAAATGCCACGTGTTACAACCATAGCAGAAGTTAAGTTATACGTAATGCAAGATATTTATACTTAAGTGCCATGTGTCACAATTATAGCACAAGTTTGATTTTACATGGAGTAACAACGTTGTTACACTTTACTTTATATATATATATATATAATATGATATGCTACTATTTTGTATTGTCTTCCATGCTTAATTATATTCACTTAGGAAAAAGAAAAAAATTTTAACTCAATACTAATTGTGCCCATCCACTAAAAGAAATAAATTTAGCCAAATACCAATTATACTCACTCAATAAAAAAATAAATTTTAACTCAGTAATATCAATACAATTGTATATAATTTAACTAATACAATTAAAAAATATTTAATATCACTTTGATCATTTTCTCTCTCTCCTTATTCTTTCCAAAAGTCAATTTTCTTTTTTATTTCTCTCATGATACCTTACCAATCATTATGTGTCATGTCCACCTAGATAAAATTTTTTGGCTCCGCTCCTGATAATATATGCCACATTTACCTAGATATGCCAAAACATCATTTGATGGATAAGTTTTGAGCATAAAATAACTTGGTAATGCTATCAATTTTTTGTTTTTGTTTATTTATTTATATTTTATGTTTTTTATTTTCTATTAACCTTTTTTTTCCTAAAATGATAACTGAAATTACTGTTAAAAATACAATTTTATTTATAATTACTAATTTTTTATTTTCACAAAATATTTAATTTTATTTGTTTTTAAAAAATAATTGAATTAATCAATTAAATTATTTATTAAAAATCATTTAATTCAATAAATATAAAATATATTAAATCATAATTTAATTATATCATTTAGTAAAAATAATTGAATCAAATATAATTATTATATCATTTAATTCAGTAAATATAAAATATAATAATTAATTTTATTTTATTATTTATTAAAAATAACTTAATAAAGTATATTTTGTATTAAATAACTAAATAAATTAAATTAATTATGATATTTATTAAAAATAATTTAATAAAATATATTTCACATTAAATTAATTATTAAATTAAATTAAATTATTTATTTATTAAAAATAATTTAAAAAAATATATTTTGTATTAAATTAATTAATTACTAAATTAAATTGATTTAATTATATTATTTATTTAAAAAAATTTAGTTTAATTAGATATTTGAATAAAATAATTCATTTTAATATGATATAACAAAAATGGACAAAGTGTTAAAATTGACAAAATATTTTTAACAGAAAAATAGAGTGAAAACATTTTTTTTGTTTACATTTTTCTATTTAAAATTTTATTTTTTGAAAACAAAAAAATGTAAACAGATTTAACAAATATGTTTCTATTATCAATTTATAAAATTTTGAAAACATAAATAGAAAACTAGAAAAAAAAAGTTATCAGATGGCGGCTTAACTTTTGCTTTTTGTGTGTTTGTAAAACATCAATTTTTTATAATTTTTGTTCAGTTATAGTAACTTTTTAACCTAAAAGTTACTAAAATTTTACCAAATACACAAAAAATACCAAAATTTTTACCAAAAATACAAAAATTGCCAAAATTTGTTAAAAATTTTACTAAATACCCAAAAGTTACAAAAAATTGCTAAAATTAATAAAAATTATTATTTGTTTTACCAAACATACTAAAATTTTCAACTACCAACTTTCAACAAAAAAGAAAAATGCCAAAAGTTGCTAAAATTGAATCTTCCAAACATAGCGCAAATTTACCTAACTTTTGCCGTGCCACATTTACCCAGATTTACCTAAATTACATGTTATTATTTTTAATATTTATGATTTCCTCATCGTGGGTTGCTGGGATAAGAAAAAAAAAAACAGTAAACTAAAAAATCGAACTGAAAATTATAGCTAACCAAACTAATGGTTTCGATTTCGGTTTTTTTAATTTTTAGTTTTCAATTCGGTTTCGCTTTTTAATATATATTAACCACCGATTCGATTAACCGATCGTATTTTATTATTAATATAAATTATATAATAAATATTTATTATATATTAATATATTATATTATATATTTGTTTAGTTATTAGTGATTTTATCTTTTAAGTAATCTAAACTAAAATTATGTTATTATTATTGTCAAATTATATTATTTTTAATTATTTTTATATTCTTGAATGTATAATTAATTAGTTATTGGTTGATAACTATTTAAAAAAAATCGATAAAAATGGATAACTAAACCGATTTGGTGGTTAATCGTTGAACGGTTAATCATTTTAACGGTTTGGTTTAAAAAAAATGAATCTGATTGGTTTTTTTTTTTTTTTCTCTTGGCTGACGGTTCACTTAACCGAATCGAGAATATCATAGACTTTGTTTGATTGAAGGATTAGATAATGAAATATAAGTAATACTATGAAATGATATATGGGATTGGATAAAATATGAAATTATTTTTTATGTGGGATTATTTTTTTAATATTTGGTTGGTGAAATATAAAGTGAAATAAAAATATGATTTGACACATGATGTGACAAAAAATAATTTTGAACCTTTAAATTTTAAGAGGAAACAAATCTGGCAAAGGAGTATAAATAATACCATACTCTCTATATTATTGCTTTTACCCCATTTTTGAAATATAAGTAATCTCATGATACTAATAATTCCCTCTTTTTTTTTAACCACGTATGAAATTAGAGTGAGTCTTACGGAGATATACTTCATTCCTAAGTTTTAATCGTGAAAGTAAACGTGGCCCTAGTGGGTTGAGCACAAATGCGGTATTGTTGGCCCGGGTTGGGTCGAAGGGAAGATCTGCTGGCGCTCCGGTCGCGCCCACTGCTGGCTAGCCGGAGCAGGTTTGCTCACCAGCCACGGCAACGAGGGGCTACATATGCTGAAGAAGAAAGATGGATGATACATGCTTTTGGCGTGGGAGAGAGACGGAGATGGCAGCTTTGAGCGGAAAATTTCCCGCCTTGTGCATTTCAGCGTTTCAGCATTTTTAAAAATTTTTAAAAATAATTTATTTTTTATTTCATTGCACAAATTATAAATTCACAAATTGTTTTAAATTATTTAATTTTATCTAACTTTTTATCACTCAAAACACCTCATTAATGTTGAACTCATGGGCTGGTTTTTGGGTTTAATGTGGGTTTAATCATTAACTTTCTGTGGGCTTTAGCCTGTTTGGTTATGTTTTAATTGTTGGGTAGCCCTTGATTATTTCTTTTACTTTGTTTTCCAGTGGAGATCACCCATTGTCATTGTTTTGGTTTTGGTGGTTCACACACCCGAGCTGTTCCTGGATGGAAGGATGTTGATCTTCCATTATTCTCTAGTCTAGAATTGAGCTTCACGAGAGAAGAGTTGGACCGTGCCTCGGGCAGGTTGGATCCGGCTTTACTGTGGGCTGGATTCACTACTATTCACTCCTTTACATTTGCAGGATGTTAGGGTTTTATTTGTGATTCACTCCTTTACATTTGCAGGATGTTAGGGTTTTATTTGTGATTGGTAAATCCATACTCAAAGTGGAATGCTAGTCCTTATAAACTTAGAAGTAGACTAAAAAGTTAAGAGTTTCAAGATAAAATATATTGTGTTGGTCTCAAAACAAATTTCAAAAATTAGAATAACCTATCTATTGCAGAATGAGTGCATGAGATTCGCTCTGATTTGTGGGATAATACTGAGGGAGGTATTCTTAGGTACAAGTGGAGCAAGATGGTGGTGAAAATGATACGGGAAGACTCCTCTCACAAGCCTCGTAGTTTCAGCTTCTAAATTGCATTTTAAAAGTTGCAGTTTCAACTTTTGAATTGCATTTTGAAAACTTGATACATCTGAATTTTTGTTCATTATATATTCAGGGACTTATTTAGGGTTTCCAACAAAGAGAAGCATCATCTAACAGTTATAGGTTTTGATTGTTAATTAATTTATTTTAACATTTAGCCACAACAAATTCACACATCGTGTGTGTGTAATTTAAAAAAATTTGAATCCTGAGTGTAGTGGATTCAGCATGCTACCATAGATTCTATTCGTTTTCATGGATTTAGAGAGGTGTCTTTCATTTGGATTTAGTGCATCGAAAATTCGAGCAAAAAGAGTCAACAATATAGGTTCATAAAGTTGAGTTTATTGAGAGATTAAAATTTTGTAAACCATTTGCGATCTTTTGAAAGATTCGATATATTTTTTTTTTTTTGGTTTTCATCATTAAATCTTGTATCTTCTTATTTATAGCTTTCTGTTTGCAATTAGTCAAGGGTGGAGTTAAAAATTTTGGTTATTCTAGACTACTAAGTAAAGCTTCCTGTTTGCAATTAGTCAAGGATGGAGTTAAAAATTTGGTTATTCTAGACTACTAAGTAAAGATGGTTTTATTATTATTATTTTTGATATTGATTAATGATCAATCTAAATATGTATACTTATCAAGTTAATTATAAAATCTTTAATCTAAATATATAAGACAGAGTACGAAAAAATAAGTTTAAGCGTACATAAAATAATAAACAAAAGATAAAATTAGAATGAGTTATTAAAGTTGCACCATTCGATATTTTCAAGAATAGAATTTAATTGAAAAATAAAAATATTATGAAGTTTTGTCAGTGGCGGAGATATTTACTCTGAATATTTGCTTAATTTTTTTTAAGGCTTTTAGGTCTAGTAATTTAATTTTAATTTTTGAAATAAATTTGGACTATGCATTCAATATTACACTAGGGTATAAACAACTAAGTTAAGATGCTATATACTATTACTAATAAAAAAAATTTGAGTCAAAATTTTACTTTTGGGGTACAACTCATCTTAACCCGTGTATCTCTGCCCTTATCTATCGAGTAAAATTCCAAAGTATCTTCAAGTTAATAGGTTTGGTTGGCCTTGTCCAACTGACCTCTCGTCATCTATTTTGGAGTACGTTCCACGGTTATGTATTGTTGGGGTTGAATAGTGGCAAGGGCAATTTCGGTGCGTGTATCAGAAGGATAAGGCAAGAGAAGGCTACCGAGTTTGATGCTTGAAACTTGGTAAAGTATAACTAACGTATACATTTGGGATGTAAGTGAACTATTTAATAGTAAATTAGGGTAGGGAGTTCCCCGGCTTAGGGTAAGGCTGCGTGCTGCCCTTAAAGGTGTGTCTTCATTAGGTTACTCTTTAAAAATCACATGGGATGTAAGTGTTTTATGTTAAACATAGTATCCTGAATCTTATTGTAAATCTAATTTTTGTTTGGTAATAAAATTTATTTTACCTTAAAAAATAAAACAAAAAGTGCTGATGATAATATAATTATTAAAATTCGTGATTTATTATCTTTGATCGTAATGATATTTTTTCTTATCAGATATCACGTGGTAAGATATTTTATATGCTAATAAAAATTCTTCTACTTTTATGAACGGGTGGTTTTATTATTTGCAAGCTTTTTATGGGAATTCTTTTACATTTTTAAACAAATGGTCTCAAGAGAACAAAGTATTAAAAACAATTATGATGTATCTCCTACTTTTTTTTGATAGCTCATGTTAGAAGAAAAGAAAAGAATTGGGAAAAGAAATCTTGTTTATTGATGTGTTTTGAATACAAGATACAAGGTCCCTTATATAAGCGGGACAATAACCCTAATCCTAGTATGATATGGACAATAACCCTAATCCTAGTATGATATGGATAGTAATCCTAATTATGGTATGATACATAATAAGGAATCCATAAATTACAAGATTCTAAATATAATACTAAATATATATAATACCAAACTTAACACCCCCTCTCAAACTCAAGGTGGTAACGCAAGAATCAACTTGAGTTTGGCGATTAATTCAGAAAAGCGGCCAGGAGGATGAGCCTTTGTGAAGAGATCTGCAATTTGATTCGCTGAAGATACAGAAATAAGACGAACAGAGCCTTGTCTGACATGTTGACGAATAAAGTGACAATCTATTTCAATGTGTTTGGTGCGATCATGAAAAACATCATTGTGAGCAATCTGAATAGCACTTTGATTGTCACAATATAATAGAGTGCCTGTAGAATGAGGGACACCCATATCAGTAAGGAGCCACCTAAGCCAAAGGAGCTCTTGAGTAGTATCAGCGAGAGCACGGTACTCAGCTTCAGTACTAGAGCGAGCAGTGAGGGTTTGTTTCTTACTACGCCAGGCTATGAGAGAGGTCCCTAGAAAGAAACAAAACCCTGTAGTGGAGCGACGATCAGTCGGATCACCAGCCCAGTCAGCATCAGAAAAAGGCATGTAACTCAAGTGGAGAATGTGCTGAGTAATAAAGACCATGAAACATAGTGCCCTTGATATAGCGAAGAATGCGGAGTAAAGCAGTAAAATGATGAGACTGTGGAGCAGCCATGAACTGACTAACAATATGGACAGCATAAGCAATATCAGGGCGAGTGACAGTAAGATAAACAAGGCTACCAACAAGTTGACGATACAAAGTCGCATCAGATAAAGGTGTACCATCAAGAGGAGTGAGACGGAGCTGTGTATCAATCGGGGTAGAAGCAGTCTTACAATCAGAAATACCTGCCCGTGTCAAGAGATCAGAGGCATACTTAGCTTGAGAGAGAAAATAACCAGAAGAATCACGGGAGATCTCCAAACCCAAAAAATAATTGAGAAACCCCAAATCCTTCATCTCAAACTGGCGACTGAGAAATTGTTTGAGATGAGAAATGCCAACACTGTCATCCCCAGTAATAATCATATCATCCACATACAGAAGAAGAAGAACAGATCCAGCTGTAGTGGTGCGGAGAAACAAAGCAGAGTCATATGAACTGGAGGTAAATCCAAACTCATGAATAGTAGAACTAAATTTTGCAAACCAGGCACGGGGAGCCTGTTTCAACCCATATAGTGCTCGACGAAGCTTGCAAACATGAGAAGATGGAACAGATGAGCCAGGAGGAGGCTGCATGTAGACTTCCTCAGTGAGATCACCATTCAGAAAAGCATTCTTAACATCCATCTGATGAATGTCCCAGTTACGAGCAGCAGAAATAGCAAGTAAGCTGCGAACAGATGTAAGCCTAGCAACAAGAGCAAAAGTTTCTTCATAGTCAATGCCATACTCCTGAGTGAAACCTCGAGCAACAAGACGAGCTTTGTGTCGCTCAATGGAACCATCTGAACGAGTTTTGATTTTGTAAATCCATTTGCAACTGATAGCAGTTTTCCCAGGAGGAAGAGGAACCACATCCCAAGTATGAGTTTTCTCAAGAGCCTGTAGCTCATCATCCATAGCGTGCTGCCATAAAGGATTAGTACAAGCCTCACGGTAGGAAGAAGGTTCATGAGTAGAAAAGGCAGCAGAACCAACAATATAATCACGAAGACGAACAGAAGGCTGTGTTACCCATTTAGGACGTTCTGAAGGAGGAGAATTGTCAATAGGAGAGGGGGGAGAACACTCATCAGGAGTGGTCACAGGTCCAGCAGAAGGCCCAGGTGTCTCGGGATGAATCGTAAGCAGTGGCGGCTGAGAAATCTATGGACTTTCTGCATCAAATATGTCAGAATGCAAATCAGTAGAAATATCAGTAAAAAGAGGAATGTGGGAAGAGGGAGAAAGTTGGAATGAAGAAAGAGTGGAAAACATCTTGTGTTCCCAAAAGACAACATGTCGTGAGACACGAAGACGCCGAGAAATGGGATCCCAACAACGATACCCTTTATGTTCAATACCATAACCCAGGAAGCAACAGAGACGAGAGCGTGGTTCAAGTTTAGTGCGTTCATGAGGTTGAAGAAGAACAAAACAAGCAGAACCAAACACTCTAAGATGAGAATAATCAGGAGGAAATCCATACAAGCGTTCAAAAGGGGTAGTATTACCAAGGACAGAGGTGGGAACGCGATTAATGGTATAGGCGGCAGTAAGAGCAGCTTCCCCCCAAAATTTTTCTGGACAAGAGGATGAAATAAGAAGGGCACGAATTGTATCAAGAAGATGACGGTGTTTGCGTTCAGCCCGACCATTTTGCTGAGATGTCCCAGGACAAGAAAGATGAGATAGGGTCCCCTGAGAACGGAGAACAGATAGAACCTCAGAGTCAAGATATTCCATAGCATTATCAGATCGAAAAACTTTGATTGTACTAGAAAATTGGGTTTTCACCATTGCTGAGAAATCAGAGTATATTTGTTTAAGTTCAGAACGTTTAGTCAAAAGGTACAACCAAGTATAACGGGTAAAATCATCCACAAAAATAACAAAATAGCGAGAGCCGCCCATAGTGGGAGTGGGTGAAGGCCCCCAAATATCCGAGTGAACAAGATCAAAAGGTGCAAGAGAAACAGAATTGCTATTATTAAAAGGTAAAGCATGTTGTTTAGCAGTTTGACATGATAAACAATCAGTTTTCTCAGAAACCACATGACCCAATTGACCACTAGAAATTAAGGTTTTCAAACGACTAAAAGACACGTGACCCAAACGACAATGCCAAAGATTAAAAGTAGAGGCTGGGGAAGCAGAAGCAGAAGCAGCAGCGGACGCAGCAGAAGCAGCAGCGGAAGTAGCAGAAGGTAGTGAAAGCTGGAGGTAAACAATCTCAAACAGACGTCCATGCTTACGGCCGATCCCAAGAACCTGTTTCGTCCGTGGATCCTGCACCAAACAACCAGAAGCAGAAAAAGTAATGATGAGACCAAGGTCACATAATTGACCAATAGACACAAGATTTAAAGTAAGATTGGGAATATGATAAACATCAGAAAGAGAAATAGATGGTGTAGAAATGTGACCAGTATGAGTAACAGACATATGGGTACCATCAGCAGTGTGAATGGTGGGAATAGAAGATGATGGAGCGATGGAGGAAAAAATAGTAGAATCCGAAGTCATATGATTGCAACATCCTGAATCAAAATACCAAGAGGAATTACCTGGCATGACGGAAAGAGCAGTAGATGGAGATGTACCAGTTTTGGCAAGAACTTGCTGAATGATGGATTCCACATCAGTCATAGAAAATGATGGATCAGAAGATGAGGATCCGTCTGAAGCAACAGCAGCAGTGGCACGGGAGCCAGAAGATTTGGCTGAGGACTTAGAAGATCCTCTTTTGAAATGAGCCTTGGAGGAGGAAGCCTTGGGACAGTCACGCTGAAAATGACCAGGAGCTGTTTTGTGACAAGTCAAACACTCACGAACTGGACAGTGCTCAAATGAATGAGTATGTGGTAGACCCCTGTTTTGACAGTAGATGCAGGAGTGAGAAGCTGATGATCCAGAAGAGCGAGTGTGAGATATGACAAGGGCGGCATCTGGAACGGAGGACGGTGTTGTAGCAAGAACTGAGTCCAACGCCTTGGTTTTGAGGCCAAGACGGGTTTCTTCAGACAAAAGTTCTGAAATAGCCTGTTCAAGAGTGGGTAGTGGCATGCGATGGAGCAACGAGGCACGAACCGACTCAAAGGTGTCATGAAAAGCCATAAGGAAGAGCAACAGTCGTTGATGATTGCGGTGGACAGTGTACAATTGAGCATCCTCAGAATCTTTCCAGGTGGGTTCACATAAGGCAAGCTGATCCCAAACAGAGGACATGTGAGAGAGGAAGTCATTGATGGACTGCCCAGGCTCTTGACGCATACGGTGAAGATTCTGAAGTAGCTGATATTGATGAGCATGACCAGTGGTCTGATAACGATCCTTTAAGAAATCCCAAATAGCCTTAGCCGGAGAAGGATACTGAGCATCATCATGGAAGCGGCCGAATTGAAGACTAATAGAAGGAACAGTAGTAGTACGAAACCAGGTAACAATCTGGTAATTCTTGCTTTCCCAATCGTCAAGACGATCATCAAAGGCTGATTAATCCTCATTGTCTTTCTGAATAGGTTTTGTCTGAGAACCAGAGATAATACGCCATAAACGACGGCCCTTGATAAAACCAGAAAGCGCTTGGGCCCACAAAACATAATTGGTCCCATCGAGAATGACAGAAATGGACGTAATGTTGTCGGAGCGGTCCATAGAGGTAGCTTTCAAAAGGGCACAATAAACAGTAGATGAAAAACAGAGAAGAATGGGACAAAACGGAGATCACCAGTGTGTCCGGAACACCGAAAAAGGTCAGGAACCGGTCTGAACCGGCTAAAAAGCTGACGGAAGATGAGTGAACCGGCCCAAAGGGCGAACGGAAACCGGTTCGGGATGAACCGGTCTGGATCTGGCAGCGGCGCGTAAGATCACGCGCAGACTTCAGGCGGCGCGTGAGGGCGCGTGCGGGCTTTGTTTTGGGAACGGTTGACGGTGGTAGGTTCGTCTCTGAGAGAGGGACCCGATGATATATATATATATCCTCGAATAACTGCAAGACGATGGAGAACAGAAGCGAAAGAAACAAGAACTTCTGAAAATCACGGGCAATCTTCAGGCAGTCTTCAGGCGGCGCGTGAGAGCGCGTGGAGGCTTGTTTCGGCTTCTGGTTGATGTGTTAGGTTCGTCTCTGAAAGAGCAACTCGATGATATATGGAGATCTCTGAATAACTGCAAGAAGACGGATGATAGAAGCAAAAAGAGACAAGAACGTCTGTAAATCACGGAAAAAACACCAAAATTTTCCAGAAAATAATGGCTGGAAAAAATATGAAAAAAAAATTAGAGCGAAAGCTTTGATACCATGTTAGAAGAAAAGAAAAGAATTGGGAAAAGAAATCTTGTTTATTGATGTGTTTTGAATACAAGATACAAGGTCCCTTATATAAGCGGGATAATAACCCTAATCCTAGTATGATATGGACAATAACCCTAATCCTAGTATGATATGGATAGTAATCCTAATTATGGTATGATACATAATAAGGAATTCATAAATTACAAGATTCTAAATATAATACTAAATATATATAATACCAAACTTAACAGCTCAAGGTATTTTTGTTAGTCACTTGAACTGAGAATGACGTTAATTTTTTTTGTTCTCCAAAAATAGAAGAGAAAAGGTCCAATTCCTTTTTTGCAGTGGAATAGAAGACAAGAGAAAGGAATCCAAAGCGGCGCAGGGAGAGCACTCAGACCGAGAGATAGGGCGGGGACATCGAATCTTGTAGTAACCTGCAAACAAGAAACAAGTCCCCACAAATTAGTGGGTTAGGCTGGCAAATGTTCGGCTGTGCCAAAATCACATGGCTCTTAAAATACACACAGATATATATATATATATATATATATATGTATATGTATATGTATAGATATTTCTCTCTAATTATATTTTATTTCAATCGCTCTTTTTATGTACAGCTTTCTTATAAAATAATTTTTTTTGCAGTGTTTGGATAATAAAAAAATAAAAAATTGATAAAAAATATATATAATGAAATTTAATTAAAAAAAATTAAAGGAAATTTGATGGGATTTGATATGCAAAAAGAACCTTTTACTGTTTGTGGTTCTTGCGTCGCATTTACCTCATTCTATTCGCATTCGTTGGTCATGGACCCAATGAGCTTTTCCCTTGGTTTGGTTATTATCCATTCGTAATTGCCTCCCCCTTTTGTCCGAGGGTTGACTCAGGTCTCTTCTGAACTTGTAGTCAAGTATCAAATCGTTTCTCTTCTTTAGGAAGCGCAATGACTATAATGCCCCAACTAACAGTATCGGTGGGATGCTGAAATAAATTTTATTCATTGTTTAGATTAACTTGTCTTCGTGGTTAGCATTTAGAGTGGTAAAAAATAAGATAAAATAAAATAAAATAAAATAAATTGAGATAAAATATAATTTTAGATAATTTTAGTGTTTGGTCTTTTTTTTTCAAATTATATTTTTTGGAGATGAATAGTAATAAACTGTTAGAATGATTTTTTAAATTTATTCTAATGGATTAAAAAAATCAACAATCAATGTTCTGCACAATAGTTCTACTATCTCTCTCGATAGTGTAAACTGACCATTCTAACATTCAAAAAAATTCATATAAAATGGCGACAATGGTACTCGTTTGAGAGTTTTTGACTCGAAAAATATGATTATAAAAAAAGTTTATACATTCGATTAACTTCCTTCTAGATTTTTTATTTTTTTAGCGATTCCAAATTTTTTATTTTTTTAGCAAAATATTTAAAATATTTAAAATTAGTAAAAGTGAGAATGTATAAATGTGTAATAGATACTTTTGGTGATTTATAAAAATTATTGAAGATTCATTTTGTTTTATTTTGTTTCTTGACGCTCCAAATGGTGCCATAATATAGATCGTTGAATAAAAAAATAATAATAAATAACGCGATGAATTTATCAATAAAAGTGATGATTTACCAGTAGGCGTGATAATTCAATTTATAATTATTATATTAGAAAAACTTGAATATTGTACACATGAACACTTTATTCAATTCTAATTTAGGTAATGTAGGGTGTGAGTGTTTTCTGTCCAACTATACTTGTGCGTCCATTTACATTTATGTCGGTCAGTCACATCTTTTTTTTTTTTTTGGACACGCGTTTTCTCGTGGCTTCACACTCATAGTTGAATATTAGATTTAATATACATTATCACTATATGCCCACAATATAATATGATTTATTTTAAATTTAATTAGGTGTAGCGTGAGAACTTTCAGAGTCACTCTTCCTAGTAATACTTTCTCCTAAGCGCACATAACTGTTAAGCTCCAATTGAATAGAGGCTTGCATGGCTTAAATCAACACAACTCTGCTCTATCCAAATACGTGGAACAATAATACTTCCGTCTGGTTTCGGTGATGACTCACACAGTGATCCTCAAATGTCCATTTGTATCACCGTGGGCACGTGACACATTTATTCAACTACTACCATTGGGCTTAGTCTGAAAAAAAAAAAAAAAAAAAGAAACTAAATTTTTGTTATTTTTTAGAAGAAAAAAAATTAAGGTAATATTTGGTTTGTATTTTTATTTTGTATTTTGTATTTTATGTGTTTTCAGTTTTGAAAATCTCAAAATAAAGAAAGCAAAAAATGCAATTAGTTTGACATTTTTTTTTCATGTTTTGAAAATTTTCTTATTTTGAGTTAAAAATACTCAAAATGACTTTTTGTCATTCTGTATTTTTTGTGTAAACTTATTTTTTGTTTTCTAAAATAGATTTTGAAAACACAAGTGACCCAATATGTTTTGAATTGTTTTCATTTTTTTTAAAAAAATAGAAAATAAAAAATAGGTTCAAAATAAGTATACCAAATGGTAACTAACTTTTTTTTTTTTTTTTATTAGGGAATGAAAAAGAGTTAGCTTTTTAGTAGCTAATTTTTAAGATTTTTGTTAGTTAGACATTTTTGTCTTTCATTAAACCAAACCAACCAAATTCAATGATAAATTAGTTGTTGGAGGAAATTAATGAAAGCAAGGCTCATGAGTTTAGATAGTTTTTCAGATTTGGACTACTCAATTTTTTGACTTCAGATTTGGACTACTCAATTTTTTGACTTCTTTTTAGAATGGTTAAATTTATTTTTTTACAATTTAAATTTTTTTAAAATAATGAAAGGCAAAAATGTCTAATTAACAAAAAAAAAAAAAAAGGGCACAAAACTAAAAGGTGGATTAGAGAGTACCATCAAAGTTCTCATATGATTATCCCACTAAACTATGACTTCACTGGCTAGGTTTCATTATGCACTAGTGGAAGTCCAACAAAAATGTGTTAATACATTTATAACTTACTTTAAAATGAAAAAAGTCCTATTTCATGATGCAAAATAGTAATATCACTTCTCCTATACAAGGTAATGACAAAAAGTAAAAATTAATAAAATAAAATAAAATAAACCCAAAAATATTTTGTAAATTAGGAAGAGTAAATTAATATCTGTCTACCTATAGCTAACCCAAGAATACCATTAATAAATAAGCAAACGTTTCAATAACCTGCAAAACTCTTGTCATGAATCAGAGAGCAAATTCGTAAGTATTTTTATTTTTAAAAGAAAAAAATAACAGATATCACGAGACTCTCACCCTAAAAAAAAAAAATAAATAAATAAAATAATTTTTTTGAAAAGGTAATCGTGAAAGGTGAAATAAAATAAAACCCAAGTAAAAAATACACTGATATTAACATTGCGTTTAGAGTGATAAAAAATGAGATAATTTATATATTTATAATTTATACAGTAAAATAAAAAGTAAATAATTTTTAAAAATTTTTAAATTTTTTAATTTTTTCAGTGTGCTAAATGTGCCGTACAAAAATCAAACTTTCTGTTTGGTTGGCCAAAATTTGGCCAAAAAGCACAATTAAAAAGAAAAAATATAACATAAAAGTGATAAGTGTTAAAATTTAATTAAAAAAAATATAAAAAGTAGTTAAAAATTAATAAATTTTGATAAAATTTGATAGGCCAAACGGAGCCTTACATCTGGCCATTTGTACACACATATGCTAACAATGTTTCCCATCAGCATGACCTGTAATAACCATCAGCCATCATCTAATGGCTGCAAATGGGTCCACGGCACTGGCCAAATTTTACTGACACGGTCGTATTTCCTCAACCTGATTGAAGTTATAAAGAAGGCTCCGTTTGGATATTTAAATCTTGACGCCATTTGGATGGCTCAAAAATACAAAAAGCTAAAAACATAAGGCTGTGTTAATCATTTTAGTGTTTAAAAGACTAAGCAAAATTTATCAAAAGAATCCGTCGAAACACTAAAAAGTAAACCGTTTACCATTTCAACAGTTTTGATTAAAAATCGTATCAGAAAGTTAACAAATATTAAAAAAAGTTAAAAAAGTAGATAATTTTTTTTTTAACTTTTTATAATTTTTTTTCATAAAATTTGTAAAATTAAAATTTTGAAAGTAAACGTATAGAAAACAAAAATGACAAAAAGTGGTAAAAATAGATAAACATTTGTAACTTTTTATAAGTTTTGGTAATTTTTAACCAATCAAACGGGACTTTTATTAAAAACTATTAAAAATTTTTAAATTTTTATTTACTGCATTAAGATAGAGTTTGGGAAGTAAAAAAATTAAATTTTTTTTTTTTGTAATTAAACTATTAAAAAGTTAACTTTTTTGTATTTGGAAAGAAAAAAAAAAGTGAATTTTTTAATTTTTTATTAATTTGACATTTTTACCTTTTATGATTAAGAAAAAATTTAAAATATAAAAAAATAAATTTTTAACATTTTAAAAAAAGTAAAAAACCTGAGTAACTCTTTCTAAACGTACACTAATTACGAAATAACAATTTTTATCGATTTTTTACCGATTCAAATACACCCAAAATAAATAAATATATAAAACAAGAAGAAAACATTATAAAAATGCAAAGTTGGTTAAGAGAAATTAAGGTAACATTCGGCCCCATAAGGGAATAATAATTTTTACATATATTTCACATTTCTTTACGGATCAATCGGAGTTCACCAGTTCAGTAATGGGGAATCTGGATAAGATATTAAAAAGATTGCCCATACAAATCAGTTTAATGATGAGATAGAACTTTTATTATCTAATGATATTAGATATAAATGATACCAATGATGAGATCAAGGCTTTTATTATGAGATGTTTGGTCGATAAATATTTAGTTAAAAAGTACAGTGAAATTATAAAAATTTAATGTAAAAGTAATATGTGATAAAATTTGATTGAAAAAAATAAAAAAATTAGTAAAAATTGATAGATTTTGATTGGTTTTGATTAACCAAACACCCCCACTTAATTTATTATGTGTTTATAATATGTATATTTTTCAATCAAGATAATATATAATCATTAAAACACATGGTATAAATGAACGATGGAACAAACATTTTCATCACGATAAAACGAACCCTTGCATTATTATTTAAATTTCCAAAATTATTTATATTATTATATTTGATGAAAACTCCGCGGCATGTTATTTAGGAGCGTTTGGAGGCTAAAAAAACTCAAAAAAAATTAAAAGTTAAGGTGGATGTAATGTAAAAATGATAAGTGGTAAAATTTGATTTGAAAAATTTTAAAATTTTTAAAATCTTTTGAGTGTCCAAACGCACTCTTAATTGCACAGTCACAATTAAAACTTTGCAAATACCCTTCAATTATCCAGCTGGTTCTTTTCAAATTTTACTACCAATAACGATAGTTGTTCAAACAAAATAACTAAATAGTAAAATAAATATAAATATATATATTTATATTTATATGACTTCTTTCTTTCATTATTTTTTTAAATATCTTTTAGGCAAATTATTTATGATAAAAACATTTGCGAAAATGAATATTTGAAACTAGAAAAATCTAGGTTAAAATTTTGACTTTTTTAAATAAATAAATTTTTAACTACGAATTTTTTATTTTTAATTATTTTTTAATACAAATAACATGCCCAAAAAATCAAAAATTTTAATAAAAAAATATAATATAGCAAGAAAAAAAGTTTGAAATAAAATAATTTACTTAGAAGATGTTTGGTTAGTCAAAACTAACTAAAACTTATGAATTTTTACCAAATTTTTGTACTTTCTATCAAAGTTCTTATATAACAACCTAGTGCCTTTTTTGACTTTTATCAAAATTTGTATTTTTATTGTATTTTTTGGTCAAACATTTTTACTCCAAACACCCTCTTAAATTACCAAACACCTCTTAATTACCAAACGGAGTCTAAACATTTGTACGTGTCTCCACTGATTTTGCTGTATATGTTAGTTTAATTCAAAATACCGTAAATATGGTGGTGTTTGGATGACAAAAAAATTAAAAAATGTTGGTGTAAAGTACCATGTGATGAAATTTGATTGGTGAAAGTTGGAAAAATTTTGTAATTTTTTATAACTTTTAATACATTTTGTAACTTTTTGTTTTCCCTCCAAACAGTACATGAAACAAACGGGGAATAACGGACGGCTCACCTAAAACTTAAAAAAAAAAAAAAAAAAACAGCAATTGACAAGGAACACACACTGAGAGACAGGCCCACGCACCGCACCACCCCTCAGAAACCAATATAAAATTTTTGGACGGGCCTGATAACAATCGCAGTGGTCCAAAGAGAAACTTAGGCCCAGTCACATTAGCATACGTGGCATAATCCAAACAGTTGGAACATATGTTTCTGAAACACCTAATAATTTCCGCGTGCGCACTCCGAAAAGAGCGACCATTATATTCTCATTTCTCACTCGCATCATTGTTGAAGAAGCTCCTCCTTCAGCTTTCCCATCGACTCTCAAATTTGAATCTGGTAGGTAGAGACTATATTCACATTTTACACCATGGGGAGTGATCTGACCGGCCACCGGCGGTCGTCGTACTTCTCCGGCTGCATGTCGCCTTCGTGTGTCCCGGTGGTGCACGAAGAATACTCCCGCATCGACTTTCCCGTCACCGTCAGTAACAGCCGGAGCCGGAGATGGCGAATGCTGATCAAGAAGTTGCTGAGAGAGAGCGGCAAAAGCGTTTACGGATCTAAGCCTCCGACGTCGTTTCAGTACGATGCGGTTAGCTACTCGCAGAACTTCGACGAAGGGTGCCACAAGGAAGAGAACTACAACCATCATCCCCAGGTTCAGGTGGTTAGAGAAATCACATGGCAACTACATAAGTGAGGATCTTTAGATGTATTAATTGAGTATTAATTTGATCAATTAATAACTATATATATATAATATCCATCTTTCGCTTGATGATCTTGATATGTATATTACTTTTGCCTGTGAATCATTTGGTGGTGTGAAGCCGTGAAATTCCCACCAACAGTTTTGTTGATGAGCTTTGTTAGTTCTGCGAAAAGAATGAAAATATCTATTATATGTTTATTCGTGTTTATATATATCTACATGTATTTATTTGCATATTTCAAAATTTTAATAAACATATTTAATATTTAATTTATTTGAAAATCAACTCAAGTTATTGTCTTTATGTTGGATCAATCATCTTCGTATTTTTCTCAATATATATATATATATATATATATATTGTTGTCATCTCTTAATGGTTACACGATATCATTCATTACTAAGTTATCGTTTGATATATCTGTTCCAAGTTCTTTTTTTATTTTGTTTTTTTTTTTCTAAAAATAAAGAAAATGACTCAATATGTATTTGTTCACTTAGGTGTCTTTGGTTTGTTTTTCTATTATTTGTTTTTTATTTTTCTGTTTTGAACTTATTTACTAACAAAGAAAACAATTCAAAATACATTTGGTCACTTGTATTTTTCAAACTTATTTTAAAAAACAAAAAATGAATTTACACATGAATGAAAAATGACAAAAAGCTATTTTGAACATTTTCAACCCAAAAATAAGAAAAATTTCAAAATAATTTAGAATTTTTAAAATATAAAATACATAAAATAGAAAACAGAAAAATAAACCAAATGACATCCTATGTTTTCAAAATTTGTTTTAAAAAATAGAAAATAGGTTTATACAAGAAATACAAAATGACAAAAAAATCGTTTTGGACATTTTTAACCCAAAACAAAAACAATTTTAAAATATGAAAAATAAAAAGTATCAAACTAAATGTGTTTTTTGTTTTATATATTTTGAGATTTTCAAAATATAAAATACATTAAATAGAAACTAAAAACAAAAATAAAAAATAAAAATACTAACGAAATGCCACCTAATATTTTTGCCCCATTAAATGACTTTTTTTTTAACTTTTAAAAATAAAATACAAAAAATATTTCAGATTAGGGAATATTTGAGTTTAGTATTTAAATAAAGACATAACTTTACTTTGTCTGAACCATGATGACAATTATTTAAAAAAAAAATTAATAATATTTTAAAAATGGAAGTATTGAGGGCATCTCCCGGGATTCGTTCCTGGCCGAATTAGCAGACAATGGAGGGGCTTGTTCGTTTGGCATCCCACGGGCCAACTTAACTACTTTTCTTTTCCTTTTCCTTTTATGATTTGTGCTTTGTTTTTATTAATCCTTTTTTTATTGAAAAACTTTTAAACATATCTTTTTTTTTTTTTTTTTAGTTAAGCGAAGAAGAAGGGGGAAGATCTCGGATTTTGAATCCGGATAATGAGCGGACTAATGAGAACTTCTATCACTAGATTTAGTTAAGCGAAGAAGAAGAGAGAAAATTCCGGATTTTGAATCCAGATAGTGAGCGGACCAATGAGAACCTCTATCACTAGATCAAAAGTCGTGCTCAACTTTTAAACATAGGCGTTCATATTTAAAAAAAGATTTTAAATAAAAAAATGGAAATATTATAAAAAAACAAATTAAAAAGTATTCGTGCCTGAAGGAATGTTCTTGGCATTAAGCGTCAAGAGATCGATAAGTAGGACACAAGGTACAGAACTAATTTGGATAGTTATGTTTGGATACATAGTCCTGTTATTCTATGGCCACTCAAAGCATGCCACCAAAACTTTACGGTTCCAAAAAGACTTTCGGTAAAGCATTAAAACTAATTCGAAAAAGAAAAATATTAAATTTGAAAATAAAAATAATGGCGTAAAATTATCAAGGTTCAATTATCGTTTGGAGTCAACACAAAACTCTACAAATCTCTACAAACACGAATTACGAGATAATAAATTAAAAATTTTCACTCATTGCATAAAATACGAGATATTAACTTTTATAATTTTATACAACTCAAAACACACCCATAATTACTTATTTTGATCAAAAAATTTACTTCAGAGTCTTAACCTTTTTAATATAACATTTAAGAGCTGAGATTTTAATTTATTGTAATATTAATCTTTTATTTGTAGATTTTCTGTTAAATGATCATGTGCCGATAATAATATTTAAATAGTAATTTATTGATGAAAGTTCATGGAGGATTAACATTACAAAAATATATATATATATATATTAAAATCTTAGCTCATTATTAATTATTACAATTAAATTGAACTTTCGAGAAGTACATATGTCTGTTTGATAAGTTAAATAAATAAAGTTAAATATATTTTTTTAAGTTTGATAAATAAATAAACTGGGTTCAAACAAGGGTAATATTACTCCATAAGGCTTGCGAATATGTTTGCTGCTTGAGAACATGCTTGTTTATCGTTTAGAAATATATTCAAATTGAGTGGGTTCTTTAATACTTTCATGTTTAATTTGAAAAGAAAAATAAAATATATTTTTTTATAATTGACTACTAATTAATTATTAAAAAATTAATTTTTTATGTTTAAAAAGAGAAAAAAATTAACTTTCTAGTAATTACTTTTTAAACATTTGTACTTTCGTGATTTAAAAGAGTTTTGCAAAGCAAGAAAATAAATTTAGTTATTTAAAAAAAAAATTGAGTAATCAAAAACTTAAAAAAACTAGTTATGTTTCCTAAACGCAGCATCAATCTTTTTAGGTAATATACTAATATTCGTACTTCGAAAAAGATAAAAAAAAATTAAATGTTGCCAATTCAGGATTGCAGTCCTGCCAAAGGGAAGGGGTTCGACAAACGGTCCCGCCAAAGGGAAAAAAGTGTTACAAGCAGCAATATTTAAACTTTAACGAAGATAAGATAAATCCAAATATCATGCTTTAAAACTCTAGCCTTTATCTGAACTTGATGGCTGATTATCTTCTTCAACGACCTGATCGCGAGAATCTCCAACAACTTGGACCGAGTTTCTGGTAGCTCGACCCTGTGCTTGGTTTGATAGGTTGCTTCAGCTACCAATCACACGGTGTGGTACCAGGGACGAAGTTAAAATTTTATAATAGCGGTTCAAAAAATTTTTAGTAAAATTTTAACTGTTTATCAAATAATGCTAACCATTTATTTAAGATTTATTTTTATAATGGCTGTCGGTAATGCTCTTTTGCTTCGTTTTCTTGTTAATATTTTACACCTTAGATTTTTTTTTTCCGTATTTCTATTTTGAAAAAAAAGAATTTGTAGAGAGTAAGAAATAATAGTATGTTAGAGGGAAATCTTAAGGAGAGAGAGAGAGAGAGAGAGAGAGAGGAGGGGTATAGATTTGTGGGTTTGTATTGAAATAGGAGAAATAATAGTATATTAGAGGGAAATCTTAAGGAGAGAGAGGGAGAGAGGAGGGGTACAGATTTGTGGGTTTGTATTGAAATAGGAGAAATAATAGTATATTAGAGGGAAATCTTAAGGAGAGGGAGAGGGAGGAGGGGTACAGATTTGTGGGTTTGTATTGAAATAAGAGAAAATTATTTTTTTTTTAATTTATGAAAGAGGGCCATTATTGATATAGAGACTCTTCATTGTCAAAAAGGATATTATCAATGGAGAGACTCTTCAAGCAGGGGCCATGGCCACCCCGACCCCTAGCTCCTCCTTTTGTGACACAATATTACACTAGTGTATAAGAATGATTTCTTATTTTTTTTTTCTTTTAAGTCAATTGAAGGAATAGTATCTCTGTTAAGAAAGGGGAGGCTGACATCCGAGCAAATGTTAGCTCAATGACATTAGGCCTGTGGACTATGGATCAAAATCTAATGCTCCGAACATATTTATCTTTCGCAGTCCCGGTACTGTCACTAAGGGGAAAGCTCAGCTATATTAGTTAGTAAGGTCTCTCTCTTAAACCATGTTGAGTAATATCATGTTATTATTATTTTTACCTGAAGTACTTTTGATGTTTGCTCCTTCCACGTGTATATTACCTATGATTTGAACTTAATTGAAGGGTTTTTAGAATTAAAAATATTAGTATAACTTTATAAAATTTTTTTGAGCTTTGTATATATTTATTTATTTATTTTGGTAGCGCACCAAGCGACCCCTTCGTCTATTGACTAACATCTACATTATGAGCCCGTTTGGCAGTTAAAAAAAAAAAAGAAGAAAAATTCAACTTTTTGTAATTTTTTGAGTGTTTTATTTTTTTGTACTTTTTAGTATGTTTGGTTGAGTAAAGTGTATTTTTTAACATTTTTTTTGTAATTTTTAGGTGTTTGGTAAATTTTTTTACTGTAGCAAATCAAAAAAGTGATTCTTTTACGTGTTTGGTATATTTTTTACTGTAGCAAATCGAAAAAGTGACAACTTTTTATTTTACTTTTTACTATAGCAAATAAAAAAAATGACAAAATTTATGATTTTATCGAACACACCAAAAATTATAAAATGTAACTTTTAGTATTATTTTATTAATTTTTGAGTTACCAAACGGATTCAGTATCTCATCAAATCAACTCAATCGATTTTTAACTAGTACTGTCTCTAATTTCTCATGAATCCAATAATTCACAATTCCGTATTTTTTAATTATATTCACCAGTAATTCATAACTACTCCTACCTCTTCTCAATCAAATGTCTTAATTTTATGCTTGACATCTCCACCAACCTTTCAAACCATTCGAATAATAGACCTTAGTTAATTAAAGGTTGTCTGGCAAACTTGACTGCTTTTTGCCTCAATAGTTCTTTCGGTGATTTTTTTTCTTATTTTATCTTGTATGACGTTTTTTTAAACCAAAATTTGATTGTCCTTTTTATTTTTTAAGGTTTTCAGAATGCTGTTCACATTTAAAAAATAAAAAAAAAATACTTAAAAGTAGGCCGACGAACCCGTGCAGGACAAAAAATCAATTTATTTTTTGAAAAATTGTATTCAAGTCATACTTTATAATTTTTTAAGACTATTAGTCATACAAAAAAAAAATATTACTTTTAAGTTACATTAATGTGAAAAGTTTTGTATTTAAGTTACACTTTTGAGTGGGTCCCACGAGTTTGTTTTAAATATAATTTATAATATGACTTAAATGCCATTTTTTCTATAATTAACTGAGATGAAGTTGCCAAAAATTATGGAACCGAGAATCACGTTTTCTGTTTTTGTTTCATTCCTTATAAATCGCGTGAAGATATAGTGAGATAAAAATCTGTTAAAGGATTATATATGAAGGAATACACACGGATTACGCGAGTTTGTGCTGTGAGATTAACGTCGGTAGAAAGAATACATACAGATCTGGATTACACATTTAAATACATGTCTGCGGTACTGTTTTTTTTAGGATGCATGCTTGTTCAAAAACAGTACCACATGACTCTATCATGCAAACATCACATTTAAACACAAAAATAGTTCACATATCAAACGAATGACCGACAGTACCGCATGTGTGACAGTACCACATGTTTGCGGTACTTTTTTTTTTAGGATGCATGCTCGTTCAAAAACAGTACCGCATGACTCTATCATGCAAACATCACATGTAAACACAAAAATAGTTCACATATCAAATGAACGACCGACAGTACCGCATGTGTGACAATACCACATGTTTGCGACACTGTTTTTTTAGGATGCATGCTCGTTCAAAAACAGTGCCACATGACTCTATCATGCAAATATCACATTTAAACATAAAAATAGTTCACATATCAAACGAATGACCGACAGTACCGCATGTGTGACAGTACCACATGTTTGCGGTACTGTTTTTTTAGGATGCATGCTCGTTCAAAAACAGTACCGCATGACTCTATCATGCAAACATAACATTTAAACACAAAAATAGTTCACATATCAAACGAATGACTGACAGTACCGTATGTGTGACAGTACCACATGTTTGCAGTATTGTTTTTTTAGGATGCATGCTCGTTCAAAAACAGTACCGCATGACTCTATCATGCAAACATAACATTTAATCACAAAAAAAGTTCACATATCAAACGAATGACAGACAGTACCGCATGTGTGACAGTACCACATGTCTGCGGTACTGTTTTTTTTTTTTTAGGATGCATGCTCGTTCAAAAACAGTACTGCATGACTCTATCATGTAAAGAATGGTGATGTTTTAATGAGGTACTGTTTTTATGCGGTATTATTTTATTATGTGGTACTGTTTATTATGTAGTACTGTTTTATTATGCGGTACTGTTTATTATGTGATACTGTTTCTTATGCGGTACTATTTTTTATGCGGTACTGTTTTTATGCGGTAATGTTTTATTATGTGGTACTGTTTTTTTATGTGATATTGTTTTATTATGTGGTACTGCTTTCCTAAACAGTTTTGATTTTATTTCCAAAAATCAGTTTTGCTTGCTTTGTAAAGAAGATGGAAAGTCGTGGAATTAGGTTTTTCTCAAACTGTTTTGATTTTGTTTCCAAAAATCGATTTTGCTTGCTTTATAAAGAAGATGGAAAGTCACGGAAATTATGAGTAACGTGTGCACTATTTTCGGATAAAACTGGCAGTTTTGAAATGTAGTGAAAAACACGTGATGTCCTTTTTTGTCTTTTTGTTGCAAGTGTGACTTATTCACAAGTAAGTTTTTTGGGTATGACTTAAACCATTATAAGTCCATAAATAGTGACCGGCTTCCAAAAACTTCTTTATTTTTCACTTGTACGTACGCAAATTCTCCTATTTTGAAGCTTTTTCTTTTAATTTTATTTTTCAAAAAATGCGAATAACATAAATAAAAGTTACAAAAAGCAAACAAAAATCAAAATTTAGTTAAAAAAAAAGTCATTAAACAAAAAGCAACTGGAAAAGCTATCTCTACCAAATTGCAAACCAACCTTTACTATCGAAGTTGATCACTCATAAATATTTCTTGGCATCTGATATTAACTATTTATTCATTTTTATTTTGACTATAAACTACTAATTTTACATTCTATGTGTTCAATTTTAATTACATTTATCATAATTTCATACTAATAATTTAGAATTTATTTCATCTTTTGTTTCATTTATTAAAATTATATTATTTACAAACAACATACGTTGTGGTAGCCATGGGCGGATGCACATAGGGGCAAGGGGGTCAATTGACCCCACTGAAAGTAAAATTTATGTAAAAAATAATTTAATTTTTGAGATATTTTTATACTTTTGCCCTTATAAAATATATCTTTCAAAATGAATTATCCTTATACTTTAAACAATTTACGAGTTTTGCCCCCACTGGAAGCAAAATTTCTTTAAAAAATAGTATAATTTTTGAAATATTTTTGTATTTTTACCCTAATAAAATATATCTTTCAAAACAAATTGTCCCTATACCTCAAGCAATTTACAAGTTTTGCCACCATTGGAAGCAAAATTTTTTTAAAAAATAGTATAATTTTTGAGGTATTTTTGTCCTTTTGCTCCAATAGAATATATTTCTCAAAACAGATTATCCATAAATCAAGTACACTACCTTTATTTATTGACTTGATCCCACTGTAATAAAATCTTGAATCTGCCACTGGTGGTATCTAGTTTTTATTGTATATAATAATACAAAATGACAATGAGCTAATGCAAAGCCATTGTAAGAGATCCATGGTTATAAAAAAAAAAAAAAAATCACTATTTGCCACAAACTGCTAGTATTATTTGACCTAAATTATCATAATTCTAATAATTTTCTTCACACTTATAATTTAATATTTACTTTATCTCTTATTTCATCTATTAAAATTATATTATTAAAAAATAATAGACACCTTTGTGCCTTTTATTATTTACACATGTCTAGTTAATCCATCCCTACCTAAATCAGGAAGACAGTGCTAATACAAAACTTCAATGAAAAATGTAATGCCATAGAAAATTCACTAGCTATTATTCTAATAACTAGCCCAAATAAGATAACTCCATTAGAATCATAATAACAAATTTTTTTTACAAATATTTAAAAAAGTTCTCAAATCTATCTCAATATTTTTTTTTTCTAAATGAATGAATCCCGATTATATCATGTATGTTTAAAAAAATTATAAATTATTTATGAATTTTATAAACAATTCCTGAATTTTGATTGAATATTATAAATCATAAATTATCTTGTATAGAAGCTAAAAGAGGACTTTTTTTTTTTTTTTTAGAAAAAAGTAAAAATCCCAAGAAACAAATAGTAGTAGGAGGTTGATTAAGTTGTTTGAACATTTTATAAATTTTTTATGCTAACATAAAACAATTTTTATTCAAATAAGTTAACACAACATTTGAATTTTGAATTACTATGATTAGTCAAATAATATATTCGTTTTCTTCTATTTTCACTTAATAAAAAAATTAATTCAATTTAGTATATTTAATTTTCACCTTTACTCTTCACTAGATATCGAAAATTCAAACATAATATAACAACTAAATTAAACTTATAATTTTCCTCATAGCCTTGTAGGATTAGGATATGCGAATTCATGAATTTGAAATATATGTATTACATGCGAGTTTTGACTTCATTTGCTCGGTTGGGTTGGATTAATTCCAAAAAAAAAAAAAAAAAAAAAAATAAATTTATGTATATGTGTTTCACTCTCTCTATGAGTTATTTCACCAGACTGAATCTCAACTCAAGGAGTTATAGTAGAAAAGCATCTCACATCGTTAGGGTGTGTGTATGTAGTATTTAAGCCTCACTTGCAGACTAAGTTTTGACCTGATTTATTAGTTGGATAGAGTTAGTTCAAAATAAAAAAAAGTTGTCTGTATTTTATTTTATTTTTCATTAAGAGTGACTTCATCCGTTTATGTAGTATTTTAAAAGGTAAATATTTAAATATATATATATATATATATATATATATATTTCTGAATTACAAATTTTGTTTTAACATGAAAATTTAAAATTTGAAATACGTGGAGTTTCAATTTATTAAAAAAAATTTGAGTGTAATTGACTAGGGTAAATATTTAAAAATAAAATAAATAAATATATATTTGAACTAAAATTTTGTCTTAACGAATTAAAAATTTAAAGTTTTAAATCCGTGGATTTTTAATTAATTAAAAATATAATTGAGTGTACCTGGCTTCGCATATATGTATTTAAAATTTAAAATATTTAATATATTACTAAATTAAAATTTTTACTATAATTTTTTTTTGAAATTTTAAATGATAGCTTATGCAGTTATGGACCCATTGACAGTGGGACATTTTAATGATTTCATTTTCATTTATAACTTTGGACCGACGTTGCGACGCCCAACGCTAGACTTTTTAGCCACAATATAATAAGTGTGTTTGAAATTATATAAAAATGTATAAAATAAAATAAAATTATAAAAATAAATATCTCATAATTTATATAATGAGTTAAAAATTTAAATTTTATTATTTCTTAATTCGTATTTATAAAATTTTATAAAATTTTATTTTATTTGATATAACTCCGAGCGAAGCCAATAAATATCAATGTTGGAAAACTTAAAACTCTCTAAAACAAAGCGGTCTTCCGAAGTTTTCAACTTCCACCGTCGCTTGTCTCTCTCATTCTCTCCTTTTCAACATTTCAGCAGAGTTAAAGTTTCCAAGTGAGAATCCCGGCATCTCAATTACGCTGCAATTATGCCCTACTTTTCTGTCCGCGTCATTAGTTTATTGCTTTTATACGTTCAATCTTGAATTATATTTGAAGTATCTTGTATGCATTTTCTTTGCTCGCTTGATTAGGTCAACATCGTGGTCCGAACAACATAAAGTGAATATTGGATGACAAATTGGTCTCTAACAATGGAGTTAACCCAATCAAGAACATTAATCAGGAAGTCAAGCATCCAATTGGGACAGCTTGAATTGAAAGAGTTGTGAACTTGGGTATATTTTATGCTTAGGAAGAATAATTTCAAGATTCCTTCGATATTTTCCCATTTTCATTTACTTATTTATATATGTGCGCGCGCGCGTGTTACATTGGCATGTTTTGTCATACTTTTCATTCAATTGCATTGCATACTTAATATGTTTGTCCTTATGTTGTTATTGGAAAGTGCTTGGACCCATGCCATTGACTGGCGGTCTTTTGATTGCTTAATATTTGCCTTTGTTTGAATAATATAATATTTTGATCCAGTTATGTTCTATTTCTTTTTTTTTAATATTCATGGAAATTTGCTTTGCCTGCGTAAACAGTCAGCTGAAAGCATATTAAATTCGCACGGTTAAACTTTTGAGATTCATTGTGAGGCTAAATAATTTTTCTGGATTGCCACAATTTTGTAGCCCTATTTTTTTTCCATGAAACCCAGTTAACTCAAGTATGTTATATTTTCTCCAAGTAACCCAATAATTTTTTCATGCAACTCACAAATTGCACCTAAAGTTCAAAAAATACGTCTTCTCCTTCTAAAACCCTTAAAATAGGGTGCCGCTATTTACAGACCTGTTTTTTCTCCCACAGTCCAGTTAAATTTTTTTCATTTTAGGACAAAAATGCTCTAATGGAAAATAACCTCATTTCCCTCTATATTTACTACACATAACCCATACTCTAACAAACCCTACACAAAATTTCTCCCCCTCAACCTAATTCCTCTTTCTCCTCCTTCCCGCTTCTTCTTCTTCTTCAATATGTTCATTGTTGTTCACCATTGTTGTCCTTTACCTTTGTTCTTCTTCTTCTTCTCTCTTTGTCACTCTTCATCTTTTGTCACCTTCCTGGAGGAGAAGATGGAAATGCAAGGCTCCTCTTCTTCCATTGACAAAGAAGAAGATGAAAATTTAGGTTTTGAAGATATAGATTGGGAGAATTGGTAATAGAATCAAGTTCTATTGGCAATTTTGAGAAGAATGACGCTAGAACGGAGATCGTTGGAACAGAGATCGTTGTTTGGGATTGAAAGTCGCAACAGCAGGTAAAATTTCATTCTATCTATTTGCCCAGAATTTCGACACCAATCCACCGAAATTGTTGCTCTTTCTTGACATCACTCCACTAAAAATGTCAGTATTTTTCGACAAGCATATGTTGAATTAAGATCGTTATTTCGACAGTTAACCACCAAAATATATATGTTATTTTCTAAAGATAATTAGCATATTTCAATAGCTACTTGCTGAAATATGTATAATATTTCGATAGTGTGCTATTGAACTACTATGATTTTTTAAATAGTTTTTAGTAGTCCCTTTCGTGGTTAGCATATCTCAATAAATATTTGCTGAAATTTGTATAATATTTCGACAGTATGCTACTGTAATAGTATTGGAGAGGAAATTTTTTTCATGAAATAATTCTCAATAGATACTTGTTCAAATACGTTAGGTATTTCGATAGCACCCTACCATAATAAGTATATTTTTTCGATAGGTGTGTGATTAAACTAGGAAGAAAGGCCTGTTGATAATCGTTACAACATTGCTTGAACTAGATGAAGAAGACTGGGCGAAGGTGGAGGTTAGAGGACTTGCATATATGGTGGTTATGGTCACAATATTTTTTGAATGTATTGTGATTGTGAACTTAGAACATTATGTTTTTTTGATGTGTTGTGGTTGTGGATTGTGAACATGATGTATTTTGGATTTTTTTTCTGGATATACGGCGATACAGGACAAGATTCTTTTTTTTTTTCGTATATTTGTTGAAAGTTTTACATGGTTAATAGCTAAATTATTTCAGCAACTGATTGTCGAAATTGTTTGGTGTTTTCAGCAATTACCTATTGAAAAGGAACTGGTATAACTAGATGTAAATATAATGTGTTTCTCTCCCCTCCCCTTCCCCCCTACTACTAATGTTTGTTGTCAGTGACTTGTCATATATGTGACACGTTATGTAAGAAATAAGTATGCTATAATTTAAAATTCTTACGAATATGTTTTGTGGGAGGATGATTGTGATTGCCGTTGGCAACAGTGACGGTTGAACCTTTTGACCCCATTACACATCTCAATTTAGACGGGCATTCACATTTCTTGGTATCTGTGACGCATGATATCTTATTTGCGTCCTTCACACAGCTTTCTTTGCCCTTTGGCGCATTTACTTTGTCTTTTTTGCCTTTGTCTTGTTGACATTCGGTTTGTACTTACTGCTCCGTTCGCATGAAAATCAGATTCTTGGGCTTTGGTTCTTTAGCATTTTCTTCAACCCCTTAACAATAATTACCAATCTGTGTTGTTTGCTGGTTGTTATTATCCATTGTCTCAACTTATCCTCATTTGGGAAAACCCATAAACATGGTTCAAAATTTAATTCAGGGCCCGGTAAGGAAAAAAACCATCCGAAATAAAAAATAGTAAATTGTTTCAATTAAAACACTCACGATGTTTGTTGTAAAAATCTTTGTGTAATCGTATAAGCCCAAAGGACCTGTGTGGTTGTTGTGCATTGAAGCATCACCTTGAAAGTAGATAGAAAAAATTTTAGAGAATGGGTTTCCTGCTCTCTGTTTATGTTCGGTAGTTAACTACTGAAAAGATAAAATATTTTCAGTTCACACTTGTTGAAAAAATATATTTATTACGGTAGAGTGTCGTTGAAATACCTAACATATTTTAGTAAGTATCTGTTGAGAATTATTTTAGGAAAAAAATTTCCTCTCTGATATTATTACGTTAGCATACTATCAAAATATTATACAAATTTCAGCATTTGTTGAAATATGCTAACCACGAAGCGGACTACTAAAAATTCTTTTAAAAAAAATGTTCTTAGTAGTTTGGTAGCACGCTATTGAAATATTATACATATTTCATTAAGTTGCTGTTGAAATAATCTAATTATCTTCATAAAATAAAATATATATTTCATGGTTAACTTTACAAATAACGATCTTAATTAGACACATGCTTGTCGAAAAATACTAACATTTTTGGTGGAATGATGTTGAGAAAGAGTAACAATTTCGATGGATGGTGTCGAAATTCTGGGTAGATAGATAGAATAAAAATTTACCTCCTGTTGCGACTTTCAATCCCAAACAACGATCTCCGTTCCAGTGTCATTCTTCTCAAAATCACTAATAGAACTTGATTCTATTACCAACATCTTCCCAATCTATATCTTCAAAACCTAAATTTTCATCTTCTTCTTTGTCAATGGAAGGAGAGGAAACTTGCATTTCTGTCTCCTCCACTATGAAGGTGACAAAAGATGAAGAGTGGCGGAAAGCGAAGACCAGAGAATGAGGGAACCTCCATGAAGGTGACAGAAGATGAAGAGTGACAGAGAGAGAGGACCAGAGAGTGAGGGAATTGAGAGTGAGTGAGAAAAAGAATGAAGGTGACAGAAGAAGAAGAACGAAAGTGAAGAACAACAATAGCGAACATGTTGAATTAGAAGAAGACGAAGAAAGAGAAAAGAGGGATTGGGCTGTGGGGGAGAAATTTTGTGTAGGGTTTTTTAGAGCGTGGGTTATGCGTTGTAAATATGGAGGATAAGGAGGTCATTTTGCATTAGGGCATTTATCCTAAGATGGGAAAAATTTAACTAGGTTGCAGGAGAAAAAATAGGGTTGCGAATAGCGGCACTTTTTTTTTGTAGCCTAGCTGTGAGCGCAATTTGATAAGATTTGTTTTAAGCATGTTGGGTTGAAAGCTTGTGCACTTGTATTTGACTCTGTGTACTTGAGTGGCTTTTTTAAAGGTATGTAGTGTTAAGACCAGTAAACACAGATTTGTGGACAAAATTGTCCACGCATGGGAGACTCAAGCATTTTGTAAAGGAATTTTGGTAAAGCTTCTCTATGGCTATGTTTATTTACTAGGATTGAATTAGGAGATAAATGATATGTATGTGATTGCGTAACCCATGAGATTAAATTTTTATATGGAATCATTTATATTATGTTGGTAGGGTGGGATAAGAAATGAAATTAAAAAATTCATGCATTATGTAAAGAATTTCGGTAAATCTTCCCTATGGTTTTGTTTGTTTATCGGGATGGGATTAGAGGAATAAATAAGACTAGTGGATAAATGTGAGATTGTGTAAACCATGGGATTAAGTTTTTGTATGGGATTATTTAGATCATGTTTGGTTAGGGTGGGATAAGGAATGAAATAAAAGAAGGGATTAATTTTTGGCTGTTGGATTGGAGCCTTGGAGGGAGATTTAGCGTGGATAATTTGGACATGTAATACTACACTTGAGTGTTATTAGTAATCCCGTGGATTTGAGGAATTAGCACCCCCTTATTTTATTTTATTTTATTTTTTGTTTTTGAGACGCATTTCTTTTTTGTTTTAAATTGGTGGTTAATTTAGGACCCCTTATTTGTTTTCTTCCAATTAAATGATTCGTGGGGCCCCTGGATTACAAATCCAATCCTGAGCCCCTAATCACCCAATCAAACAGATCCTATGTATCAATGTTTTTGTATTTATGTTAATTTGAGGGGGACAATTATATTGTTGAAGTGGTTTACATGTAAAAAAGCTGAATTGTTCAAATATGTCTTGGTTATTTCCATTTCTTTTGTTGGATTTGTGACTTGTCATGGGAGAATGCGAAGCCTTCTTCTCCTTGTTTCTTTTCAATTTACTGGAACAAGATGCACATTAAGACATGTATTTACTGCATGTATACCATGCATTGAATTAAACTTGTTTAGAAGTAATTGATGAAGAAATGTGAGCATGGGTGTCTTTGGTGATGTAGAACAGGTCACACTGGATTACATAAATCTGGCCAATAGGATTTGGATGCTTAAAGGTGTTGTGGCAACTTTAGTGCAACTGGAATCTGATGTGGGCTTGTAATAATTGTTTTTCGCATTTCTTGGGCCATCCAACATATTTTCCTCACCTATGGGTGTGACGTCCAGCTCCCTGAACTCGAATTTCAATATTTAGGGCCTCAAATCATATTTTTTGCCATTTTTGGTAACTTTTGTTTTGGCAATTACCAGAATATAAGGGAGCTGAATTGATTCCCATCAATTTGGATTTATTTGTTTTCCTTCTATTTGCTAATTCTACAATCATCAATATTTTCTATTTTTGGTAATTTTTGGGTATATTATAGTTTCCTATTCTTGCATTAGGTTTCAACATTTTTAAACAATTGTAGCCTTATGGGCAGAGAACTTTTGATTCAATATATTTGATTTATTCTCTATCTTTTCTGGTGAACTTCAGCTTTCCAAATATTAGGGTTTATTGTTGGCTAGTATGAGAGCTAGCGATCCTTGGATTAGCTTGAACCATATCAAGCTCATTTTCACCATCCATTTTGCATCATTTGGTCAGCCCCATTAGTCTATTTTCAACTCCTACTAGGGATATAGAAAAGGGTTTGGAGCTGTATCTTAGTTGGGTGGTTGTTTAATTTACCAAGATTGGCTGTTTGGTTGCTTATGAGACGACAACATGTATTCAGGAGTAACTTACTGGTGCCCTTAAAGGAGTGAGCTTCATGATGCAGTAGGGTAGTGATGGAAGGGATAAGATAGAATTATGGCGGTGATGGAAATGATAAGTAGTCACAAATTCATTATTTCACACTCTATTCTAGCTTGTTAAATTACACAGGATGCTAGACTAAAAGGCTTCAATGAGGAACTAACACAAAATTGAAATAACGAAGGTAGACAAGAATTAGCTAGAACTCTCAATTTCATTAACTCATAGCATGTATTGGTATAACCCTTATATTAGTATTTATAAGCTGTAAGTCTAAATGGGAAATCCTAGTTGAGATGGGATTTATCTAAATGGAAATCCCAATTACTTGGGACTTTGTTGGGGGGGGGGGGAGGGGAGAATTTCAAACAATTGCACCTCAATGCAAACAGGAAACTCCAACTGAGGTGGGAACTAAAAATAGGAAAATATGTAGAATTGAATTATCTAAACTAAAAACTGAAATAAGGTAGAATTGATGGAAAGTAGAATGTGCTTCTCAGAACCTTGGATTTGCCTCTACCTATGGTGAATAGAGGTTGGAGATGATGGATAGAATGGATGATTTTGACGACACCCGAGCCTCCTGAAAGCAATTTGCTCTGAAAATTTCTTCTTATATTTCTTGTAGGTGATTACATTTTGTATTTATAAGTGGCCTTGTAACTAAAACTAATCTGGGATTACCATAACCATGGTTATCCCTAACTATAGTAAAGAACCCAACTAACAAACTAACTTCCAGTTGGCTTAAAACTGAATGGGGCCCAATAATGACAGCCCTTTCACTAAGGAATGGCCTTATCAATCCTCAGCCACTCTCCTGGCCCACTTATTTTTTCTTACAATTGTTTGGGTTTAGATAGCTCAACCCAAATTAAAATGGTTTTATCTTTTTTTACCCATCACCCGATCACTTCCTTGACACGATTGACCTATACCCTCTACATGCACCTTCTTCTAGAAGCTACCAATTGTTCCTTCTCAACTTTTCAAATACTTCTACTTTTCAACTAGCTCCACCAACATTTCTTCTATTTGAGTCGTTGATTGTAATACACCCGTAGGGTTAGGATTGAGACTGTAGAGGTTTAGATCTAAGCTCTTCCTTTTGCGTGCATTAATGGCTGAGCTGAGGGTAGGATTGAAACCCTTTTTCATTTCTCCAATTCGTACTGCCAGATCTGTTTCTTTCATCTTTGTCTTGCTGCTCTCCTCTGTATCAGCTTCTTCTATCATTTTCCTTTTCAATGTAGCTTTGGGATCATGACAACTATCCCTTGTCTCAAAAAGGACCTTGTCCTCAAGGTCAGATGTCGAAAGCTGTGAACGTTTGAAGTTGGGATAGTGAGATCGAAGCCAGTAAAGCTTTTCTCATGTAGCATCTTGTTTTGGTTGACCATGCCACTTAATCAACATTTCGGTGAATACCCGGTGACCCCGCTGCTACTGTCTGGTGTCCAGCACTTTCTCTGGTAGAGGTAACACATTCCCTAGCTCATCTGTGATTGGTAAGTGAGGTATAGGACTGTCACTACTTTGAATCCTTGCTTTAAGTTGTGAAATGTGAAAAATGGGGTGAATCTGTGCTGAGTTTGGTAACTTGAGTTTGTAAGTCATTGCTCCTATTCTTTCAATAATTTGAAATGGACCAAAGAATTTAGGAGACAACTTTACATTGCTGCGGCGCTGGACAGTGTTTTGTCTGAATGGCTGTAGTCAAATGTAAACCTAGTTTCCAACAACAAATTCTTTGTGGACCCTTTTTTTATCTGCTTGTTGTTTCATGAACTGTTGAGCATGTACCAAGTTTTTCATGAGTAACTGAAATACCCTTTGGTGAGTCGTTAACAAATCATCAACAGTAGCATGTTCTACTTGGCCTTGTGTATAATGGGTGAATTTAGGGGGCTTAACCCCATAGAGAGCCTCATATGGAGTCATTCTTATAGAATTGTGAAAACTTGTATTAAACCAATACTCAGCCATATAAATCCATTGTGACCACAATTTTGGGGAATTAGAAACAAACCTCCCTAGGTAAGTCTCCACACATTTATTAGTTGCTTCCGTTTGCCCATCTGTCTGAGGATAGAAGCTAGTGCTGTAGTGTAGCAAGGAGCCCAACAATGTAAATAGCTCATTCCAAAATGCAGTGGTAAAAGTTGGGTCCTTGTCGAATACTATGGTAATAGAAGTCATGGATTTTAAAAATGTTCTGCATGAAAATTAGGGCTAGTTGAGGAGCAGTGTATGGATGGGTTAAGGGAATAAAATGGGCAAATTTAGTGAGTCAATTAATAATGATTCATATGACTGAAAATTGGTTTGAATGGGGAAGACCATCCACAAAATCCATGGAGATGTTTGTCCATGAACTCTGGGGAATGGGAAGAGGTTGTAGAAGGCCTTTTGGTAGAGAGTTTTCTGTCTTAGACTTTTGACACACTGCAGATTGTTGGACCTATGTTCTGATGTCCTGCTTCATGTTAGGCCAATAGAAGTCATGCCTGGCCTTGTGAAGTGTCTTCTGAAAACCTCCATGACTTGCCACTAGACCATCATGGCAGTACTTTAAGACTTGTTGCTTTAGGACTTTTTCAGCTGGAATATAGACCCTCCCTTTGTATAATAAAATGCCCTGCTGAATGCTATATTTTTGAACCGGTAGGACTTCTTGTTGAATTTGTTGGAACACTGTTTGAACTTTACTATCAGTTTCATATGCTTGCTTCACTTGCTCAAATAATTGTGGTATGTGACCTGTTACAGACATAGGACAACAAATAAAGTGAGAACTAGAAACAGTAGGTTTTTCATGTAATCTGGACAAAGCGTCGGCTATTTTGTTGTTGACTCCCTGCTTATACTCAATCGTGAAGTTGAATCCTAGTAACTTAGGAATCCACTTTTGTTGAGTTAGTGTTCCAAATGCCACCTTAGGAATCCACTTTTGTTGAGTTGGTGTTCCAATCCTTTGCTCCAAAAGAAACTTTAGACTATGATGGTCTGTCTTGATAATGAATGTCTGGCCTAGTAAATAGGGCCTCCATTTCTTCACTGACTGAATGAGAGCATACAACTCCTTCTCGTAAGTAGACAACAACAGAGTCCTTCCTTTTAGAGCTTGACTGAAAAAGGCAATTGGCCTCTTGTCTTGCATAAGAATAGCCCCTACTCTCGAGCCTGAGGCATCACACTCGATGGTAAACATCGTTGTGAAGTCCGGTAAAACTAGTACTGGTGGGCTTGTGACTACTTGCTTTAGGTCTAGGAATGCCTTTTCAGCTACTGTAGACCAATGAAAGGCATTCTTTTTGAGTAAATCTATCAATAGGTTGGCAATTTGCCCATAATTTATGATAAACCTTCTAAAATATCCAGTAAGGCCTAAAAACCCCTGTAAGGACTTTATGAGTTTTTGGAACAAGCCAATTCACCATAGCATCAATTTTATTAGGGTCAGACTTTACCCCTTCTCCTGAAATTATATGTCCTAAATAATTAACTTCTGAATACCCAAATCTGCATTTTGACTCTTTAGCAAAGAGTTGATGTTGTTTTAATAGTTGAAGAGTCAACTCCAAGCGTCTAACATGCTCAGGAAGAGTTTTCTATAAACTAGTATATCGTCAAAAAACACTAAAATGAATTTTCTGAGACAAGGTCTGAACACATCGTTCATTAAGTATTGAAACGTGGCTGGGGCATTTGTGAGGCCAAATGGCATCACCAAAAACTTGTAGTGGCCCGAATGTGTTCTAAAGGTTGTTTTAGATATGTCATCGGGCTGCATTCTGATCTGGTGATAACCAGACCTCAAATCTAACTTGGAAAAAATTGTAGCACCACATAATTCATCAAGCAACTCATCAACAATAGGAGTGGGGTACTTATCTTTGATTGTCGCCTTATTCAGGGCCCAATAACGCACGTGTGCCATAAGCCGTCAGCCTTCCTCACTAAGATCACTGGAGAGGAAAAAAGGGATTGGCTGGGTCTGATAAGAGCTGATTCCAATGACTCCTTGACAATTTTCTCTATCTCTTTCTGAAAATGAGGATATCTGTAGGACCTGTTCAAAATGGGTTGGGTCCCAGATTATAGAAGAATGGAATGCTCATACCCTCTTATAGGTGGCAGACCCTTAAACTCTTTAAACATCTCTTGATATTTCTGTAAAACCTGTTGTATATCAACTTCTGCTTCTTTAGATTTCTTTAGTGGCCTGCTAGAATCATTCGATACATCAAATAATTGCAACAGCAGCCCTTTTGCTCCTGAACTGCTGATCTGTTCTATCTCCACTAGCTCAGTTAGCTGGTTATTCTCCTGTAATCCCCTCATGCTAATCTGTTTAGTTCCCTTAATTAAACTCATCACTAATGAAGAAAAATCAAAAGTAATGGGTCCCAAATTTTTCAACCATTGAACTCCTAGAATCACATCACAGCCCGCCAGTGGAAGTAGCAAAAAATCCACCATAAAAGCGTGTCCCTGCATATTAACCTTGACTTGATGGCATTCCCTTTCACTAGACAGTAGAGTTCCATTAGCTACCTTGACAAATTGCATGGCCCAAATTTTGACTTCCAAATGATAGCTTTTGGGTACTTTTGGATCTATAAAATTGTGGGTGCTCCCTGTGTCCACCAAAACATTCTAGTTTCTGCCTTTAATACTCCTTTTTAACCTGAGGGTCTTAGGTTGTGGGATCCCTGTTATGGCATGTAAAGTAATCTCAGGCTCACTGTTAGTTATGACTTCTTCTTCCCATTCTAATCCCTCTCTTTCTTATTAATCTCCTCCGATTCTTCCTTGTACACGACTGACTCTAGCAAAAAGAGCCTTGGGTTTTTACAAACATGAGTTCTACTCCATTTTTCGTCACAATTACAACACAATCCTTTCTTCTTTCTTGCTTCTGCTTCTGCTGTAGTTAACTTCTGGATTGGCAGTTTATTTACTATACCTGGCTTTGGGATAGTTGCAGTACCTTGATTATTTGGAGTGAGTGAAGATTTCCAAGGAGGAATTTTTCCTGCAACAGAACCTCCCACATTTTTAGCATTGACCAGAGAAAAATTTCCATTGCCAGCTCTGCCCTGCACCCTTTTTATAGCCCCCAAACTTTCTTCCTGTAGTCTAGCTAGGCCAAAAGCCCAGGTTAAATTTTCTGGATGAAACATTCTTACAGAAAACCTTATTTCTTCCTTCAACGCAGTCATAAAAATGCTCAACTTATGTTGTTCACTTAATCCTTTAACCTTGTTTGAAATTGCTTCAGGCTTGGTTTTATAATCTTCAACAGAAGTGTTCTGTTTAAGTCTAACTAATTGATCAAGGGGATCCTCATTAGCACATTCACCAAACCTGCTTAGTAAAGAGTCAGAAAATAATTCCCAAGAAATTTTTAAATCATCCTTCAACATTACTTGGGACCAAATTAGAGATTTCCCCGCCATGTGAAGAAATTTCACATCTAATTTATGATCTTTAGGCACATCATAGTGTTTAAAAAATTGATTGGCTTTGCAGGCCACTCTGAGGGGTTTTCACCATTAAAAACTGGAAATTTCAGTCTTAAGCATTTTATGGAAAGAATGTGGAATCTGCTTTTCCATCGCCTCTCTTGTTGACCATTGTCTCCCATTGTAGGTCTGTTATTGTGGGATGATCCAACTCCTGGTTCCAGTTCCTGATGCTCCCTCGATTGAGACTTGAATTGCTGAGATAAGTTCTTCATTTCTTGACGGATCTGGTTCATGTTTTTGCTTTGTTCTTCCAGAGCCTTGAATATCTGATTAATTTGATTCTGCATGTGCTGTTGGTTGTCTTGCAGCTGTATCATTGACCTTGTTTCTGCCATGGCTTCCTCAGGGATCAGTGGCTCTGATACCACTTGGAATGTGCTTCTTAGAACCTTGGATTTGCCTCTACCTATGGTGAATAGAGGTTGGAGATGATGGATAGAATGGATGATTTCAAGGACACCCGAGCCGCTTGAAAGCAATTTGCTTTGAAAATTTCTCCTTATATTTCTTGTAGCTGATTGCATTTTGTATTTATAAGTGACCTTGTTTTAGATTCCTGTTTGTTTGGATGTTTTGTAGTTGCATAAGACCTTAGATGCCTTGTACTAGCATCCAATTGATGCTTGTATAGAGCTGTTTTCTCTTTTAATAAAAATTTACTTATCTTTAAAAAAAAAAAAAAATGACCTTGTAACTAATAACTAATCTGGGATTACCATAACCATGGTTATCCCTAACTATAGCAAAGAACCAACTAACAAGCTAACTTGCAGTTGGCTTAAAAATGATGGGGCCCAATGATGACAGCCCTTTCACTAAGGAATGGCCCTATCAATCCTCAGCCACTCTCTTGGCCCACTTATTTTTTCTTACAATTGTTTGGGTTTAGACAATCCAACCCAAATTAAAATGGTTTTATCTCTTTTTACCCATTACTTGATCACTTTCTTGACCCGGTTGACCTATACCTTCTGCACACACCTTCTTCTAGATGCTATTAGCTGTCCTTTCTCAATTTTTCAAGTACTTCTACTTTTTAGCCAGCTCCACCAACATTTTTTCTATTTGAGCCGTTGATTGTAATACACCCGTAGGGTTAGGATTGAGGCTGCAGAGGTTTAGATATGAGCCATTCCTTTTGCGTGCATTAATGGCTAAGTTGAGGGCAGGGTTGAAACTCTTTTTCATTTCCCCAATTTGTACTGCCAGATCTGTTCCTTTCATCTTTGTCTTGCTGCTTTCCTTTGTATCAGCTTCTTCCATCACTTTCCTTTTCCATATAGCTTTGGGTTCATGACAGAAACCCTAAATGATATAATTTTGAACCAATTTTCCATCTTTGCCCTTATCTATGGACAACGATTGCTATGCGTGCTGCATCATCCTTCATGGTGCCCTTTGAATTCGCAAGTTCACCATTAGAGTGGCCACCATGGTAAGGAATAAAGATGCTTGACGTAAAGAATGTGATTTGCACTTCGCCAGTTTTAATTCATGCATTTGGATGGATTTTTTCGAAACTTCCACCAGTTCCACCTTCTTTCAATTAGCTAAACTTTTATTTTTTTTGGTAAGTTCTAGTTAACTAACTTTGTTCACTAACTGGAAATGATCCTTTGTGAGAATTGTCCAAGCAAGATCTCCAACATCGAACTCCATCAATTGTTGAGAACTGGGTTACTATGATTTATACGAGCTTGTTTTTCTGTCAGAGTCACACCACTTAAAGAGAATGTTCCGTGGACTTTTATGTCAATCACAATAACCACAAATAAATATTTATCACAATTTCATAAATTCAAAACTGAACATAAGTATTTAAATAATTTTTTCTATACTCAATAGCATAAAGCATGGAATCTCTTATCACAATAAATAAATTTTTCACAGATAATAATTCAGAATATTCGGCCTCGAAAACATTTATGCATGGAATAGTTTATAAGTTATACTAACAAGCCAAACTATTCATTTGAAGTCTGAAAATATAATTCCAAGGATATGTAAAATTAATCCTTTTAAGCTAGTTAGTCTGGTGGTCATCCTTAACGTCTCAATGCAACACTCCACAAAAAGCATAACTACAACTCAAAAGTTACACTGTAAAATGTATGGACTCAACTACAAGAGATCCTAAACCCATTTAAATGGTGTTTGGAGTAACAAAAAGTTAGATAAAGTAAGATAATTTTAGATAATTTGTGGGTTCGTAATTCGTGCAGTGAGATAAAAAGTGAATAATTTTTAGAAGTTTTAAAAAATTTTCAGAGTTTTTCAACATTTTTTAGTGTGCCAAACGCACCCTTAACTCATCTCCTTCAATCCAGGCATACTGAAACACATGGCTTCCCCCCCCCCCCCCCCCCCCAAAAAAAAATCAATGGCACTTGGAAGTAACTTGCTGCCTACTTACTAGACCAATAATGTATAAACACACCCCCCTGAAACACATGGCTTCCCCCCCCCCCCCCCCCCAAAAAAAAATCAATGGCACTTGGAAGTAACTTGCTGCCTACTTACTAGACCAATAATGTATAAACACACCCCCCTATATATATATATATAGAGTAACGTACAAACAGAAAACTTTAATGGTCTCTAATAACTCCACTCGTGGTGGTTCTTCTCTCCTACAACTCGTTAAATATATATAAATAAAATTCTAAGAATTACACTCCCAATAATTCTATTCGAATCATAACCATCCTAAATAGTTACCATAGTAATCTTAAATGGAAATCTTATTGTACAAACCTATTCAAACCAAAATTCTCTTTCAAGCATAGGTAAATGCGTACTCTTTATTTAAGGATGTTTAAATAAAATACAAAACAAACCCTCTTAAACTGTCTCTCTCCTAGTAACTTTCAAAATATTTTGGCATCTCTCTTATGCATACATATTCTCTAGCGTGCAAAGACATACAATCTTAATATAATAGGTGTTGAAATAACTATTTCTAATTAGGAATTTCGAACCCTTAATACTACATATGTATTCCAAGTACCCATCATTATTAAAATCCTTTCATAACTTGCAACTAAAGAAAATTTAATAATAATAATTTATATTAATCTCCCTTTAGTGGAAGTCACTTGTCCCGCCGGCTGGTCTTTTGCTTTGGTGCTCTTGTGTCTTGTTGTGCTGCTTTTTGATTGCCTTTGTATTTGGTCCAGCAAATAGAGAAAGATGAAGATTAGTTTTCCCCACTTCTGCTGGCTTTTTTCTTTTGGTGCCACCAAGACTTTTCATCGTTTCAAATCCTAGTGAACTCCTTGATTTACTGCATATAAATTTTCGTATTTTGCTCCAGAACATTTGGTAATTGTCCCGATTAGAACAGGTCTTATGATGTAACATTAACAAAATGTAGGAAAATCAGCATCAACATTTTCGAACCCTGTCATCCTTTGTGTGTCTATGGCAATTAGTTTGAGCTGCTATCTTTCACTACAAAAGGCTCCTTGTAAGATACTTACATGAAATTGAAAGAAAAAGTGTAGTTAAAACCTAACTGCTACACCTGCCACGGATTCGAGCAAATAGATTTTCTTTCTTTCTCTTTTTATTTAATCAGAAACAAGGTTTTCGTAGGTTGATGTCTTAAAATATTCCGATAATGCCTGGTGTTCAGTTCCTGCTTATCCTATTTTGCATCCAGATCCATTAAAAAAATGGATAAGTCTAGCAAGAGCTTGTGCCTCATTTTTCCAAAGTCATATATATATTTGAATTCCAGGGTTTTTTATGATAATCACTTTTTTTTTTTAACACTGATCTCGAAGTGAACCACCGCTTTTATGATTTTTGTTTTCTCTTTTCTCCTGTATCATGAATAGATTTCAGTAAATGCTGCTCAGTTGTTATCTGCAACATAAGAATGACATAATTAGTGTTGCTACTTCAAAATCGAGGCATTGGAAGGGCTAAGCTTTGCATACACACACACACACACACATATATATATATATATATATATATATGCAAAGTGACTGACTGTATCTGCAGCATACTTCATGATGTGAATATGCGTAACATTGCAAATAACAGCTACCTTTATAATGTGTTTATTAGTTTGAGTTTGGTACATACATATATATATATATATATGTATATATATATATATCAATTGCATGCAAATCTTGGAAACCTCTTCACAGAACACGTGTTCACACTTCTTCAGATGGTGACCAATGTTAACCTGACTGGTTGGATCCTGGAGACTTTTTCTGAGACCAGGTTCACCTGTGAGCAAGATAATTGATACTTTTCAATTGAATGACAAAATTAAGGAACAATTGTCATGGAAAATTAATGGCCTTTTTTCTGTTTAATCCTGTAATGAGAAGTTTAATACAAAGGGTTAGCAAATAAGTATCATGGGCTTGTGTGCATACTGCAATCCTCAAAATACTATGATGCTGCCTGACTGAATCATATTCTGTTGGTAAAATACTCATTGCCCTATTATGGGCAACCTAATGCACAAGGCTTCCTACATTGCTGGGTCTGGCAAGTTCAGATGTAGGCTGTCTCTACAAGCAGAGATGCTGATTCCAAGTTCGAACCCGTGCCACAATCCCAATTGAACAACCTTACCACTGTCCAAGGCCATCCTTTATGACCCTACTATACATCTATTAGTATGCCCCTAGTCTTATGTTGATGAAATTGCAATCTCAAGCAGTTGATGAAATATAATTGGGAACAAAGACTGCATGGAATATTCTGTATTATTAAATTAATATTCAAGAGTGTGGAGAGAACTTTACCTTGATCTTGTTGCCCTTGCTGGTATCTCATGACTTTGTTGCTCAGGCTGGCTTAATTGGAGATGGATGGGTGCATTTGAGTCCTCTCTAAGGCTGAAGCCATATGGACTTTGGGTGCTTCCAGTTGCTGCTGTCACATCCCTTGTGCCATAAACCTGAGGTAAGTAGTCGTGCAAGCATTGTAATATGAGTTTATTCAGGGAGATTTTGAATTTACATTTCAACCAGATACCTTTTTGTACAATTCCATGTTTACTTGACAAATGAGGTTTACCTTCTTGTAAAGTTCTATATTTTCTTGATGTATAAGGTTTCCCTGTTAAATGATTTTAACAAATATTAGGTTTTATTGCTGAAACTATTCTTGAAAAGAATTTGATTTAGTAACAGCTCTCAGTTGGAGAGACCTTTCGGTGTAGCTCTTGTATCTCGGCAGCTAGAATCTGGTCCTGTAGAAGTTGAAATAAACAAAATAAAAAGCATTTAATGTAAGTAGAAAATTATGCAAACCATGATGTGTCTTTTTTCACAAAATGCTACAGTTAGCTCAACTCTTAAGCATCGCATGAAGCCTGAGGTTTCCTGACCTTTTTCATGCGGACACCTCGCAGACTCATTTCCAGTTGGTTCTCTAGATTCTGTAGGTCTTTGACACTCAAACCATAAAGTTCTTCTCCCATCAATTGCCTGTTTTAACAAAATGGATATCTTCTTTCATGGTTAAGCCTTAAGACGTAGTTCAAAAATTTCAACATACTGAAGTCATGTATATCTTGAGGAGATAATGAAAACAATTTTACATCACTTGTCTGGTAAAGTCTGGGGATCCTATAGGTTTCCGGCCTTTTTGGAGAATGTTTCTGCTTGTTAATCTGGCTTTTCATCCCCAGACTCCAGTTTTGTAGGCTACCATTCAATTCAAAGAGCAGGAGCTTTACATTTCATGAAAGGAAAACTAAGGAATGAAATACTTGTTTAACCGACCAAAATGTGTACTTAAAAACTTGTAGTTGGCTAAACATGGAAATGCCATAAGGCAATATTTAGGTCAATAATCAAGACTCTGAAATTATGCTTTTAAAGAAAAGGCTAACAATGATGATGCAACATGCAAAATAGGCTAAGTGGTTTGGCAACTCTTGTTGTCACACTTGGGAGGTCATATCTTTTCGAGGGAGTTCTTGTGGTGGTAGTGGTTCTTTGGGGTGTGGTGATCATAAATGTACTCACTGTAGTGATACCATAGTTATCAAAAATAACTATTATATCTACAAATCACGTTCTGGTCCGCACTTTCTAGAACTTGTAAACTAACGTTCTAATAAACCAAATTTAACGATTTGAACAAATTATACATATATTACAATTTTATTGGAAAAGACCTTTTAAAATAGTGAATTAATAATAAATGGTGTGACAATAAGCAATAAGTTTAACCTTTTACAAAAATATAATGAGAAAAAATTTGTATTAAACAGAAAGTATACCTAGTTTCATGAATATTTATATTGCTTTATTTTCTTAGTTATTATTTTTTTTCCAAAAACAAGTCAAGTTTATAAACCAATACGTTTTAACAATACGACGACTCTATGAAAAGTCTACTCCTTACTGTACGGCATTTTAGAATACAAGCATACAGCGTTCCCGTTTTCATTCTATGTACCAAAATCCTATTTAAAATAAATCTTAAAATAAAATTTTAATGAAATAAAATAATCTTTTGATTTGCAACATTCTCCATTGTTTAAAAAAATTTGACTCCGTTAAGTTGAAAATTTGCGCACTCCTTTAATCGTTGGGCCACAAACATGGTGGATATGAAAACTTCTCCCAAAGCTCATGTATGCGTGTAAGAGGTTGTAGAAACTTGGTGTCCCCATCAATTTTCTCAGGATAGAAGGAAGTCGATGCTGTAAAGATATTTTATGGACCTCGAAAGAATTTCATTGGACCTAAATGCGAAAGGGGCTTGACTACAGGGAGGACAAAGTCCACAACAATGTATCATAGGTTTAAGGCATACTCTTCAACCCAATGCGTGGGACAATACAAGCAAGGATCTCGTGATGTAACTGGAAATACTTGTGTTGATTGGACAAATGACCTCAATAGTTGCAACAACTTCATTAAGTGGCTGGAATATGACAAGGCATCACATCAACCAATTGACTCACAATTTGGCCATCAATCTCATCATCTGAAAAATAGAAGTTGTTAGGGTTAGGTTCATATATCATCACTTCTAAACCATCCTCATTAAGCTCTGTTGCTTGGTTTTCATTCTCAATAACGGAAGCTATAGTTGAATAATTGGTTGACACATGATCAAATCATTTTGCCTTGAAACATTGCATTGCTTCCATATGAGTCCTTTGATTTTATTATTCACTTATAGGACAAGTGGAGGGTCTAACAAACATTTAGGCTTGAAGGAGGGAGTGTGGATTGCAAAATGGTGGTTATCCTAGCTATCATTCATCCAATTATGGTGGTTTCAAGTGTGAGACCTATCCAATTAATGACGAGATCTTTCAATTTTATCCAACATAATAGTTATGCGTTGTTGTTTCTTCCATATAGAACTTATTTAAGTTTGGATGGCCTTTAGTTGATTTTGTACCTCTAGTAGTGAGGAATAAGTTGATTCATCTTCATATTTGAAAGCGTCCTGGACTTGTCAAAACAACATTGGAATGTCTTGCTGTGTTTAGAAAACTTAACGGAGTGTCGCTAGAGCTTCGCTAGAGATCGGCTAATGGTGTCGACAAGGGTGCTTGGGACAGGTGAGGGTGGTGGTGCTTGGTTGGTGGTAAGAGGACGAGCCACGCATTAGTATGCGCGAACAAAAATGCAGTGCATGGAACTCGTGCTTGTGTAGGGTTGTAGTGGAGGTACGTGAAGGCCTGGATGGCTTCGCAGTCGGTTAGCGATGTCCCATCAGTGGCTGGAGAGGCTGGTGGTGGTGTCAATTGACCCAGTTGATGTTGGGAGAGAGGGCTATTAAAGCTCTTAGATCCGGAGGTTCTTCTCTGACAATTGTTTTGTTAGTTGCTGATGCTGTAGTTGGGTTGTTAGTGATGAAGAATTATGTTGAAGGTTGTCATCGGCACTAGATGACGTAGTCAGTCTCATTAGTTTTGGGCCAATTGATGACTGTGCTTGATGGAGAAGATGATGGACACCAGATGACATTGTTCAAGAAAGCAATTGCTAGGGTTGTTGCATTTCTATAGTAACCAAAGTTTGTGCTTTTTTTTGGGGGGGGGGGATTTGAATGGTTATGGATCAATTTGCTCTAATATCAAATTTGATGCGGGACCAGAAGTTGAAAGTGAAAAAAGAGAAAGATTAAGCAAGAGAAAGAGAATAATTAAGCCAGAGAAAGAATAAGTAAGCCAAGAAGAAGAAAAAAGAAATTTAGGCAAACGCAGCCATTCAATTCAAGTCCATTGTTTGTCTAACCCTAATAATCTCAAACCTTTAAATAGGCTAATAATCTATAAAAATAGCTGAAATAAAATCAAATAAAAGATTGCAATATCAAAATTCCCACTCAAAATAAATTACCTTAAAAAATACATAAAAATAATAATAACAAAGAAAACAAATCTCTAATAAAATGCTATTCAAAATGAATCTTAAAATAAAATCTTAATAAAATAAAATAAACTTTGGATACATCGATAATATAAATAATTTATGAAGCATACTTTGGCAAAGTCAGATATTGTCCAGTATCAAGTTTTTATTCTATTTACAAGGTTGATTTCATTTTTTTCATTTAAAAGAAAGTATTTCAAAGCTAAAAGAGATAATTTTACCGATGATTTTCTTGCAAATTGTGTAATTGTTGTCTCAAGATTGCTGCCTCCCTTTGCCAAAACTAGCAAGTATGATGCCACATGTTAAGTCATAAATGCATAGAGAATTATTATATACTTTACAATATGAAAACTACATAAAATTAAAATTTTTAAATTCTATTTCATCGACGTTGCATGACATTGGACAAAGAAGTAACATGATAAAATGAGAGATGCCTGCTAAACAAATGAGCCTAGTTGCTAAAGCATTTGTTGTAGGCTTTTATTGGGTTTCAAAATGTTTTGTTTCCATTATAATCAAATAAAATTTTGATCCCTTTTTTTTTCCCAAGTTCAAATCATATTTTGAGTCCTATCTATTCTAGTGGATCTATGTCTCATATTTGAAGAATTTTGGGAGTGAGTTTTAGAAAATGCGATGTCTAAGTCAACTAGAGCTCCTGATCATGCCAAATTTTGTAATCATGCCTTTTTTTTCCCCTCTTTTAGGCACTTGGCCAAGGTGTCGAAAGTAGAGGTTGGAAAGTTTTTGAGTGCCAAATTTACATGAATCAAGTAGTCAGGGCCCGTAAAATTTTAAGTAAAACTGAGTTTGATAGTCGCCTCGCTGGGAAGTCGTTGGTAGCTCGCCCTCATGAGATTGCTAGTGAGCTAGCCAATGAGATTTTTTTTTTTTTGGCATATTTTGGCACATTTTTGATGATGTTAATTCTAGAGATCGCTCTAGAAAAAATAGAGAGCAATTAAGGTTGTTGGAAAAGCCAAGATGATATATTTTGAGTCCTATCTGTTCTAGTGGATCTATGTCACATATTTGAAGAATTTTGGGAGTGAGTATTGGAAAATGTGATGTCTAAGTCAACTAAAGCTCCTAAACATGCCAAATTTTGTAATCATGCTAATTTATATATATAAATATATATATATATATATTTTTTTTTTCCTTTTAGGCATTTGGCTAAAGTGTTGAAGGCATAGATTCGAAGGTTTTTGAGTGCCAAATTTACATGGATCAAGCAGTTAGTGCCTGTAAAATTTCAAGTAAAACGGAATTCAGCGGTCACCTCGTTGGGAAGCCATTGGTAGCTCATTGGTAGCTCATTGGGAAGCTTGCTTTCACAAGATTGCCAGCGAGCTAGCCAACGAGAATTTTTTCAACATATTTTTTCACAATTTTAATGTAATGTTAATTCTAGAGATCGTTTGGAAAAATAGAAAACAATTAAGGTTGTTGGAAAAAGCCGAGATGATGAATTCATTGCAGAAACTCACTATGAAGCTCATTAGCTACCTTGTCCCAATAAGCGACGAGATTTTCAGAATATTCAAGGCAATTTCGTATTCAATTTTAAGTAAGATTCAGTTTGGGAGTTGCCTAAACATGTTGGATAGCTGTTATTTTTATTTTGGAAAAGTTTTCTAATGCTTAGAGAGGATGGAAATACTTTTAAGAAAAATTTCTTAATGCTTAAAGAGGTTGGAAAGATTTCCTAATGCTTAAGGAGATTGAAAAATACTTTTAAGGAAGGTTACCTAAAGTTTCAAGGAGGTTGGAATTATTTATAGAAAGATTTTCTAAAAGATTTTGGGAATAGGAAATTATACAATACTATGAAAATTGGATTGTTTGAGTGCTCTATATATAGAGACATTCTGCTAAAGTCTTGTAAGCACTTCTTGAGAGAGAAGAACGTATTCTTTATGAGTTTATAATTGACTTCTCTCAACTTAGCCTAGATAATTTTAACTATCAAAGTCTTGTGAATGGGTTCTTCGAAAGAGGTTAAAAGTGTGAGCGTGTTCTTCACAAGTGCGAGTAAAGATTCTTCTTTTATGTGTTGGAGAAGGCATCCATTATGATCAGTATGGCAACGATTGGAAAGTAGACTTTATGCTATCGTGATCCTTCTTATAATTGTTTGTGTATAGTGAAAATTTTAATCTTTGCGATCCAAGGTTTTTTCTGCTTTATTTGAGAAGGGTCTTCCTCAAAAAATCTTTGTGTTCAATTTTTTTTTTCCTTTATTTTCTGCACTTTGATTGCTTGGTAATTCATAAATAGTAAGGGCGAAATTTCATGCTTCATCTACATCTAAGTTATAAATATGTATGTTTCTTAAGTTTTCAAAAAGTGTTTAATGAGTGTGGGTACCTGACACCACTCGGCACCAATACTCTGCATTCCTAGAAGTCTCCATGCTTCTTAGTGGCCAGGTAAATTTACAGTGGATCTCATCAAACTTGAGCAGCTAAAATTGTTTGTAGCTATTTCTTTTGTCATTTTATTCCTTTCTTCTACATTATTAATTTTGGTCCAAAACAGAATTTTTAAAGTTATTATTTTTTTTAATTTTTTAATATTGTTTTGAAATAGCTTCTGAATTGTATATAAATTATGTCGAGAGAGGTACAATCTCTCCGTGTCTTAATTTCCAAAACCAGCTGTGGGATTTCTTCTTAGTTTTGTGACTGCTGTTTTGCTTTCTCAGCCAAGGAAATGTATACACTTTGCCATGTTGCACTTGCACTTAAACTAAGTTGCCGACAAAGTAGGAGAAGTGGGAGTGAAACTGTAGAAAAATATCTATCAAAAAATGTTTAAATTGGCAAATATTATCACATAAAAACAGTGTTGATACACATTTTCATGCTGGAGCATATTTTAGACATAATTCCATTAAAGGAAAGTTCATTTTTCTTAGCCTAGCAGTGTTCTAGAATAGTATGATTCCATTATTTGCTCGCCGTAGACATGAAGTGGTTTTTGATCGCTAAGGGGTTTTCAATTTTAGTGCACTTAACATTTTATGGCTGATTACAAGTGCCTGATGGGCTTTTATAACCGTTAGTACTGTCCGCCATATATGTTTTCCTTCAGGGGTTTCTGAAACAAAGATGACAACAAACTACAATACACCAGCATACTAGGAAAATTTGTGCAACCAAGATTTTTATGCAAATATCGAATGGATGATGCTATAAAGCATGGCAGCAAAATTGTCTGTTGTCCACAATTCTATCCCCACTATTTTTGAAACAAATTGTAAGAGGTATTGTCCATGCAATTCATGAGTTATATACCAATGCTATGAGAAAAATTCCTGCGTTGGATTAAGTTGCTATAATGTTGTGAAGGCATATGAGAAAATTTTGGATATGAAAAATTATAGTTCAGTGACTTCAGTCTTTATTACTCTGCTACTGCACTTGAAATGCCTGGGAAACCTGACGTTTCAATTTGTTTTTATTATATTCTGTGGCAGTTCGTTAAAATAATATCAATGATAGTACATTGTATGTCTCATCGTGAAGTACGGACATATATTTCAAGTAATCAGGCATTAGGTGAAACACAGCAAAAATTCTTCAAACATAGCATTAAATCTTTGGAGAAGTTGCAGAGCGAGATAAGTGGTTGAAAGAAGTGTACCTTGACTTCTGATAGTTGATTATGTAGTTGATGATGTTCCTCTTTGGATTCATAATATCGTTCAATTACTGATTCCATGCTGTCAAGAGTAACAGAAGAATTATCAGATTCTTGCATGGTTTCACTCATTATCTTTAACACAAGAAAGTGGCAACATAAGTGTCACGGCCTTTGTATTGTTCTGAAGACAGAAGCAGGTAAGAAAAACCTTTGAAGAAGCATAAAGTAAGAAAATGTAAGGCCACAAACTAATCACTACATCCCAATAACATTGTTAACTTCATTTATATTGAATTCGCTGGGATTTAATGTAAATATAGGAATTTTTCATTTATATATGAAGCGGTCCATTTTTCATTACATTTTCGTTTCTTGATATATGAAGATACTGTAAAGTTTTGTTGCATTTTTTCCTCTTGACATATGAAGATAATTTAGAGTCACAGAAGGAGAGGAAGTGTCTTTTCATTTCTATATACATTACTTTATCCTCATAAATTCAGTAAAATATTAGATCCCTCTTTCTTAAGTGTGAATTGCCTCTAAATAAAGAACTTGAGGGGCAGCGTATATCTCTCTGATTTACTGATCAGTTACGCAGTTCGTTGAAAGTTACAATAAACTGATGAGGGTTCTGGGTTACCAAAAAAAAAAATTGCCTTTCTGTTTACTCTAAATGAAGAACTTCAAAACTCATGAATTCTAGCTTGTTTTGTTGGGTGTCCAATTTCATGTAATTTTTTTTTGGGGCTCTTTGCTAGTTCTCTTATTGGGAAGTGAAAGTCCTCTCCAGAAGTGACATATTTGTAAAATACACATCATCATCAACTTCTCCAAGTGAATGGAACTATTATGCTTTTCAATGTCTTCTCATGGTTGGGTTTCTATCAAACTCACGCGTTCCATATATCCATTCAGAATCCCATACTTACTAGTTTTGCATGTCTTGTGAATATTGTGAAATTGATATATCTTTGCAGATCCTTGCGGGTGCTTCACCTTAAATGAGGACAACATAGAGAAGCAGCTGGACCTGTGAGAGGGAAAAGAATTGCCTAAACGACCGTGGAATGAGGTAGGAATAGGGCTACTGAAGTTTTCCAACCCATAAAAGTTGGATTATTTGACATTTTGATGGCAACAAGTGCATACATACTCTTTGGTTGTGATAAGACATGAAATGGTGCACTTTTTGGTTTCTCGTCCATATTTTACTTGCTAACAACCTTTGAACAGGGATATGGTTCTGAAGTTTTAAATTTAAGCCCTTTGATTGTATAAAATAACTAACTGTTTCCTGAAGCAATTGTAATTCCAGTTTAAGCAATGTCAATTAATGCAGATTTACAGTCCAGAATCTTAGGTTCCGTTTGTTTTAACCGTAAAAAATATTCTTCAATGTGAATTATTTTACATCAAAACAAACAGAGCCTTGGAGTGAACTTTTTCCTTTTTCTTTTGTATGTTATCTCTTCTTTAAAATTAAAGGTCATTGTGGCTCTCTGCACCCCTTTGATTCCCTGTACACTAATATTTACATCACCTAGAAAATCTCTTCTTCAATATTCTCGGTGCTTTTTTAGAGTTTGAGGATGTTTATGGATAATTACTTAGTCATGATTGTACAATTTAAACTGTCCCTCTAAAAAATAGACTTTACATTAGAATTCTTGTATAAATAGTCAAAGATTATACAGTAATATATCTATTAATTTATTTTAGACTTGCTAAGATTTTGGGCCATCAAGGAGAAGTTATAATTAACCCTACTTTCTTATTTAAGTGAGATGTTTATACCTTTTCATTAGTTTTTCATCCTATAATAGTTTTAATGAAAAAGAATAATATGGAATGAGAGAATCTAATGAAGAAGTGTAATTGTCATTTCACTTCTTACTTCTATCGTCTCAAGATTTTATATATGACTAATTTGGTAATTGTTCTCGTGTATGATTTTATATGGCTAACTCCAAATGTCGTAGCAACCCATTTTCAAGTGTCACAAAGTAAAACCCATTGGAGTCTGATTTGGTATGCACTAATGAAATTAAGTTTTTGATTTCTTTCTTCCGCAAAGCCACTACTGAAGATATAAATTAATTGGAAAAAAAAAATCCCATAAAGCGAATAAATTGATTTTTTTTAATTAGAGCAATGTTATTCTATCTAAAGAATAATATAACATAAGATTATTATCAGAATTAGTTATCAAAATTATGTGAAAACTTGTCAATTTATCATTTTGAATGAAAATACTTGCCACGATATAGTTATAGAATTGTTATTAACATCTTATTCTAGCGCATATATATATAGAGATATATATATATTTTGATAAATTCTTTGAATAGAATATTTTCCATTTAATAATCACACTTGGTTGTCATGTATTAATACATTACAATTTTTTTTTTAAAGGTAACATATCTGTATGAGTTGTTCATGCAGGGTAAAAAATAATATACGCAGACAATATGAGAGAGAGGACAACAGCCAGTGCCTCTAATTAATTAAAGAATCCAAAGCAAATGGATTTTAGAACACCACTTGTTTAAAAAGTAAATGGCGCACAAGTCCGCAATAACTTCCTTAGCCTTACATGAGAGATGTAACCCACTTGTAGTTTGGTGGTGGCACAACTAGAGATAAGCATTGAGTGAAAGTAAAGACACAATGAACTGTTTCAAATTTACGAGGTTTGTATTCTTTGAAAGCCACCTACATCAGCTATAAGTTTGGGTTTACTTGGTTCTTGAGTCCTTGTGGAGGTTTCATGAACTTAGATTTACTCTTTCGAGTGTCCAATGTGGCATTGTTCAGGGGTGCATGGTTATTTGTCATTAAAAAGTTATGGACCAAATGTAATGTTTTTCAATTATTTGGTAAACTCAGCCCGACATACCAAGTCACAAGTTAATAATATTTTTAATTAAAAGAAGTAATTAAAAAGAGAAAATTAATAAGTCATTTGACCTGACTAGCATATAATATTATATATTTATACTTATTTTAATGTGCTAATTGCATAATATATTCACTTAAAATTTAATTTTATAGTATATTTTTTTATACACATGTATATTATCTTGATTATCATTTTTAGGGATTAATTTTGGGCATTTGGAGGTTTAGATAACTCATTGAATGAAAGCTAAGGAGTCCTAAGAGCCTATTTGGATGGAGAGAAATGAAAAGAAAAGAAGAGAAAAAAAATATTTTTTAAGTCAACTTTTATTTGTGAGTTTTTTTAAGAAAGAAATGAGAAAAAAAGTTAATGGTTAGTTTTTAGATTTTCATCTCCCCAAAAGTGGAAAGAAATAGAGAGAAAAGAAAAGTTATTTGATAAAATTTATAAAATGACACATTTACCTAAGAAAAGAGTACAAATAAAATAGCAAATGGAGTAAGGACAATTTTTGGTGTTCAAAGTTCAAATGCCAACCTTGATAGTGTTCGGACCCCATTCGAATGCTTGATATCATTTTGACTCCATTTGAATGCCAGAGAGTGTATTTTAGCCTCTTGTTACCTTTCGAACCCTATTCAAACACTATGTTTAAAATTTAAATTTTTAATGATGTTTTTGTAATATTTAAAGGAGATTATAAATACTTTTGAGGGTTTTGTGAGTGAGAGCCAACTTTACTTAATCATATACTTAGGTTAGATTAGAGAGGATTTGGGAGTTTTTTCTTCATCTCCTCAAGTAGGTTTTATTTTTATTGTAATCGTTTTTTTCCCCCTTTGTAATCTCATGTTCTAGACTAGATTCAAGGCTAAGGAACCTTGGTGAATTTTGAAGATCTTCATCTACTAGATTCAAGTTTGAGGTATATTTGTAATTTAATTTAATTTTTTACATGTGTGATGTTTTGAATGGTTGACTTCCTTTCTAAATCTCTCTTGTGTGCAATTTCTATTTGACTTTTCAATGCCATGCATATTTAGTTCTTATGTTGAGATTGTATACACGTTAGGTGTTTGATAGAATGTTTTCATGGATAATTTACGTACAAATCTCATACATTTACATGCTTTTTATAGACTTTGCACGTGTTTATGGTAAACATGTTAACATATTAGGTATTTGTTAGAATACTTACATGTTTAGGTCTATTATGCTATATATAATTGATGCTATGTTCTCCTAACTATTTTAGCAATTGAACTTAATTTCTCTAAATTAATCCATGTTGTGATAGTTTTGCTTGGATGCATATAAATAGAACACGTTCACCTCAATTGGTTCAGTGTATGTTGATTGGATGGTTCATTCTTAGTTCCTCACTCATTAATTTCATAATTTTTGATTCATTTTCCATTAAATTTAATTGCGCCTCTTAGGTATTTGATGAAATGTCTAAATTTCAAAATTCAATTCGATTTTTTTTTTAATTTCTATTGTGTGACACTTATTAATTAAAAGAAGAAGAATTGTAAGTTAACACATCTTTCGCGCACAACTAATATTTCACTATTTTTTATAAATTTAAATTATTACAACGCACACTTTGCACATACTATTAATTTTTTTTTTCTTTTCTTTTTCAAGACCTTATACAAAAGTAGCTTTGATTATATATATATAGCTACAGCATGCTTTAATGATGGTTTATCTAAAACAATTGATTAGCTTTCTATTTTGAATTCAATAAAAGCATGCATCCTGCTTCTTTATGAATAGTTATTTTACTAGAGATTAAGTACTATATTTTGAAACTATAAAAAAAAAAAGTATTATATTTTGAATTCAAAATGTGCTTTGAGTGCCTTCCACAATTAGAACCCCCCCCCCCCCCCCAAAAAAAGCAACTTTTTTTGTGCTTGATCAAAAGCAAGTCCTTTGTCCCAATCCATCACAGCGGTGTCATCAACTTGCACCTCCCATTCTCAACCACTGTTTCGCGTGAGAGAAGGAAATAAGGTTGATCACACAACTCAAGTGGGACGGCTTTTAGTAAACAATTAATGTTCAAGACTGGGTAATACTCTCTCTGAAGAATGAAAAAGCTACGCATGCTCTAACAACTTTTCTTTGGGGTCCCCCTCTAATTTGGATGAGTGAAATCATCCTGCTCAAAATTTAATGCACACCTTAAATGATTCTAGTGTTACTTTGTTTTAAGGTTCTGTTCCAGGTAGAATGAATGTAACAATATTTGCATGCATCTTGTTTGAAGGAGACTAAGTAAACTTTATTCTATTTTGCATCAGTATCGATTTTGGGTTAATGTTTTATGTTGTATGGTATTGGTGTTCTCTCTTGACAATTTTGTATTTATGTTGCCTATAATGTTGTTATTTCTGCTAAAAGGTAAGAATTAGATATCTATATATGTTGTGTCATGATCAGCAGTATAAATCTTGATATCATTCAAGGGTAAATTTAAGAATTTTTCCTGTTTTTGATTGTCAAATAAAAAATTTATTTATTTTTTCTACTCTGAATTAGACAGTTTGATTAAGATGTTATAAATTAATTATTAGTATTAAAAAAATTTTGAGTCAAAATTTTATCTGAACTACAATCTATCATAAGCCAAGCTTACTTCTACCATCCAAATCACAGACTCGATAGATGACAGATAAGGTGACGGTTGCACTGGGTTAACTTGGGACTCTTTCTTCTACAATTGGGCCACAAACAAAGAAAAGGAGAAACAAGCCCCGAAAGGGATAGTCGAGTTGGTTCGGATGGTGGGCTGAAGGGCCTGGGACCAATAGGTCCCGGGTTCGACTCCTCTTGGGAGCAGTCCTTCCTCTAATTGTGGAGGGCCATCTAATAGCCTTCTCGGTTGAGCCGGTTAGCCAGGGCTTGCCTAGGCTGGTTTACCTCCTCGTGGTTCTTTGTCGGCTAGGTCCACGAGACGGCCTTCACCCAGTGCGTACCCATGGGTAGCGGCTGCGGATTTCTCCCGGACCCCAGAAGAAAAGGAGAAACAAAGAATTAATTCTTTGTTGCAAAATTTGAGCCTAGCTAATGAACAATAGATGACTCACAGGTCCAGCGTGAATGTAAATTTAAAACTGAAGTTATATCATTAACTGGATTAGAATATAAATTTTATTACATGGAATAATAGTACTATTTATACATCTATATATGAACATCAGGATAATAAATGAACCATATACAACGGATATGTAGTATCCTAAGTTGGGGAATGAAGAAAGAAAGGGTGTGAGAATTTTTCTGATCTTAATTAATCTAGCAGGAGAGCTCAACACAAGTCATGAGGACCTTAAACTCAACTATATCAGCCACAACATTGCTTAATTTGGGTAAGGGCTTCGATCCTGGACCATTCCCTCACCAATGGGATGCAAATATAAGTGATCAAAGAACTTAATGTATATATAGTGATCAAAGGACTTTATATATATATATATATATCCATTGCGTTTTCCTTGGTTAAGAATATACAAAGTTTTGGAAACTATAAAGGATCTGTACATACAGGCTGTATCAAACGATTTGAGGGTTTAACACAAAAAAAAAATATATATTTTGAATTAACCTGAAAAATTTTCATATATATAGCTTAAAATCTAAACTGAGCTTATATTGTAGATATGTATTATTTATATGAATTAAGATAAATATTAAAAGTGAGGAGTGAATAAATTTAAAATAACTAAATATCTATTTATGTATGTATTTTTTTTTAAATTTGAATTTTCTTATTGGATGAGATCTTAGACGATTGCCTAAATTACTACCCACTTGGACCGGCTCCGTGTAAACAACTAATCAATCAATCTCTCCTCTAACCTGTTACCAGTAACATGGTATAATTACTTTTCAAGAATCACTTTCAGATTCTCTTAGGCTTTGTTGGGAATATGGATTTATGGAGCAAAAGAAAAAGTGAAAAAAAATAGTAAGAATACAAAATTAAGTGAAAAAGTCAAATTAATTTTATTTTTTTTATCGAGTTAAAAAATAAGACTAAAAGGAATATATATTTATTAATAAAGTCTAATTTTTACTTGGTTAAATATATAAAAATTGTACAAATTATAAATTTTGTTTTCTCTTCATTTTTTATTTTTCTTCACAAATTCATGCTCCAAATATAGTATTAATGTTTGAGACATGAATTATAAAGAGGAAAAAAAAGAAGAAGAGAAAATAAAATTATTTGTAGTTTTTACGCTTAACAAATTAAAAGTAAATATTTTTTTTGTAAATGTTTATTTATTTTCTTCTTAATTTTTTAATTTGAACTAAAATTTTAAAATAAATTTAATTTTTTTACTTTATTTTCCTTTTCTACTATTTTCTTTCGTTCTTTCTTTTCCTATGAAATTCATATTTTAAACTAAGCATTAATTAGCAATTAGCTCTTTATGAAAGTGGATCCACCAACAATCATCTAAGAGGAAAATGATATAGTGCATTAATAAAATAACCAGAAAATGCAATCAGAAAAGAACAATTAATGCGGCAATAATATTGTTGCAATTAGAGTATATTTCTGTGAGTTTAAACTGCAAGAGTTTTGCATTATTTTGATATATTTTCCTAGTTATATAATATTAATCAAGTTGTCCTCAGGCTAATTTGGAACTAAAGTTTTGGTTGAGAATAATGTTACTAGAGCACCACCTAGAACTTAAGATTAGGATGAGCAAAAACTTTGTTCATGAGGCTCCCAAATTAATTTCCTCATCCCCAAGCGGGCATGATTTAACTATTTATGTATATATATATATGAAATCATATCATTAGTACTTCATTAATATTTCAGATGGAAGTTGATAAATTTTCAACATATATATATATATATATATATATATCTAATTAAGAGACAACTATTGTATGAACTAATAACCTGATTCAAGCAATATTAATTACATCAGCTACGGAAGCATGCAAGTGAATGTTGATTACTGTGCAATACAATCAAGCAGCTGATGGCAGAATACAACTCTTTCTAAACTTAATCACAAGCATACTATGCTTCAAAATAATTAAATAAACACGATAATTATATATCTATATATATAAATATATCATATCATCAGCATATATATATATATATATATATATATATAAAGGCTAGCTATGACTAGGGAAGGGCCACTAAAGTCATCTAAGTATTTGTCATACTATTTTCTACCAAGATCTTATGCTGCAAAACTGACTGAGAACAAAATTAAAACATGGTGACAAATGATTATTAAATTAAATATGGTTGGATCAAAAATATTCTGTCAATTAAACCTGGTACTAGCAAACTCATGGAGCTTGCCGGTGCTGGAGAAGATGACCAGTCCTACTTCCGCATCACACAGAATCGCTAGCTCCTTGGCTTTCTTCAACAGCCCATTCCTTCGCTTTGAGAAAGTCACTTGCCTGCTCGTCCTGTTTTCGATCCTCCTTATCACAATCTTCCCTCTCCCCATCCTCACACCTCTCTCAAGATATATTAGGGTTTCTGAAACTAATTAATAGTCAGAGATTGCATTAATTAGATATTCATGAATGAAACAGGAGATCACCCATTAACTGAAAGTGAAAGAAGATCTGAAAGGAATTAATCTTACCCGCTTCAGCTCTGAAAGTTGAGCCTGGTTTGAGAATTTTTTTTCGTTTTTGAAGTAGTTCTCTTCTCCGTAAGTCATCTCAAAGTCAAGAGGTTTTTATAAGCAAACGGGTGGGCTTGAGGGATACAAAAACCACTAACATGAGCAGTTTTTTTTTTTTAATTCTTATTTTTATTTTTATTTATTTTTTGGGTATGAAATTACAATTTACATTTCTAAGTTTTAACCAAATTTCAGTTTAGGATTTGCAATTCATGTTAGTGTTAAAATAACTTGATATATATTCGGTCTCCTTTTCCAACAGTTTAGGTGACATTTGGTTTGTATTTCTATTTTAATTTTTTTATTTTTTGTTTTATGTGTTTTATATTTCAAAAATTCTAAAACAACGAAAATAGAACACATATTTAGTTTGATATTTTTGTTTTCTATATTTTAAAATTTTCTTTATTTTGAGTTAAAAACGCTTAAAACGATTTTTTTTATCATTTTACGATTTACGTGTAAACTCATTTTCTGTTTTTTAAAATAGATTTTGAAAACACAATATGTTTTGAGTTATTTTTCTTATTTAAAAAAATACAAAATGAAAAATAGGTTCAAAACAGGTATATCAAATGTTACCTAAATTTTTTGTGACAATTGGTGACTTAACATAGTTTCAGAGATTAAATTTCAGGAGATTTTAGATTCGAATCTTATTATTCTACTTATTTTCACTTCACGTGTAAATTGAGGTTGCAAATAAATGAAGTGTTAAAATAACTTGATGTACATTACTAGACCTATTTCCTAATAATAACCATATATAATTGAATAAAAAATATCATTTAATGCAAGCTTTTTACAAAAGCTCGTGAAACATTGATATTGTAACAAATTAAAATTTTAATTTAATTATAATTAATAGATACGATCTGAAAATTAAAATGGACCAAAAGGAAAAAAAAATCAGAATTCAAATTATAATTGTAGTTTGGAATGTAAAAACTTTAACAATGACATAAAAATGAACTTTAAAAGTGAGGAGCTCGAGGGCGAATCAGAACTTTTGTATTGGTAAATTTAGTAATTTGGTGGCGCCGTCGCTGTATCTTGCATTGACACGTGTAGTTAATAGTCTTATCTTAACACTTCTAAAAAGGGAAATTGCATTCCACCAGGTTGAGTAATTTAAAATTGATAAGCGTCCCACTATTGTAATTATTTTCGCCTTTATATATATGTATATATATGTGTATAAACTATATTCAGATGAATCAGATCAACGTGCGATTCCATTTTAAATCTTCCATACAAATATCAAGAGATTATAAATAGTAAGTTCATAATTAATTCCAATTATCAAGAAACTTTTTTTTCTCTTTTCGTTCCCACAAAGCCTATTTAAATAATTACATATTATCCCTCTTTTTTTCGCAATTTCTACTTCAAAACGTGATTTTCTCAAATGAAACAGGAGCAACCATTTTGCACTGGCACATATATATATATATGTCTTGCATTTATTTTTCTAGATTTATTTTATGTAGAAATTCTAGTAAATATATTTTATTAGGTAGCACAAATGTCATCAATCTTGACCCTATATAACTCTAAATTAAGTATAAAGAAAAAAATATTCAAATTCTTTCATTTCTCTCTAAAATCTTGCATTCTCTCTCTATCTTTACATTATCTCGTTTACTCTCAATATATTATCTGTCTACTTTCAATATATTATAAAACAAAATCTCAAGCTAAATATTAACAAAAATTAAATAAGATTACCATCAAGTAGTTTATTGAAATAAATTTTTTTTATATAATTCGTGCTGTGTTAAGAGATGTTGGTGCCTCATACTTAAAACAAAAAAAAAAAAAAAAAAAGAGGAATATACACATATAATATTTGGTCCTCTTTGGGTTACCAAGGACACAAATTTATGGGTAACTGTGGCATTCTACTTCCATTTGTTCCCTGGTAGGAGCTAGGGTTAACCATAAATGGTTGGGATAATCACTTTCTTAAAGTTAAAAGCATACCTAAGTTTGCAGGTAAAAAGCAACTAGCTAGGTTATGGTTTGAATACAAAATCAAATCTATTAGTCTCCCTTCCCCACTTATTGCTTTGCTCCTCAGAAATAGATGGATGGTAGTTAAACCTATAAAAAGTAAAAGAAAATATCATATTTATATATATATATATATACACAGAGATTTAGGCCGCATGCATTTTTTTCAAAAGTATCCAAATAGGTGAAAAGTGACCTGGTACATATACAGAGAGAGAGAGAGAGAGAGAGAGAGAGAGAGAGAGAGAGAGAGGCAGTCTCTTCCCCCTCCTGCTACTTTGGTCTTCGCAAATGAATATTATTAGTAGTTAAACCTTCCAAACCAATAATCCTATCCAAATATTGAACCTGGCTTTGTCGGGCTATCTCTCAAAAATCAAATTATGTGATATATATGCGTGTGTATGTAGGTGTAGCGGCATTCACTTATATATAGAGGCATATATATATATATAAAATTTTTCTCTTGGCAATGCTAAGGAATACCACATTAGATAGTTTTTGGCTGTAAGTTTTTAAGTGGAAAGCTTGAGATTAATTAGCAAAAAAATCCTACAAATTCTGGTTCTCTTAATTTGTAAATGCATAAAAAGTTTCAAGAGACAGGATCCAATCCGCCGACACACATGTGAAGAAACTCAAGTCACTATCCGCCAATTGAGGTAACCCTTTGGCACCCCTTCTGTAGCTTAATCCAACATTCGCGATCATCCGCACCAAAAGGTGTGAATTCTTTGCTGCCCAAAAGATATATAGAACTCCCATACAATTTTATATATTTATATATATATATATATGCTTTACTATGTATATGTATCTTGATTTTGGTATACCTTACTAGTAATGCTATGCAATTTAAAAAAAATTGTAAAAAAAAAAAAAAGAATCAAAATGATATGAAACATTTATGAGTTTATTATTTAAATGTAATATGTTCCGTCTAAGATTATAAAATTATTATTATTTTTTTTTAAGTTTCTAGCTAGAAAGCTAATTTTTTCTTTTTTTTTTTTGGTTGACATGCAAGGAAATTAGTTTCTTGTAACTAGTTTTTAGTGTAATTATTTTGTTCACAAAAAAAAAATAGATTTTTTTTTCTTGTCAAACCTATATACTAAGGGTTCCTTTGGAACTCAAAAAAAAATTAAAAAACTTCAAAAAATTTTAAAAATTTCTAAATCCCTCCAATTAAATTTTACCACCTATCATTTTTATATCATATCAACTTTACTTTTTAATTTTTTTATATTTTTTTGGGATACCAAACGCCCCCTAAGTTAACTTTTTTTTTTCTTGTCTCCGCATCATATCCAACCAAATATATTTTAATTACTATTTTATTATTACAATATTATTATAATTTATTTATATATTTTTTGATTGAATCGTATTTTTCATAATTTTTATTGGTTGTGTTAAACTGATAAATTAATAATAGTGACATGCATGTCCATGGTGGTCGTTGGGGGCTGGTCCATATGTGGACAATAATGACATATTCCGGTGATCTGTCTGCGAAAGTGGGCTTTGATTGGTTAGAGCCCACGTGAATCCAACTCCTTAAACCAATCGAGAGCTTCGATCATTCTTACTGGAAATTAATACTAATTAATTAATTAATTAAAGTAAGCTTTGAAATTTGAATTAAGAAGACCCACCTGATAACCTCGGTTTTTGGGCCCGACTAGCGCCAGTTCTTGTTTCTTTTGTATATATACCTCCAAGCATGACCTTTGACAAGCCAGGTGTCAATCATCAACAAATGATGTATGTACAAAGACCAGGAAAAAAGGAATGGTCTAAGTACACATTCCAATAGTTTAATCCTATCAATGGAAATGTCACTTTTCTGAGTCACCACGCCGTTGGAAACCAGTTCTTCTATACATATACATATATATATATATATATAAGCGAATAATTTGTACGTATAATACTTTTTAATTAAAATTAAATATATATATATTTAAAATTGAAATATGTTAACACATTTTTTTTAATTATCAAAAAAAATTATATTTTCATTGTATTTTTCTTTCAGAAGAAGTAAAACACAATCTGAAAGCTATCAATCAAACACCTAATAAAAACTCGAAATCTAATATCATCATCATATTTGTAATTTAACCAAAAGATCACAAAATTATCATTAATATTGAGAAGTAAAATTTTTATTTTTTTCAATACAACTTTTTATATATTATCACTAAGTTCAATTCAATGGTCAATCAGAATATAGAGTGATCAAAAGACTGAGTGGGAGTGTGAGGAGAATTAAAATAAAAAAAATTGTATTTGACTCAAAAGATTTGTAAAGATAAAAAAATAAAATAGTGAATATAGAGAGTGCTACATAATTTTAGTAAATATTTTTGATTAATTTTATAAAAATAACTTAAATTAAAAATATTATTATCAATCATACATTATGCTTTATAAAAAATAATCAACCTTACAATTTAAATTAAAATTAGAATTTAAAAAAAAAACACTCTCCCAAGACTAATTTTATTCAAATATTTATGACAATAAAAAAAAAAAGTAGAATGATGAATAAAAAGAGTATTACATACGATTTAATAATAAAATTTTTATTAGTTTTATAAAAATAACTCAAATAAAAATATTATTGTTAATCATATGTACTTTATAAATAAAACAAATTTACTAAAAGTTGTTAATTTAAATTTAAAATTAGAATTTAAAAAAATAACTACTCTTATATTTAATTAATATTCAATATTTTTTGTACTTTTAAAATTTAAAGATATTAAGAGTTGTTGTTATAAAAAAGGCCCTAATTATTATTCAAGCTTTTTTTGTTTGTATTTTTTTTAGTTCAACTTTATTTTCTATCCATATTTTTAATTTAATTACTAAGTAATTAAAATATATAAATTTAACAATCATAATAAATTTTCAAGCAAGTGGGTCCCATTTTTAAACTCATGAGCAAATGAATTTCTTTTCAAAACTCAGAAAATTAAGTCCTTTTCAAAACTCAAGAGTTCTTTTTACATTTATTATTTATTAAAATTATATACCACAATTTTAATACTTTTATAGGTAAAAAAAAAAAAAAAAGGAAAAGTGAAGCATTTATGTTTTTAGCAATGTGAAATAAAGAAACATTGTGAATGTAAAAGATCTTAAACATTCATTTAAGAATAAAAACTCAATACGTTAGATCTTAGTTTGTGATATAGATATTTTCAAAAATTGTCCTGTTTTATTATTATGTATATATTTATGAGAGAAAAGTAAGAATAGAAATTATTTGAATCAAATTCAATTTTAATTTATTCAAATTCAGTTTGAATTATTTAAACTGAATTAGCTTAAACTCGACTCGAATTTTTATATAAGTTCGAGCTCAGCTCAATAAAGAAAAGTTTACGCTCAAAATCGTATCAAAAATAGCTCAGTTAATCAAAAGATGTTGTTTTAATCTAAAATATAATAAATAAAATATTATAAAAATATAATAAAATATTATAAATTTATATATTATTTTATTAAACTGGCTTGCCAGTTTTTCTATTCAAGTTTTTCTAGGTTCAAATTTCAGCTCAATTTTAAACGAGTCACAAATCCATCTTGATTGAAACTCGTTTTATACTGAATGAATTTAAATTCGACTCGAATTTTTATATAAGTTCGAGCTCAGCTCAATAAGGAAAAATTTACGCTCAAAATCGTATCACAAATAGCTCAGTTAATCAAAAGATGTTATTTTAATCTAAAATATAATAAATAAAATATTATAAAAATATAATAAAATATTATAAATTTATATATTATTTTATTAAACTGGCTTGCCAGTTTTTCTATTCAAGTTTTTCTAGGCTCAAATTTCAGCTCAATTTTAAACGAGTCACAAATCCATCTTGATTGAAACTCGTTTTATACTGAATGAATTTAAACTTGATTCGAATTTTTATATAAGTTTCAAATCAGCTCAATAAAAAAAATTTACACTCGAAATCATATCACGAATAGCTCAACTAAATCAAGACGGTATTATTTTAATATAAAATATAATAAATAAAATATTATAAAAATATTATTAAAAATATTATAAATATATATATTATTTTATTAAACTGGTTCACGAACTTTTTTAATCAAGTTTTTCTAACCTCAAACTTGAGCTCAATTCTAAATGAGTCACAAATCGATCCTAATTGAAACTCGTTTTAACCACGAAACGAGCTCGAGGTTAGGTTTTTTTCATGCCGAATTTGAATAGGTTAAAAAAAATTATTCATTTCTACTCTTGAAAGGGAGTGGCACTTCTGTAAAATTATTAATTTCTTTTATTTATGAGGAAAGAAAATTTTAATTACATCTTAAAAAAAATTACATTAATTTAAAATCATGTAATTAAAATGATAAAATTACAACATGATCCAACTAACATAACACAAAATTTGAAGTTGCCATTTTTACTGCAAACACAATTAATCCATAGTATCGCTTTTTCTGCTAATGGCCAGGCCTTCATGGCTTCAAATATCATCGAAGAATCACAAATTTATCAGAATTATATAAGAAGCACATGATGAACTTTATCACAAGTACATGCCATCAATTCCATCCACCCAAAAGGTGAAAGGATATATATATATATACATACACACACAATTATTATATATATATTTTTAATGGGAGAGGTATGTTCTTCCTAAAGACCCATGGACACGTGCTGAGCAAAATAAGCTCACGTAGTATTCCACAAAACTTCATTACTTGTGCATGGTTTTCGTTGGGCTAAAATATTCCCATCTTATTGGCCTTTTTACAGTTTGACCTAGCTAGCTACTTGCTAAGGTTTCCCCCCCCTCTCTCTCTCTCTACTTCATTCCACAGATAGATGTAAAATATTTAATTTCAAAAGTTTCAAGTTCAAATTTAAGGGAACTTAATTATTTGGCAGGTTGCATCAAAAACTTCTTAATTAATATATGTAGGTTACTAATAATATTCTGCCATATATGTCGCCTGCAGGACTAATATTGGTATCAAATGGGTATTCTTAAGTACCCCAAGCAGGATAATATGGGTAAAATGTTAAGTTGATGCCTCTCGGATGCACCTTTTATGAATTCATATACGGTCTTTGACTATTATTATTGTTATTATTATTATTAACTTTACCTATTTTATTATTTTTTTTAGAATTAAAGTAGATATATATATATATATATATATATATATATATATATATATATATATATATATATATATATATGGTTCATGGGAAAATGAGATGGGATTTTAAATCTGTCTTGATAAATCTGGAGGCCTTGATGAGCTTGTTGGGGTAATATCTCTGGTACTAGCCCAAACATGTTCCACCATTCGATGAACCATGCTGGAAGGTCTTGATGGAATTTGTTGTGGAAGTAAAACATCCAAGAATGTCTGAATGTTTTATTTTGATGATAAAAGGTGTGATACCAGGCTTTTTGATAATTCCAGTAATTGTAGGTGGATGGAACAAAATGTTGAGAAAACTGGCGGAATTGGTTTGGATGTCCTCCCCAGTCTTCAAAAGATAAGATTTTGATAATCTGACATGTTGAATAGGCTATTTGGGTTTGATCAAATTTATCTGGATAATGTTTAAAAGATACTGATTCAGTGTCAATCAGTATAAATTCATAAAACTTTTAGGTTTTCATAGAATTTGAAGTTACAAAATGGTTGTTTGGAAGAAATACGGTTTGGAGAAGATCATGGATAGCTTGATAATTGGGTGGATTTGTGAATGGGTTTTCATATTCTTGAGATAATCTGGTAATAATATAGGTTTGTGGTTTGGGAAAATATTGTGATTTTGATGATAGGGAAATTTGAGAAATTGGTGTGGGGTTTGCCGACACCACCACATTTTTTGATGAAGAGGCTATGGGGCCAAGAGCCACCATAGATGATGAAGAGGGACGTGTAGCCACCTCTTTTGATGATCCAGTTGTGACTGTTTGAGCAAAGCTCTTATTAGCCACTTGGCTTAATATCTGTTGTTGTTGTCTTTCTTCTTCCATTAACTGGGTGTACCAGTCGCTGGGAGATAATGGAAGGACTCTGGGAATGGTAGTTGGTAAGGGTGTGGTTTGACTAGAGGATGGTTTGATAGGTACCATGGCATATGATTCTTTTGATATTGGTTGTTGGGTTGATGAAGATGGTCTAATAGGTTTAGGAGGCATGGTTTCCCTGCAAGAATCCACGAGTAAGGAAATCAGGGATGGAATTTGCTTCTCCTTTGATGTATTCAATTTTATAATAAAAAATTGATAAAATAGCTTGCCATCTTGCAAAAATCTGTTTTGATGCAATGTTTTGAACATCTTTTTGTAAAACATGCTTGGCAGCCTTACAATCAATTCTGATTAAAAACTCTTGATTTAATAAATCACTTTGAAATTTTTGAATGCATAATACAATAGATAAAATTTCTTTTTTAATAGTGCTATAATTCTTCTGGGCATTAGTCCATGTTCCTGATGTAAACCGGACTAATTGTTCTTGATGGTGGCCAGGAAGACGTTGTTTTAGAATACCACCGTATCCTAAATCTGATGCATCTGTTTCTACAATTTTATAGGCTAGAGGGTTTGCTATATGCAAACATGGCAAAGACTTAAGATGTTGTTTGAGTTGTTTAATAATTTGGGTATGCTGAGGAGACCATGGAGGAGGATTTTTCTTAAGCCTTTCTCTCAATGGAGCAGCAATGATACTAAGTTTTTGATAATATTTTGAGATATAATTGAGGCTCCCTAAAAACCTCTGAAGTTATTTTTTATCTTTAATTTCATTAGGAAATTTACTTGCAAATTCTAAAGCCATTTCAATTGGAGTAATTGTTCCTTGATCAATGTAATGTCCAAGAAATCTTATCCTTGTTTGAAAGAGATTGATTTTTGTTGGGGAAAGCACTAAACCATTCTTTTTTTATAATATAAAAGAAAGTGTTTAAATGCTTCCAATGAGATTGAATACTATTTGAGAAGATTAATATATCATCAATGTATACTATTGAGAAATCAGAGTATGGGTTAAAGATGTCATTCATGATTTTTTGAAATTCACTTGGTGCATTTTTTAATCCAAAAGGCATTACATTCCATTCATATTGTCCAAAAGGGACAGTGAATGCTGTTTTATATTTATCTGATTCTGAGATCTGAATTTGCCAAAACTCAGATTTTAAATCAAATTTTGAATATATTTTAGCATGTACAAGTCTTTGGAGGAGGTCTTGCTTATTAGGGATTGGATATCTTATCCATTGCAAAACATCATTCAAAGGCTTGTAATTTATTACTAGCCTTGGAGTTCCTCTTTCTATTTCAGCATTTTTATTTACATAGAAAGCAGCACAACTCCAGGGAGATTTGGATGGTCTTATAAGTTTTTTATCTAATAAATCTTGGATTTCTTTTTATAGTAATCCAAAAGTTCTTGATTCATTTGGATAGGTTTGGCTTTTGTCTTAATTTTTGATTCTTGAAGATCTTTAATATAAGGAAGGGTAATTATATGGCTTTTCCTATTCCAAAATGCATTTGGGATGGTGGAAGAAACTTCTTTAATTATTTTATCTTTAAAATTCTCAATTGCCAATTTCAACTGGCTATCTTGAAGTTGAGTTTTGATTTGTTGACATACCTTTTCTTGTTTTAGGAGCATTAGATGTTTTTCTTTTGATATGATTTTTGAGATATTATTTATTTGGGTTTTTTCTATAGCTATATCTTTTAAAATATTTAAATCTTTAATATTTGGAGGATTAAGAAATTCAAATATAATTTCTTGGTCAAATATATTAGTAGAAATTCCTTTAGGAGATACAGTCATGGGTTGGATAAGATTTAAGAAAGGTGTTTCTAATATTACTTCTCTATTTAAATCTTTTACTAAAATAAATGGAGTCTTTATACATATATTTTGATTACATACATGAGCTTTTGTTAATTTATATTTGACTTTTAATGGCATACCATTAGCAGATGATAGTCTTTCTTTTGTTGGTTCAAAATATTTTATAGGTACTAATCCTTCCTGTATACAGTTAAGGTCAGCACCAGAATCAAAGAGTGCAGTAGTATTAATAGTATATTCTTTATTAATTACAATTTTTAATTTTACATTCCATTTTTGGTAAGATATTTGGGTTAGTAGGAAAATATCATCTTTTTTATGTTCTTTACTATGGGTTAACATGGTTTCTTGATCGGAGGTTGAGGTTATAGGATCCTTAATATGTTGATTTTTTAGTGTTAATACTTGTTTTGTTAATTCTTGAATTTCTGATTTTGATAAACCTAATTCCTGTTTTAAAATCTTAATTTCCTTTTTGATTTCTTTTATTTCAAGTTTAATGTCTTCTATTGGAATTTTTTGTGATTTCTGGGGTTGTTTAGCCTTTTTTAATATTGAATCTAGATCATAACAATTTTCTACTATCTTTTCTTTATTCTTCTTAGTTTGTTGAAGGTTTTCTTTTAGTTTTAATAAATAATTTCTTTTCAGGTGAGGGTCTTCTATCTCTTCAATCATTTCCATAATTAGTTCTTGTTATCTGGTAATAACATTACAATGACAGTTTTGCTTGATAGTTTTGCTACTAAATGAATCATCAGATATTTCTGTATTAGATTCAGTTGATGATGTGATATTATCTATTTCAAAGTCATCTTGAGAGTTTGATTTTTCATATTCTGATTCAGAATTATTTAACATTAATATTTCTAATTGTTTTTTGAGGTGTTCATCAATATCTAAGGAATTTATTTTACCTTTTAATGGGTAATTATTTTTATAATGTCCTATATTTTCACATTTATAACATGTTGGAGGTATTTTCTGATTGTTAATAGGCTTTTTTCGATTTTTTCTTATGTTGGAATTGATTTGGTCTATTTTGTAAGGTTTTTCGTAAAAATTATCTTGACTATGTTGTCTTTTCTTTTTATAATAAGGTTTTGGTATTAGCTTTTTATGTTTTTTATGTTTTCTTGATGGAGGTAAATTTTGTTTAGCTAATCCAAATTGTTCGGAGAATGTGCCTAACTCTTTATGTGCTTGTGTTAATTCTCTTTGTAATCTTTGATTTAATTGGAAATTAGTACAAATTTCAAATGCTATGTCTTTTATAGTGTCTGATATATCTGGGAATGTTAAATGTTCATAAGGTATTATGCCTTCATTTTGTTCTCTTAATCTAGTTTTTACTTTTTCAGCAAATAATCTTGGTAATCCATCAATAAATTTTTCTTTCCAGAACGGGAGACGCTGGTCATCTCTCATTCCAAGTTTTGTTAAAAATGTTTCTTCATACCAGTGATAGTCTTGAAGTTTTGGACATTTTAAGTTTGTTAAGATTATGGACGATCTTTCTTCAATTTTTGATGTGTTTCCTATAAAATATTTAACAATAGAAAATATTAAGGTATTAACAGCATCTTCTATTATTGTTGGATTATCATCTTCATCTTCAACTTTGATAGGTTCATTAAATTCATCAGTTTTGATAGCATTTAATATATTATCTCTTTCTGATTCAGTAAGATATTTATCCCACCAGGTTTTGAGCCTTCCAGAAAATTCGGATATAAGAATTTCTGCTACGACTTTATCAGAACATTGTTTTTTCATTTTATAAGCACTTGCGACCATTGTCATTTCTTGTAATTTATTAATCTTTTGATATTCTGTTAATCCATCTAAATTCCATTTATAGATTCCAGTACCTTTGAAAAATTGAGTTGGTTCAACTAATTCTTCATATTGTTGATCTGGGAAAGATGGTCTTGGATAATAATTTTTTATTTGTTTTGTATTATGTTTGTTATGATTCCATCTGGCCATATTGATTGTTTGATCTTGAGGAGTAAAAGTTTCTAATATTTCTTCAACTTCTGTTTCAGATAATTGTGATAATGTGTGGATAGCTTTTATTGATGGAGATGGTGTTTCAGGAACCACCATAAAAGTCAATGTGTTTTGTAATTTTTTAATTTTATTATCAATATCTTGTATTAGATCTTTATCTTTTAATTGAATATTGATTTTCTTAGGAATTTCATGAGGAATAAATAAAGGTTTTTGATGTGAATTTTGACTTATTGCGGGTTCTGATTCTTGTAAATTATTTTCAATTCTATTTAATTGATTACTAATTGTTTTAAGGTTTTGATTTGTAAAGTTATTTTGTTCTAAGATTTTTTGTATATCTCTAGATGTTATATCAGACTCTGATGGTGATTTCATTTTATAAGGTGAAGCCTTAATGATTGAATTTCTATATTGAATAGATATTTCTTCATGAGGTGGATGGGTAGATTGTTTAGTACCTTCTGATGTATTCCATTGTTGGGGTTTTTGAGTAACATTTATTTCTTTGGTAAAAGGATAATTTATAGAATTATTGGCAGCATAATTTTCAAACCAATCAAAAAATCTAAAATGAGTTTTATAATCTTGAACATGTTTGTAAAATTTTTCTCTTATTGGTATTCTGGCAACTTCATCAAAGTTTGATAAGAACCATTCTCTTTTTTGATCATTTTCGGATGATTCAAAATCTTTCTTTAATATACTTTTATCCATAATAAATTCTCTATCTATAACAAATATTTGAGGGTCGTCTTGCATTTGAGATTGAGTTGGGGACATATGTTCAGAAGATTTATCTTCATCATCTTTTTCTTGTTGATTTATTTGATCCGTGTAAATAGGTTGGGGTATAGTTGATCTATTTCTAACTCTATTAAGCTTAAGAGGTTCATAATTGCTTGATGTTGGAATAGAGGAACAAGAAGATCTCGGAGGTTGATAGGATGATCTTGGAGGTTGATAAGGTTCTCTAGAATAAGAGGATTTATGAGGTTGATAAGATTCATTAGAATTTTTTGTTTGAAAAGGTATTTCTCCTTCTTCTTTAATTTGCAAATTAGAAAGTTTTGTGGATAAAAATTTGAGTTTAACAGATCCATTTGGAAGTTCTTCAATTTGTTGGAGCTTTTTGTTTTCTATTTTTGGAGCGGGTACTTGGTCTTCTAATTCCCATTCTACTGGGAGATTGATATCACTCCAGAGTATGGTTTGTGGGACTATTAAATTAGAGTTTTCTTTTTGAGTTTGGAAAAAGATTGTTTCTCCTTTAGGGCTAATGGTTTTAACTAAAGGATCCATGATAGTGGTCATAGTTTTATAATGGATTTTATAAATTACAGCAAAAGGAATGTTTCCAGGTTCCATGTCATATCCTGATGTTTGTATTTTAAGAACAACAGAGTTTAATATTCCAGTGTCATGTAAAAAATCGGATAATTTGGAAAACAGTTAAAATATATGGGACCATTATATAAGCTAGTTTCAATAACTCCTAGTAAAGAGTCTTGAAATTTACGATGTCTTTGATCTCTAAGACATAGTAGAATTGATGTATTTAATCCACTTCTGGTTAATGGTTGAATAGCTATTTGAACTAATCCAAAGTGAATGTATGAATATTTTTCTTGATGTTTTCTAATAATACTAGAGTCAAGGAGTTTGATAGATTGACATTCAGATGTAAATGGGACAGTTTGTTCGACTGTCTTGATAGAATAATCAGAAGAAAAAGACCATATTTTAATATGATAAACTTCTTTAATAGGAACATTTGGGATTTTCCAGTTTGATATAGGTTGTTGTAGATTTTGAATATTTTATTCTTCTTGATTTATTATATTACTATCTTGGGATGAACTTGATGCCCTAGACATAGATCTAGACAAGAAAGACATGATAGAAAAATTAAATTGTTATTTTATTTTACAAAACTTAAGTAAAACTTTCACCCTAGGCCTGTCAACGATTTATGCCTAAAAACGGGACTTACAACACATTGCCCTAAACTGGCTACACGACTATCGGGTTTCCCCACCGAGTCAGGTTCAAGGTTTACTAAATTTTGTAAACTAAAATAAAAATTCAAAGTTTCTAAAATATCTTAATTCTCTCTACCTATGGCTCTGATACCAAGAGGAGCCCAGAAATAGCAAGATAGTAAAGCAAGCATGACAAAATATTCAAAATAGCAAAATATCATAAGAATTAAAGAATATTGTTATTAACTATAGCTTTTATGCATAATAAAATATCTTATAATGCAGAATAATATCTAATAACAAAATTCTCTAATTCTGTCTAAATAATATTTTTCTCTTTTTCTTAAGAAAAAATAACTTATAAATAATGATTCTAAAATTCTTGTTTGATGAATGTCAGTTTCAGAAATCCTTTGTCTGATAAAAGATAAACGAGTTCTATACCAAGATAATTTTCTGTTTATAATAATTCAATAGAATCATAAGATTAAGCAAAATATAACTGATAAAAATATAGATGATGCAAATAAAGCTTTATTAATAAACAATGTAAATACAACTTTGATACAAGAACTTACTTGATACAAATGACTAGACTTGATACATCAGAGATAGCAGGATAAAGGATAGGAAGTTTTGAGGGAGGTGAAACAGAGAAGTTTTGGTTTTCAGAAGGGTTCTGAAAAGGGTTTTCTCCCTATTTCTCTGAATCCTTCTTTCTCTGAATGCCCTCAATGTTTTCTTCCGTCTCCTTTTATAGAGAAGAAAATGAATCAGGCTACAGTTTTTCCCGTGATGGGTACTGATAAAGAGCCTGACTTCTTTTTACAAAGATGACATAAAGTTTGACATAAAGATAAAGTTAAAGATGATAAATACATAAAGTTGACATAAAGCTGAAAAGTGACATAAAGCTTGATGGCAATAATCTCTTTGGCATGTGACTTGATGAATAATTGCAGGCGTGCCCGAAAAGTGACATAAAGTTTGATGGCAACAGTTTCTTTGGCATGTGAGACTTGATGATTCCAGGCATGTGAATCAATTTTTTGCTTTTGCTTTTGTTTTCTTCTTTTCCTTGATTGGTGCTGATGGAGTAGGATTATGGATGGGAGGAAGGATACCATAGCAGTCGTCTTCATTATCATTGCCAAGATTGACTGAAGTGAAGCTTTCTGCCGAATTGGAATCCTCACTTGATTCTTATTCTGATAAAGATTCTAATGCAGCTAATAATTGTTGTTTTAATTCCTTTTTTGATGCTGTAGCTGCAAGTTTTGACATATTCTAGCTTTTTTGGAGAAGGAACTGAGGGTTTGTTGATGTTGTTAATACTGAATGTTGATGGAAATACTTATCAATGGCCGCGGGAGCAATTTAAAATTGACAGGGTTACTCCCGCGGCCATTGATAAGTATTTCCATCAACATTCAGTATTAACAACATCAACAAACCCTCAGTTCCTTCTCCAAAAAAGCTAGAATATGTCAAAACTTGCAGCTACAGCATCAAAAAAGGAATTAAAACAACAATTATTAGCTGCATTAGAATCTTTATCAGAATAAGAATCAAGTGAGGATTCCAATTCGGCAGAAAGCTTCACTTCAGTCAATCTTGGCAATGATAATGAAGACGACTGCTATGGTATCCTTCCTCCCATCCATAATCCTACTCCATCAGCACCAATCAAGGAAAAGAAGAAAACAAAAGCAAAAGTAAAAAATTGATTCACATGCCTGGAATCATCAAGTCTCACATGCCAAAGAAACTGTTGCCATCAAACTTTATGTCACTTTTCGGGCACGCCTGCAATTATTCATCAAGTCACATGCCAAAGAGATTATTGCCATCAAGCTTTATGTCACTTTTCAGCTTTATGTCAACTTTATGTATTTATCATCTTTAACTTTATCTTTATGTCAAACTTTATGTCATCTTTGTAAAAAGAAGTCAGGCTCTTTATCAGTACCCATCACGGGAAAAACTGTAGCCTGATTCATTTTCTTCTCTATAAAAGGAGACGGAAGAAAACATTGAGGGCATTCAGAGAAAGAAGGATTCAGAGAAATAGGGAGAAAACCCTTTTCAGAACCCTTCTGAAAACCAAAACTTCTCTGTTTCACCTCCCTCAAAACTTCCTATCCTTTATCCTGCTATCTCTGATGTATCAAGTCTAGTCATTTGTATCAAGTAAGTTCTTGTATCAAAGTTATATTTACATTGTTTATTAATAAAGCTTTATTTGCATCATCTATATTTTTATCAGTTATATTTTGCTTAATCTTATGATTCTATTGAATTATTATAAACAAAAAATTATCTTGGTATAGAACTCGTTTATCTTTTATCAGACAAAGGATTTCTGAAACTGACATTGATATTTTGTTATGCATAAAAGCTATAGTTAATAACAATATTCTTTAATTCTTATGATATTTTGCTATTTTGAATATTTTGTCATGCTTGCTTTACTATCTTATGATATTTCGGAGAAAACCCTTTTCAGAACCCTTCTGAAAACCAAAACTTCTCTGTTTCACCTCCCTCAAAACTTCCTATCCTTTATCCTGCTATCTCTGATGTATCAAGTCTAGTCATTTATATCAAGTAAGTTCTTGTATCAAAGTTGTATTTACATTGTTTATTAATAAAGCTTTATTTGCATCATCTATATTTTTATCAGTTATACTTTGCTTAATCTTATGATTCTATTGAATTATTATAAACAAAAAATTATCTTGGTATAGAACTCGTTTATCTTTTATCAGACAAAGGATTTCTGAAACTGACATTGATATTTTGTTATGCATAAAAGCTATAATTAATAACAATATTCTTTAATTCTTATGATATTTTGCTATTTTGAATATTTTGTCATGCTTGCTTTACTATCTTGCTATTTCTGGGCTCCTCTTGGTATCAGAGCCATAGGTAGAGAGAATTAAGATATTTTAGAAACTTTGAATTTTTATTTTAGTTTACAAAATTTAGTAAACCTTGAACCTGACTCGGTAGGGAAACCCAATAGTCGCGTAACCAGTTTAGGGCAATGTGTTGTAAGTCCCGTTTTTAGGCATAAATCGTTGACAGGCCTAGGGTGAAAGTTTTACCAGAGATATATATATATATATATATATATATATATATATATATATATATATATATATATATATATATATATATATGACAGTTACATGCTTACAACTATGATTATTTCTTAATACTCCTAATATTATCAACAACAGAAGTACGATGAACATTTTAAAATTAATGGGTGTTGTATCAATATTTGACTGATTTAGGGAAGAGTGTTGTAGAAATCATATATATAGCTTGCGTTTTGGAGTACCAAATTTTGCATTATTGAGTATTTGATATGTTCCTCAAAAAGTTTGAGAAATTTGGAGAAAGTTGACAAAAGTTAGAGAAAGCTAAAGATTTTTAGTGTGGAAAATGTTAAAGTTGTTTTTTTTTTTGGGAAGATTTTTGTAGTGTTTTTTTTTTTAATACACCAATTAAACAGTCTCATAATGTTTTTATGACTTGATATTGTAAAAAAAAAAAAAAATTATCTTTAAATAGGGCGTCATGTAGTCATGCGTTGCTTTTATTTGCACATATAGGACATGTATTTATGTTATTTAAATTTATTTTTTAAGAAAACTACTTAAATTATCACATTATTTATCTCTCAGTTTGTGAAAATATTTTTATTTAAAAAGAAGAGAGTTATATTTAGGGCTTGGGCTATCTAATTTTTCTTTGTGGGTACGTTTGAGATCAGGTCAATATTGGGCTTCGGTTATTATGTCCCCCAAAAAGGCCTAAAACGAACAAATAGAAGTTTTTGGACTAAGATTAGCAGGTGTTAAAGGGGGTGTTTGGAGCACCCCTTAACACATATATTTTTGCAACAGCTTTTTCACGAGCAGACATTAACATATCCCTCCTTTTAGGTTCATTTTTTTTGAAATTAAAAAATTTTGTCGAACTCTTTCAATTATCCTCACCGAACTTGAAATTGAGAATGTCGAATCCAGCTCAATTCAAAATTTTAAAAACGTACTTTTTATATATTTTTATGTATTTATAAATTATTTTACTCTAAAAGTGAGTTTATATATCAAAATTTATAAATAAGTATTTATTTTAGTATTAACCTAGTTTGATAAATTAACTTTCATTTAAAAATATAGTTTGTTTAAAAATAAATGTATTTATTTACATGAATAGATTTTAGAATTAAATTTAAAAGTAATTAATTGCTTTTAAGATATTTTCTTTTACAATACCCAACAAAAATTGTCACACCATATAATATTTATAAGAATAATTTCTTAGTTACAAAGTACGAATTATAAACCTACTGTTAGAAAAACAACCATCTCCCTTGAAATTATGCATTTAGAGTGTAAAAAGTTAATATAAATTGGTATACGGGATAGTTTTTTAATTTGTGTAATATGTAAAAAATTAAAATTTAATAGATATTTATATAAAAATTTATTGTGTTTTACAGAACTTCAAATGAAGTTTAAGAATTTTTAAACAAATACGCATTTAGCTCCTGATAGTATTGTAGCAAAAGCTTGAAGGATGTTTTTGGAATGAAGAGTTGACAAGGGAAAAGGAGAAGGAAAATGAGAGGTAGTTGAATTTTCTCTCTTATTTGATTTGTGTTAGTTAATAAAAAAGAAAAAAGACATGAAATTTGATAAATTAAAAATAATTAAATGAAAAACTAATTGATTAAAGAGTACCTTTTATTTCAAGAATGATTACACCTTATCTTTTAGAGTTTGACCAAAAAATAAATGATCTCCTTTTAATTTAAAAGTAACATATAATCCTCTTATAATTTGAACTAAAATATAGTGCACAACCAACTGCATTTGTTATATTTAATTGAATTTATATCTCACGAGTCAAAATTTATTAAGAAAAAAATATTTCCATAAAAATAAATGGAAGAAGTAAAATTAATTTTAAATTGGAATATTGTTTTATTTTGTAAAAGCTAAATCACAAATAAATAAAGTATAATTATCTTTTACTTTAATGTATTTAAATAATAGTGTGTATTTAAATTTTATAGTCTCTTTCATTTTTTCTTTTTATTCATTTTCTCCTTCCCTTTCCGTATGTTTTCACTTTCCGCTGGTCAATTGTTATCTGCAACATAAGAATGACATAATTAGTGTCGCTACTTCAAAATTGAGGCATTGGAAGGGCTAAACTTTGCATATATATATATAACTATCCAAATAAAAAAACTTTGCATATATATATATATATATATATAAATATGCAAAGTGACTGACGGTATCTGCAGCATACTTCATGATGTGAATATGCGTAGCATTGCAAATAACAACTACCTTTTTAATGTGTTTCTTAGTTTGAGTTTGGTACAGATATATATATATATATATATATATGTATCAACCGCATGCAAATCTTGGAAAGTGTTGGTTTTCATAGCATGGGATTGAGAAAAATATCTCGAATGGAAATATGAACTCTTCAAAATTTTTTTGATGCACAGTGGAAATACCTTCTTTCAACAATTTAGCCTTCCAAACTATTCTCATTGTTCTCTCTAGATCGATGTGTGTGGTCACTCTATCAGATCACTTGACTTATTAATATATAAAAGATATTTATAGAGAGAGAGATACAGAGTTTTTATCAGAGAAAATCTATAACTCTAGAGATTATCTCTCATCCACTCTCACATATATCTTATCTATATATATCATCCTAATATATATTTAGAAGATATGGTATCTTGAAAAAATCTCCCAATCATGTCATCTTATTTAAATATATATTAATTATTTATAATTTATTTCATAAATAAATTACAAATAATTAGCCAAATGTACCTGACCCATTAAGATAAAATTGAGTTAGCTTGGAGACTAAAGGCTCATGGATTCCTAGCTCCAACTTAAAAGATATTTGGGACTTGTCATCTCATGACAACCCATTATCTTTTAAATTAACCCAGATTATTCTACTAAAACTCCTGAACTGCACTCTAGTAGTTCATGTTGAAGTTCATTTAATTAAAACAAATTTTAATAAAATGAATTTTGGTCTTAGACCAATAATATTTACTTAATTAACCCTCTATTATAAACTCGTAATTAAGTTAGGCTAAATGTTGAGCCCCTTAATTACATGTTTAACCCTAAGTCTCCATTTATCTATATTTTGATCATTATCAATATTTTTATATTTGTAAATAATTTACAAATAAATATTATTATTTAATAAACGATTTATTGAATAAACTGCGGCCACAGATTTAATGATAAAAAAGATAAATAGCTTAGGTGAGCGTATTAAAATGGATTCCATCTTGTAAGTATATGTTCCTACGATTTATGAAATTAAATCTTTAAGTTATCGAGTTTTTGGCCATTTATAACATCTTACTCCGTGATAACTCAAATAGATTTAATTCATAAATGTGAGTCCATTACAAACTCAGGATTAAGGTTTATTAAGTTTATTAAAACTTAAGTAAATTATGATTTATGACATTTATTAATCAAATCAAAATTTACAACAGTCCTTTCAATATATATATCACATACACATACTAACTTTTCTACTCAAAGTCACTATTTTAGTGATCAAGATAAATCAGCCAATTAAGAAGTAGAAAAGTTACAGTTTTAACATAATGAAATGCCCGTTTTATTAATAACTGTGAATTTACTTTAATTTATAAAATTTATGATTTAAATATTTCTGTATTCGCATCTTATACTCAATATTTAAATCATATGCTTTATAAATAAAGAACAATAATGTATGTTTAAATAGATAAACATTTTATTATATGATGTTTAAATAGATAAATATTTTATTATATCTAGAAAAATAAACTAAAATAAAATATCATTACAAAAAAACATGCTTTTAAGGGCACCGAATAAATATAATTCTAATAGAAACTTCTTCACAGAACACGTGTTCACACTTCTTCAGATGGTGACCAATGTTAACCTGACTGGTTGGATCCTGGAGACTTTTTCTGAGACCAGGTTCACCTGTGAGCAAGACAATTGGTACTTTTCAATTGAATGACAAAATTAAGGAACAATTGTCATGGAAATTAATGGCCTTTTTTTTCTGTTTAATCCTTTAATGAGAAGTTTAATACACCGCGTTAGCAAATAAGTATCATGGGCTTGTGTGCATACTGCAATCCTCAAAATGCTATGATGCTGCCTGACTGTAGCATATTCTGTTGGTAAAATACTCATTGCCCTATTATGGGCAGCCTAATGCACAAGGCTCCATTGCTGGGTCTGGGAAGTTCATATGTAGGCTGTCTCTACAAGCAGAGATGCTAATTCCAGGTTCGAACCCATTCCCCAATCCCAATGGAACAACCTTATCACTGTCCAAGGCATCCTTTATGACCCTACTACGCATCTATTAATATGACCCTAGTCTTATGTTGATAAAATTACAATCTCAAGCAGTTGAAGAAATGTAATTGGGAAAAAAGACGAGACTGCGTGGAATATTCTGTATTATTAAATTAATTTTCAAGAGTGTGGAGAGAACTTTACCTTGATCTTGTTGCCCTTGCCGGTATCTCATGACTTTGTTGCTCAGGCTAGCTTAATTGGAGACTGGATGGGTGCATATAAGTCCCCTCTAAGGCAGAAGCCATATGGACTTGGGTGCTTCCAGTTGCTGCTGTCACATCCCTTGTGCCATAAACCTGAGGTAAGTAGTCATGCAAGCATTGTAATATGAGTTTATTCAGGGAGATTTTGAATTTACATTTCAACCGGATACCTTTTTATACAATTCCATGTTTTCTTGACAAATGAGGTTTACCTTCTTGTAAAGTTCTATATTTTCTTGATGTATAAGGTTTCCCTGTTAAAAGATTTTAACAAATATTAGGTTTTATTGCTGAAACTATTCTTGAAAAGAATTTGATTTAGTAACAGCTCTCAGTTGGAGAGACCTTTCGGTGCAGCTCTTGTATCTCGGCAGCTAGAATTTGGTCCTGTAGAAGTTGAAAAAAACAAAATAAAAAACATCTAATGTAAGTAGAAAATTATGCAAACCATGATGTGTCTTTTTCACAAAATGCTAAAATTAGCTCAACTCTTAAGCATCGCATGAAGCCTGAGGTTTCCTGACCTTTTTCATGCGGACACCTCGCAGACTCATTTCCAGTTGGTTCTCTAGATTCTGTAGGTCTTTGACACTCAAACCATAAAGTTCTTCTCCCATCAATTGCCTGTTTTAACAAAATGGATATCTTCTTTCATGGTTAAGCCTTAGGACGTAGTTCAAAATTTTCAATATACTGAAGTCATGTATATCTTGAGGAGATAATGAAAACAATTTTGTATCACTTGTCTGGTAAAGTCTGGGGATCCTATAGGTTTCCCGCCTATTTAGAGAATGTTTCTGTTTGTTAATCTGCTTTTCATCCCCTAACTCCAGTTTTGAAGGCAACCATTCAAAGAGCAGGAGCTTCACGTTTCATGAAAGGAAAACTAAGGTATGAAATACTTGTTTAACCAAACAAAATGTGTACTTATAAACTTGTAGTTGGCTTAACATGAAAATGCCACAAGGCAATACTTAGGTCAATAATCAAGACTCTGAAATTATGCTTTTAAAGAAAAGGCTAACAATGATGATGCAACATGCAAAATAGGCTAAGCGGTTTGGCAACTCTCGTTGTCGCACTTGGGAGGTCATAGTGGTCTCTCTTTCCGAGGGAGTTCTTGTGGTGGTAGTGGTTCTCTGGGGTGCGGTGATCATAGATGTACTCACTGTGGTGACATTATAGTTATCAAAAATAATTATTATATCTACAAATCACGTTTTGATGCACTTTCTGAAACTTGTAAACTAACGTTCTAATAAACCGAATTTAACAATTCGAACAAATTATATTACAATTTTATTAAAAAAGACCTTTTAAAATAGTGAATTAATAATAATGGTGTGACAATAGTCAATAAGTTTAACCTTTTGCAAAAATATAATGAGAAAAAATTTGTATTAAACAGAAGGCAAACCAAGTTTCATGAATATTTATATTGCTTTATTTTCTTAATTATTATTTTTTTCCAAAAATAAGTCAAGTTTATAAACCAATACATTTTAACAATACGATGACTCTACGAAGTCTACTCCTTACTGTACCGTATTTAGATTATAAGCATACAACGTTCTTGTTTTCATTTTATGTACCAAAATCCTATTGAAAATATATCTTAAAATAAAATTTTAATAAAATAAAATTATTTTTGGATTTGCACCATTCTCCACTACTAAAAAAAATTTGACTTCGTCGAGTTAAAAATTTGCACACTCCTTCAATTGTTGGGTGAAACATGGTGGATGTGCAAGCTTCTCCCAAAGCTCATGTATGCGTGTAAGAGGTTGTAGAAACTTGGTGTCCCCACTAATTTTCTTATGGTTGAAGGAAGTCGATGCTGTAAAGATATCTTATGGAACCCAAAAGAATTCTCTCGAACCTAAATGCGGATGGGACAATATAAGTAAGGATCTCATGATGCAACTGGAAATATTTGTGTTGATAGCATAAATGATCTCAGTAGTTGCAACAACTTCATTAAGTGGTTGGAATATGACAAGGCTTCACATCAACCAAGTGACTCACAATTTGGCGATTAATCTCATTATCTGAAAAATAGAAGTTTTCATATACCATCACTTCTAAACCATCCTCATTAAGCTCTGTTGCTTGATTCTCATTCTCAATAACGGAAGTTGTAGTTACATAATTGGTTGACACATGATCAAATCATTTTGCCTTCAAACAGTACATTGCTTCCATATGAGTGATTCGATTTTATTATTCACTTATAGGACAAGTGGAGGGTCTAACAAGCATTTAGGCTTGAAGGAGGGAGTGTGAATTGCAAAATAGTGGTTATCGTAGCCATCATTGATCCAATTGTGGCGGTTCTAAGTGTAAGACTTATCCAATGAACGACAGGATCTTTCAATTTTATCCAACATAATAGTTATATGTTGTTGTTTCTTCTATGTAAAACTCATTTCAATTTAGATGGCCTTTAATTGATCTTGTACCTTTAGTAATGAGGAATAAGTTGATTCATCTTTATATTTGAAGGTGTCCTGGACTTATTAAAACAACATAAGAGTGTCTTGCTGTGTCTAGAAAACTTAACGGAGTGCCGCTAGAGTTTTACCAGAGATCAACTAATGGTGCCGGCAAGGGCACCTAGGAAAGGTGACAGTGGTGCTTAGCTAGTGGTAAGAGGACAAGCTACACACTGGTATGTGCGAAAGAAAATGAGGTATATGGAACTCATGCACTTGAGCAGAGTTGTACATGGAGGTATGTGAGGGCTTAGATGGCTTTGTGGTTGGTCGACGATGTCACATCAGTGGTTGGAGAGGTTGGTGGTGCTGTCAATTGACCTCTTCGACGTTGGGAGAGAGGGCTGTTGAAGCTCTTAGATGCGGAGGTTCTTCTCTAACGGCTGTTTTGTTGGTTGTTGATGCTGTAGTTAGGTTGTTAGTGACAAAGGATGCTGTCGGTGACGAAGAATGATGTTGAAGGTTGTCGTCGGCACTAGATGATGTAGTCAGTCTTATTAGTTTTGGGCCTGTTGACAAATGTGACTAAGATAATGGACACTAGACAACATCGTTCAAGGAAGCATTTGCTAGGGTTGCTGCGTTTCTATAGTAACCAAGGTTTGTGTTTTTTTTTTTTTTTTTGGGGATTTGAATGATTATGGATCGATTTGCTCTGATATTAAATTTGATGCGGTATAAGAAGTTGAAAGAGAAAAAAAAGAAAGATTAAGCAGGAGAAAGAGAATAATTAAGCCAGAGAAAGAAGTAAGCCAAAAAGAAGAGAAAAGAAATTTAGGCAAACGCAGCCATTCAATTCAATATTCAATTCTAATCCGTCATTTGTCTAACCCTAATAATCTCAAGCCTTTAAATAGGCTAATAAATCCATAAAATAGCTGAAATAAAATCAAATAAAAGATTACAATATCAAAATTCCCACTCAAATAAGACTACCTAAAATAATAAATAAAAATAATAATAACTAAGGAAACAAATCTCTAATAAAATGCTATTCAAAATGAATCTTAAAATAAAATCTTAATAAAATAAAATAAACAGTGGATACATCAATAATATAAATAATTTATGAAGCATATTTTGGCAAAGTTAGATATTATCCAGTATCAAGTTTTTATTCTATTTATGAGGTTGATTACATTTATTTTTTTCATTTAAAAGAAAGTATTTCAAGGCTAAAAGAGATAATTTTACCGATGATTTTCTTGCAAGTTGTGTAATTGTTGTCTCAAGATTGCTGCCTCCGTTTGCCAAAACTAGCAAGTATGATGCAACATGTTAAGTCATGAATGCATAGAGAATTATTAGATACTTTACAATATAAAAACTAAATAAAATTAAAAATTTTAAAATTCTATTTCGTTGATGTTACATGACATTTGACCAAGAAGTAACATGATAAAATGAGAGATGCTTGCTAAACAAATAAGCCTAGCTGCTAAAGCATTTGTTGTAGGCTTTTATTGGGTTTCAAAATGTTTTGTTTCCATTATAATCAAATCAAATTTTGATCCTTTTTTTTTCCAAGTTCAAATCATATTTTTTTGAGTCCTATCTATTCTAGTAGATCTATGTCACATATTTGAAGAATTTTGGAAGTGAGTATTAGAAAATGCGATGTCTAAGTCAACTAAAGCTCTTGAATATGCCAAATTTTGTAATCATGCCTTTTTTTTCCTTTCTCCTTCTAGGCACTTGGCTGAGGTGTTGAGGGTATAGGTTGGAAAGTTTTTGAGTGCCGAATTTACATGAATTAAGTAGCTAGGGCGCGTAAAATTTCAAGTAAAATGGAGTTCGACATTCACCTCGTTGGGAAGTCGTTGGTAGCTCGTTGGAAGCTCGCCCTCACGAGATTGTTGGTAAGCTAGCCAACGAGATTTTTTTGGGCATATTTTGGCACATTTTTTATGATGTTAATTCTAGAGATCGCTCTAGAAAAAATAGAGAGCAATTAAGGTTGTTAGAAAAGCTAAGATGATGTATTTTGAATCCTATTGTTCTAGTAGATCTATGTCACATATTTGAAGAATTTTGGGAGTGAGTATTGGAAAATGTGATGTTTAACTCAACTAGAGCTCCTAAACATGCCAACTTTTGTAATCATGCTGATATATATATATATATATATATATATATATATATATATTCCTTTTAAGCATTTGGATAAGATGTTGAAGGCATAGATTCGAAGGTTTTTGAGTGTCAAATTTTTATGGATCAAGTAATTAGTGCTCGTAAAATTTCAAGTTAAACGGAGTTCAACAATCACCTCATTGGGAAGCTGTTGGTAGCTCATTGGAAAGCTTACCCTCATGGGATTGCTAGCGAGCTAGCTAACGAGAATTTTTTCAACATAATTTTTCACAATTTCAATGAAATGTTAATTCTAGAGATCCTTGGTATCTCGTTGGAAAAATGAAAAACAATTAAGGTCGTTGGAAGAAGCTGAGATGATGAATTCATTGCAGAAACTCACTATAAAGCTCACTGGCTACCTTGTCCCAGTGAGCGAGCCAGATTTTTAGAATATTCAAGGCAATTTCGTGTTCAATTTTAAGTAAGATTTAGTTTGGGAATTGTCTAAACACATTGGATAGCTATTATTTTTATTTTGGAAAAGTTTTCGAATTCTTAGAGAGGATGGAAATATTTTTAAAAAAATTTCCTAATGTTTAAGGAGATTGAAAATACTTTAAGGAAGGTTTTCTAAAGTTTCAAGGAGGTTGGAATTATTTATAGAAAGATTTTTCTAAAAAATTTTGGGAATAGGAAATAATACAATACTATGGAAATTGGATTGTTTGAGTATTTTATAAATAGAGACATTCTCCTAGGGTTTTGTAAGCACTTCTTGAGAGAGAACAATAAATTCTTTATGAGCTTATAATTGACATCTCTCAACTTAGCCTAGATAATTTTAATTATCAAATTCTTGTGAATGGGTTCTTCGAAGGAGGTTAAACGTGTGAGCGTGTTCTTCACAAGTGCAAGTGAAGATTCTTTTTTTTTATGTATTGGAGAAGGCATCCATGATGATTAGTACGGCAAGGATTGGAAAGTAAACTTTATGCTATCGTGATCTTTCTTATAATTGTTTGTGCAGAGTAGAAATTTTAATATTTGTGACCCAAAGTTTTTTCTGCTTTATTTGAGAAGGGTTTTCCTCAAAAATCTCAGTGTTCAATTTTTTTTTTTTTTTTTTTTTTTTTTTTTTTTTTTTGCACTTTAAGATTGTGTTTGATTGTTTGGTAATTCATAAATAGCAAGGCAAAATTTCATGCTTCATCTACATCTAAGTTATAAATATATATGTTTCTTAAGTATTCAAAAAATGTTTAATGACTGTAGGCACTTGACACGACATGACACCAATACTTTGCATTCTTTGAAGTGTCCATGCTTCTTAGTGGCTAGGTAAATTTACAGTAGATCTCATCAAACTTGAGCAGCTAAAATTGTTTGCAGCTATTTCTTTTGTCATTTTATTTCTTTCTTCTACATTCCTAATTTTGGTCCAAAATGGAATTTTTAAAGTCATTATTTTTTTTTTCATTTGTTAATATTGTTTAGAAATAGCTTCTGAATTGTATATAAATTATGTCGAGAGGGGTACAATCTCTCCGTGTCTTAATTTCCAAAACCAGCTGTGGGATTTCTTCTTAGTTTTGTGACTGCTGTTTTGCTTTCATAGCCAAGGATATGTACACACTTTGCCATGTTGCACTTGCACTTAAACTAATATGCTGACAAAGTAGGAGAAGTGGGCGTGAAACTGTAGAAAAATTATCTATCAAAAAATGTTTAAATTGGCAAATATTATCGCATAAAAACAGTGTTGATACACATTTTCATGCTGGAGCATTATTTTAGACATAATTCCATTAAAAGAAAGTTCATTTCTCTTAGCCTAGCAGTGTTCTAGAATAGTATGATTCCATTATTTGCTCCCCGTTGACATGAAGTGGTTTCTGATCACTAAGGGGTTTTCAAAATTAGTGCCACTTAACATTTTATGGCTGATTACAAATGCCTGATGGGCTTTTATAACCACGAGTACGGTCCGCCATATATGTATTCCTTCAGGGGTATCTGAAACAAAGATGACAACAAACTACAGTACACCAGCATACTGAAAAATTTTGTTCAACCAAGATTTCTATGCATATATCGAAGGGATGATGCTGTAACGCATGGCAGCAAAATCGTCTGTTGTCCACAATTCTACCCCCACTATTTTTGAAACAAATTGTAACAAGTATTGTCCATGCAATTCATGAGTTATATACCAATACCATGAGAAAAATTCCTGCGTTGGATTAAGTTGCTATGATGTTGTGAAGGCATATGAGAAAATTTAGAAAGTGAAAAATTATGGTTCAGTGACTTCAGTCTTTATTACTCTGCTATTGCACTTGAAATGCCCGGGAAACCTGAAATTTCAATTTGTTTTTATTATATTCTGTGAAAATAATAACAATGATAGTACATTGTGTGTCTCATGATTAAATATGGACATATATTTTAAGTAATCATGCATTAGGTGAAACACAGCAAAAATTCCTCAAACATAGCATTAATTCTTTGGAGAGGTTGCGGAGGGAGATAAGTGGTTGAAAGAAGTGTACCTTGACTTCTGATAGTTGATTATGTAGTTGATGATGTTCCTCTTTGGATTTATAGTATCGTTCGATTACTGATTCCATGCTGTCAAGAGTAAGCAGAAGAAATATCAGATTCTTGCATGGTTTCATTCATTATCTTTAACACAAGAAAGTGGCAACGTAAGTGTCACGGCCTTTGTATTGTTCTGAAGAAGAAAAACCTTTGAAGAAGCATAAAGTAAGAAAATGTAAGGCCACAAACTAATCATTAGGTTCCAATAACATTGTTAACTTCATTTATATTGAATTCTCTGGGATTTAATGTAAATATAGGAAATTTTCATTTATATATGAAGCAGTCCGTGTTTCATTGCATTTTCTTTTTTTGACATATGAAGATACTGTAGGGTTTTGTTGCATTTTTTCTCTTGACATATGAAGATAATTTAGACTCGCAGAAGGAGAGGAAGTGTCTTTTTATTTCTATACATATTATTTTATCATCATAAACTCAGTAAAATATTAGATCGCCTCTTTTTTAAGTGTGAAATTGCCTTTCTGTTTTGTCTAAATGAAGAACTTCAAAACTCATGAATTCTAGCTTTTTTTTGTTGTGTCCAATTTCATGTAATTTTTTTCTGGACTCTTTACTAGTTCTCTTATGGGAAAGTGAAAGTCCTCTCTAGAAGTGACATATTTGTAAAATACACATCATCATCAACTTCTCCAAGTGAATGGAACTATTATGCTTTTCACTATCTTCTCATGGTTGGGTTTCTATCGAACTCACGTTGTGTTCTATATATCAATTCAGAATCCCATCCTTACTAGTTTTTCGTATCCTGTGAATATTCTGAAATTGATATATCTTTGCAGATCCTTGCGGGTGCCTCACCTTAAATGAGGACAACATAGAGGAGCAGCTGGACCTGTGGGGCGGGAAAAGAATTGCCTAAACGACCGTGGAATGAGGTAGGAATAGGGCTACCAAAGTTTTCCAACTCATAAGAAGTTGGATTATTTGACATTTTGATGGCAACAAGTACGTGCATACTCTTTGGCTGTGATAAGACATGAAATGGTGCACTTTTTGGTTTCTCATCTATATTTTACTTGCTAACAACCTTTGAACAGGGATATGGTTCTGAAGGCTTAATTTTAAACCCTTTGATGTATAAAATAACTAACTGTTTCCTGAAGCAATTGTAATTCCAGTTTAAGCAGTGGCAATTAATGCAGATTTACAGTCCAGAATCTTAGGCTCTGTTTGTTTTCACCGTAAAAAAATATGCTTCAATGTGAATTATTTTACATCAAAACAGACAAAGCCCTAGAGTGAGCTTTTTCCTTTTTCTTTTGTATGTTATCTCTTCTTCAAAATTAAACGTCATTATGGCTCTCTTCCCACCTTGATTCCCTGTACACTAGTATTTACATCACCTAGAAAATCTCTTTTTTCAAAATTCTCGGTGCTTTTTAAGAGTTCGAGGATGTTTGTGGATAATTACTTATGATTGTGCAGTTTAAACCATCAATCTAAATGGACTTTACATAAGAAGTCATGTATAAGAAGTCAAAGATCATACAGTAATATATCTATAATTTATTTTAGACTTGCTAGGATTTTGGAGGATTTTGGACCACCAAGGAGAAGCTAGGATCAACCTTGCTTTCTTATTTGAGTGGGATATTTGCACTCCTTTTATTAGTTTTTAACTTTATAATAATTTTAACTAAAGAAAGTAATATGAAATGAGAGAATTTAATAAAGACGTGCATTTACTATTTTATCTTCTCAAGATTTTATGTATGGCTAATTTGGTAATTGTTCTTGTGTATGATTTTATATGGCTAATTCCAAAAAGTCATACCAACCGTCTGATTTGGTATGCACTAATAAAATTAAGCTTTGATTGCTTTCTTATGCAAAGCCACAACTGAAGATATAAATTAATTTAAAAAAAATCCCGCAAAGCAAATAAATTGATTTTTTTTAATTAGAGCAATGTTATTCTACTAAAAGAATAATATAACATAAGAATACTATTAGAATTAGTTATTAAAATTACGTGAAAACTTGTGAATTTATCATTTTGAATGAAAATACTTACGGAAATAGAGTTACAAAATTGCTATTAACATCTTATTCTAACATATATATATATATATATATATATATATATATATATATTTTTGATAAATTCTTTGAATAGAATATTTTCCATTTAATAATCACACTTGGTTGTCATGTATTAATACATTACAAGTTTTGTTTTTTTTGTTTTTGTTTTTTTTTTAAGGTAAGATATCCATATGAGTTGTTCATGCAGGGTAAAACATAATATACGCAGACAATATGAGAGAGAGGACAACAGCCGGTGCCTCTAATTAATTAAAGAATCCAAAGCAGTGGATTTTAGAGCACCACTTGTTAAAAAAGTTAATGGCGCACAAATCCGCACTGACTTCCTTAACCTTGGGTGCAAAAGGTAATACCCTCACCCTCAGGGCCCCTACCCCCGGTCCCAAGGGAATGGTGGAGGAAGTAAATCACGGTACACGGCGGTTTCTTAAACAGGAGCATCAGTGCCTGGTGCCCACAAGGAGCCACCCTCACAAGAGGGTGAAACTCCCACACTGCGGCTGCTAGGACTCAAACCTGTATCTTTGGGTGCAATCTACTATCCGAATACCAATCGTGCTACGCCCGCGGGGCGGCTTCCTTAACCTTACATGAGAGATGTAACCCAATTGTAGTTTGGTGGTGGCATAACTAGAGATAAGCGTTAAGTGAAGGTAAAGAGATAAGCGTTAAGTGAAGGTAAAGACACAACAGCTATAAGTTTGGGTTTACTTGGTTCTTGAGTCTTTGTGGAGCTTTCATGAACTTAGATTTACTCTTTCGTGTGTCCAATGTGGCATTGTTCAGGGGTGCATGGTTATTTGCCATTAAAAAGTTATGGACCAAATGTAATATTTTTCAATTATTTGGAAAACTCAGCCCAACATGCCAAGTCACAAGTTAATAATATTTTAACTAAAAGAAGTAATTAAAAAGTGAAAATTAAAAAATCATATGACCTAATTAGCATATAATATTATATATTTATACTTATTTTTAATGTGCTAATTGCATAATATATTCACTTAAAACTCAATTTTATTATATATTTTTTATACACTTATATTTTATGTTAATTATCATTTTTAAGGATCAATTCTGGACGTTGGGAGGCCTAAATAACTTGTTGAATGCAAGCTAAACAGTCCTAACAACCTATTCGAATGGAGAGAAAAGAAAAAAAGAGAAAAGAAAATATTTTAAAATTCAACTCTTATTTGTGAGTTTTTTGAGGAAAGAAATGAGAAGAAAAGTGAATGGTTAGTTTTTAATATTTCATCCTCTCGAAAATAAGAAGAAATAGAGAGAAGAAAAAAGTTGTTTAATAAAATTTTTAAAATAACACATTTACCAAAGAAAAAGAGTACAAGTAAAAGAGTAAATAGAGTAAGGACAATTTTTGGTGTTCAAAGTTCGAATGCCAACCTTGATAGTGTCCGAACCCCATCCGAACGCTTGATATCATTTTGATCCCATTTGAATACTAGTGAGTGTATTTTGGCCTCTTGTTATTGTTCGAACCCTATTCAAACACCATGTTCAAAATTTTAATTTTTAATGATGTTTTTGTAATATTTAAAGGAGATTATAAATACTTTTGAGGGTTTTGTGAGTGAGAGCCAACTTTACTTAATCATATACTTGGTTAGATTAGAGAGGATTTGGGGGATTTTTTCTTCATCTCCTCAAGTAGGTTTAATTTCTATTGTAATCTTTTTTTTTTCTTCCTTGTAATCTCATGTTCTAGAGTAGATTCAAGGATAAGGAACCTTGGTGAATTTTGAAGATCTTCATCTACTAGATTCAAGTTTGAGGTATATTTGTAATTTAATTTTAATTTTTTACACGTGGGATGTTTTGAATGGTTGACTAACTTTCTAAATCTCTCGTGTGCAATTTCTCCTAACTATTTTAGCAATTAAACTTAATTTCTCTAAATTAACCCATGTTGTGATAGTTTTGCCTAAATATATATAGGTAGAACATTTTCACCTCAATTGGTGCAATGCATGTTGATTGCACGGTTCATTCTCAGTCCCTAGCTCATTAATTTCATAATTTTTAATTCATTTTACATTAGATTTAATTGCGCTTCTGAGGTGTTTGACGAATGCCTAAATTTTAAAATTTAATTCGATTTTTTTGTTTATTTTTGTTGTGTGATACTTACTAATTAGAAGAAGAAGAATTGTGAATTAATGCCTCTTTCTTTGAGCACGATCAGTATTTTACTATTTTTATAAATTTAAATTATTACAATGCACACTATGCACATACTATTACTTTTTTTTTCAAGACCTTATACAAAAGTAGCTTTGATTATATAGATATGTATATATATATATAACAACAGCATGCTTTAATGATGGTTTACCTAAAACAATTGATTAGCTTTCTATTTTGAATTCAATAAAAGCATGCTTCCTGCTTCTTTGTGAATAGTTATTTTACTAGAGATTAAGTATTATATTTTGAATTCAAAATGTGCTTTGAGTGCCTCCTACAATTAGAACCCCCCCCCCCAAAAAAAAAACAACTTTTTTTGTGCTTGATCAAAAGCAAAGAAGCCCTTTGTCCCAATCCATCACAGCGGTGTCATCAACTTGTACCTCCCATTCTCAACCACTGTCTATATGTGAGAGAAGGAAATAAGGTTGATCACACAACTAAAGTGAGAAGGCTTTTAGTAAACAATTAATGTTCAAGACTGGATAATACTGTCTCTCTAGAGAGAAAAAGCTATGCATGCTCTAATAACTTTTCTTTGGGGTCCCCCTCTAATTTGGATGAGTGAAATCATCCTGCTCAAAATTTAATGCACACCTTAAATGATTCTAGTGTTACTTTGTTTTAGGGTTTTTGTCCAGGTAGAATGAATGTAACAGTATTTGCATGCATCTTGTTTGAAGGAGATTAAGTACACTTTATTCTATTTTGCATCAGCGTCAATTTTGGATTAATGTTTTTATGTTGCATGATATTGGTGTTCTCTCTTAACAATTTTGTATTTATGTTGCCTATAATGTTGTTATTAGTGCTGAAAGATAAGAATTAGAAACTTACGTACGTTGTGTTATGATCAACAATATAAATCTTGATATTATTTAAGAACAAATTTAAGAATTTTTTTTGTCTTTAGTAGTTAAATAGAAAATTTATTTTTTTTCTACTCCAAACTAAACAATTTGACTAGGCTGTTATAAATTAATTACTAATATTAAAAAAATTTTGAGTCAAAATTTTATCTGAACTACGGTCTACCATAAGTCAAGCTTACCTCTACCATCCAAATCACAGACTCGATGGATGACAGATAAGGTGACGGATGCACTGGGTTAACTTAGGACTCTTTCTTCTATAATTGGCCCACAAACACAGAAAAGGAGAAACAAAGAATTAATTCTTTGTTGCAAAATTTGAGCCTAGCTAATGAACAGTAGATGACTCATAGGTCCAGCGTTGATATAAATTTAAAACTGAGGTTATATCGTTAACTGGATTAGAATATAAATTTTATTACATGGAATAATAGTACTATTTATACATCTATATATGAACATCAGGATAATGAATGAACCATATACAACTGATATGTAGTATCCTAAGTTGGGGAATGAAGAAAGAAAGGGTGTGAGAATTTTTCTGATCTTAATTAATCTAACAGAAGAGCTCAACACAAGTCTTGAGGACTTTAAACTCAACTATATCAGCCACAACATTGCTTAATTTGGGTAAGGGCTTCGATCCTGGACGATTCCCTCACCAATGGGATGCAAATATAAGTGATCGAAAAACTTAATGTATATATATAGTGATCAAAGGACTTTATATATATATATATATATATATCCATTGCATTTTCCTTGCTTAAGATTATACAAAATTTTGGAAACTATAAAGGATCTATACATACAGGGCCGTTTCAAATGATTTGAGAGTCTAAGACGAAAAAAAAAATATTTTGAGTTAGCCTGAATAATTTTCATACATGTAGCTTAAAATCTAAACTAAGCTTATATTGTAGATATGTATTATTTATATGAATTAAGATAAATATTAAAAGTGAAAAGTGAATAAATTTTGAAATAATTAAATATCTATTTATATATGTATTTTTTTTTTTAAATTTGGATTTTTTTATTGGATGGAGCCTTAAGCGATTGCCTAAATTTGTTACCCACTTGGACTGGCTCTGTGTAAACAACTAATCAATTAATCTCTCCTCTAACTTGTTACCAGTAACATGGTATAATTACTTTTCAAGAATCACTTTTAGATTCTCTTAGGCTTTGTTGGGAATATGGATTTATGGAAGGAAAGAAAAAGTGAAAAAATATATAGTAAGAATACAAAATGAAGTGAAAAAGTTAAATTAATTTTATTTTTTATCGAGTTAAAAAATAAGACTAAAAGCAATACATATTTATTAATAACGTCTACTTTTTTCTTGGTTAAACATACAAAAATTACACGAATTATAAATTTTGTTTTCTCTTTATTTTTTCTTTTCCTTCACAAATTCAAGTTCCGAATATAGTATTAATGTTTGAGACATGAATTATAAAGAGGAAAAAAAAAGAAGAGAAAATAAAATTATCTGTATTTCTTACGCTTAACAAATTGAAAGTAAATATTTTTTTTTATAAATGTTTATTTATTTTCTTCTTAATTTTTTAATTTGAACTAAAATTTTAAAATAAATTTAATTTTTTCACTTTATTTTCCTTTTCTACAATTTTCTTTCATTCTTTCTTTTCCTATGCAAATTCATATTTAAACTAAGCATTAATTAGCAATTAGCTCTTTATGAAAGTGGATCCACCAACAATCATCTAAGAGGAAAATGATATAGTGCATTAATAAAATAACCAGAAAATGCAATCAGAAAAGAACAATTAATGCGGCAATAATAATGTTGCAATTAGAGTATTTTTTTGTGAGTTTAAACTGCAAGAGTTTTGCATTATTTTGATATATTTTCCCAGTCATATAATATTAATCTAGTTGTCCTCAAGCTAATTTGGAACTAAAGTTTTGGTTGAGAACAATGTTACTAGAGCATCACCCAGAACTTAAGATTAGGAGGAGCCAAAACTTTGTTCATCATGCTCCCAAATTAATTTCCTCATCCCCCAGCGGGCATGATTTAACTATTTACATATATATATATATATATGAAATCATATCATCAGTACTTCATTAATATTTCAGATGGAAGTTGATAAATTTTCAACATATATATATATATATCTAATTAAGAAACAACTATTGTATAAATTAATAACCTGATTCAAACAATATTAATCACATCAGCTATGGAAGCATGCAAGTGAATGTTGATTACTGTGCAATACAATCAAGCAACTGATGGCAAAATACAACTCTTTCCAAACTTAATCACAAGCATACTATGCTTCAAAATAATTAAATAAACACGATAATTATATATATATATATATATATAAATATATCATATCATCGGCATAAATATATATATATATATATAAAGGCTAGCTATGACTAGGGAAGGGCCCCTAAGGTCATCTAAGTATTTGTCATACTATTTTCTACCAAGATCTTAAGCTGCAAAACTGACTGAGAACAAAATTAAAACATGGTGACAAATGATTATTAAATTAAATATGGTTGGATAAAAAATATTCTGTCAATTAAACCTGGTACTAGCAAACTCATGGAGCTTGCCGGTGCTGGAGAAGATGACGAGTCCTACTTCCGCATCGCACAGAATCGCTAGCTCCTTGGCTTTCTTCAACAGCCCATTCCTTCGCTTTGAGAAAGTCACTTGCCTGCTCGTCCTGTTTTCGATCCTCCTTATCACAATCTTCCCTCTCCCCATCCTCACACCTCTCTCAAGATATATTAGGGTTTCTGAAACTAATTAATGGTCACAGATTGCATTAATTAGATATTCATGAATGAAACAGGAGATCACCCATTAACTGAAAGTGAAAGAAGATCTGAAAGGAATTAATCTTACCCGGTTCAGCTCTGAAAGTTGAGCCTGGTTTGAGAATTTTTTTTCGTTTTTGAAGTAGTTCTCTTCTCCGTAAGTCATCTCAAAGTCAAGAGGTTTTTATAAGCAAACGGGTGGGTTTGAGGGATACAAAAACCACTAACATGAGCAGTTTTTTTTTTAATTCTTATTTTTATTTTTATTTATTTTTTGGGTATTTAATTACAATTTACATCACTAAGTTTTTACCAAATTTCACTTTAGGATTTGCTATTCATATTAGTATTAAAATAACTTGATATATGGTCTCATTTTTTAACAGCTTAAGTGACATTTGGTTTGTATTTCTATTTTACTTTTTTTATTTTTTGTTTTATATGTTTTATATTTCAAAAGTTCTAAAACAATGAAAACAGAATACACATTTAGTTTAATATTTTTTATTTTCTATATTTTAAAATTTTCTTTATTTTGAGTTAAAAATATTTAAAAAGATTTTTTTATCATTTTACGTTTCACGTGTAAACCTATTTTCTATTTTTTAAAATAGATTTTGAAAACACAATATGTTGTGAGTTATTTTTCTTATTTTAAAAAATACAAAATGAAAAATGAGTTCAAAACAGGTATATCAAATGACACCTAAAATTTTTGATATAATTGGTAACTTAACATAGTTTCAGATATTAAGTTTCAGGAGATTTTAGATTTGAATCTTATTATTTTGTTTATTTTTACTTCACGTGTAAATTGAGGTTGCAAATAAAGGAAGTATTAAAATAATTTGATATAAATTATTAGACCTATTTCCTAATAATAACCCTATATAATTGAATAAAAAATATCATTCAATGCAAGCTTTTTACTAAAGCTCGTAAAAATTTGATATTGTAACAAATTAAAATTTTAATTTAATTATAATTAATAGATCTGATCTGAAAATTAAAATTGACCAAAAGGAGAAAAAAAAAACTCAGAATTCAAATTATAATTGTAGTTTGGTATGTAAAAACTTTAGCAATGACATAAAAATGAACTTTAAAAGGGAGGAGCTCGAGGGCGAATCAGAACTTTTGTATTGGCAAATTTAGTAATTTGATGGCGCCGTCGCTGTATCTTTCATTGACACGTGTGGCTAATAGTTTTATCTTAATACCTCTAAAAAAGGAAATTGCATTCCACCAGGTTGAGTAATTTAAAATTGATAAGCATCCCACTATTGCAATTATTTAGTACACTGGCATTTTCGCCTTTATATATATGTACTATATAAGCTTTATATATACAGTTGAATCAGATCAAAGTGCGATTCCATATTAAATCTTCCATACAAATATCAAGAGATTATAAATAGTAAGTTCATAATTAATTCCAATTATCAAGAAACTTTTTTTTTTCTCTCTTTTTTCGTTCCCATAAAGCCTGTTTAAATAATTACGTATTATCCCCCCTTTTTTCCGCAATTTCTACTTCAAAACGTGATTTTCTCAAATGAAACAGGAACATATATATACATATATATCTTGCACTTATTTATCTAGATTTATTTTATGTAGAAATTCTAGCAGTTATATTTTATTAGTTGGCACAAAAGTCATCAATCTTGACCCTATATAACTCTAAATTAAGTATAAAGAAAAAAAATTCAAATTCTTTCATCTCTCTCTAAAATATTGCATTATCTCTCAATCTTTACGTTCTCTCGTTTATTTTGCGTATATTATCTGTCTTATTTTTTTATTATAAAACAAGATCTGAAGCTAAATATTAATAAAAATTAATTAAGATTACCATCAAGTAGTTTATTGAAATAATTTTTTTTATATAATTCGTGCTGTGTTAAGAGATGTTGAAACAAAAAAAAAAAAAAAAAAAGGAATATACACATATAATATTTGGTCCTCTTGAGGTTACCAAGGACACAAATTTATGGGTAACTGCGGCACTCTACTTCCATATGTTCCCTGGAAGGAGCTGGGGTTACCAAATGATCAGGAAGAATAAATGGTTGGGAAAAACACTCGAAGTTAAAAGCATATCTCAGTTAGCAGGTAAAAAGCAATTAGGTTATGGTATGAATATGTTGTGCGAATACGAACGAAGAAAGTAAAAAAGTAATACAAAATATTTAACGTGATTCGATCAGATTATCTACGTTCATAACAACTGAAATATTTTTTTTATTAATTTCAAAATCTCTTATAGGGTTATGTAGTACAAGACACATATATATACTAAAAAAAATTATGACCCTGTTAATAAGACAAAAATACATTTACGGTCTGCTCACTACACTCCGTTATGTTTCAATTGAAAAACTTTTCGTTCCTTCCTAATTCTTCAGCCTGAATATAAATTACGTATCTCAACAGAATACAAAATCAAATCTATTGTATCTTTTCCCCACTTATTGCTTTGCTCCTCCGAAATAGATGGATGGTAGTTAAACCTATCAAAAAGTAAAAGAAAATATCATATATATATATATATATATTTGGTAAGTATATATATATATATTTAGATTAAGCGCGCATGCATTTTTTTCAAAAGTATCCAGATAGGTAAAAAGTGACCTACACACACACACACACACACACAGAGGGGCAGTCTCTTCCCTCTCCTGCTACTTTGGTCTTCGCCAATGGACATCCTTAGTAGTTAAACCTTCCAAACTAATAACGCTGTCTAAATATATATTGAACATAACTTTGTCGGGCTATCTCTCAAAAATCAAATTATGTGATATATGTGTGTGTATGTTGGTGTAGTGGCATTCACTTACATATAGAGGCATATATATATATATGTAATTTTTCTCTTGGCAATGCTAAGGAATACCACATTAGATAGTTTTTGGCTGTAATTTTTTATGTGGAAAGCTTGAGATTAATTGGCAAAAAATCCTACAAATTCTGGTTCTCTTAATTTGTAAATGCATAAAAAGTTTCGAGAGACAAGATCCAATCCGCCCACACACATGTGAAGAAACTCAAGTCACTATCCGCAAATTGAGGTAACCCTTTGGCACGCCTTCTGTGGCTTAATCCAACATTCGCGATCAGCCGTACCAAAAGGTGTGAATTCTTTGCTGCCCAAAAGAACTCCCATTCAATTATACATATAGATATATATATGCATTACTAGTAATGGTATGCTGTGTAAAAAAAAATTGTTAAAAAAGAAAAAGAAAAGAATCAAAATGGTATGAAATATTTATGAGTTTATTATTTAAATGTAATATGTTCCGTTTAAGATTATAAAACTATTTTTTTTTTTTCAAACTTCTAGCTAGAAAGCTAATCTTTTTTTTTTTTTTTTTTGTTGACATGCAAGGAAATTAGTTTCTCGTAACTAGTTTTTAGTGTAACTCTGTTCACAAAAAAAATTAAATTTTTTTTTTTTTTGTGTCAAATCCTATTACTAAGTCAACTTTTTTTTTCTTTCATATCATATTTTTTTTTTTTTATAAGGGAAGGAGAAAGACTCAAATTTAAGTTATGAGCAAGTAGAAGAGGCTCTTAACCTTCATATTATATCAAACTAAACCTATTTTAATTACAATTTTATTATTACAATATTATTATAATTTATTTTTATATTTTTTGATTGAATAATATTTTTTATAATATTTTATTGATTGTCTTAAACTGATAAATTAATAATAGTGACATGTATGTCCATGGTGGTGGTTTGGGGCTGGTCCATATGCCGACAATCATGACATATTCCGGTGATTTGTCTGTGAAAGTGGGCTTTGATTGGCTAGAGCCCACGTGAATCCAACTCCTTAAACCAATTGAGAGCTTCGATCATTCTTACTGGAAATTAATACTAATTAATTAATTAATTAAAAAAAGTACACTTTGAACTTTGAATTAAGAAGACCCACCCGAAAACCTAGGTTTTGGGCCCGACTAGCGTCAGTTCTTGTTTCTTTTATACCTCCAAGTATGACCTTGATTAGCCAGGTGTCAATCATCAACAAATGATATATGTACAAAGACCAAGGAAAAAGAAATGGTCTAAGTGCACATTCCAATAGTTTAATCCTATCAATGGAAATGTTACTTTTCTGAGTCACCGCCCCGTTGGAAACCAGCTCTTCTATACATATATATATATATATATAAGTATACATATATATATATATATACACACTAAATAATTGGTACGTATAACACTTTTTAATTAAAATTAAATATACATACATTTAAAATTAAAATATGTTAACATATTTTTTTAATTACCAAAAAAATATTCTATTTTCATTATATTTTCATTCAGAAGAAGTAAAATATAATTTGAAAACTATCAATCAAACACCCAATAAAAACTCAAAATCTAATATCATCATAATATTTGTAATTTAACCAAAAGATCACAAAATTATCATTAATACCGAGAAGTAAAATTTTTATTTTTCTTAATGCAACTCTTCATATATTATCACTAAGTTCAATTCAATGGTCTATCAGAATATAAAGTGATCTAAAGACTGAGCGGAAGTTTAAAGAGAATTAAAATAAGAAAATTTATTTGACTCAAAAGATTTGTAAAAATAAAAAAATAAAATAACAAATATAGAGAGTGCCACACAAATTTAGTAATAATTTTTTATTAATTTTATAAAAATAACTTAAATTAAAAATATTATTATCAATCATACATTATGCTTTATGAAAAATAATCAACCTTACAATTTAAATTAAAATTAGAATTTAGAAAAAAAAAAATCACTCTCCCAAGACTAATTTTATCAAATATTTATGAAAATAAAAAAGTAGAATAATGAATATAAAGAGTACTGCATATGATTTAATAATAAAATTTTAATTGATTTTATAAAAATAACTCAAATAAAAATATTATTATTAATCATATGTACTTTATAAATAAAACAAAGATAGTAAATGTTGTTAATTTAAATTTAAAATTAGAATTTAAAAAATAACTACTCCTGAGTTTAATTAATATTCAATATTTTTTTATACTTTTAAATTTTAAAAATATTAAGAGTTATTGTTATAAAAAAATGCCCTAATTATTATTCAAGCTTTTTTTGTTTGTATTTTTTTAGTTCAACTCCTTTTTCTATCTGTATTTTTAATTTAATTACTAAGTAATTAAAATATATAAATTTAACAATCATATTAAATTTTTAAGTAAGTGGGTCCCATTTTTAAACTCATGAGCAAATGAATTCTTTTTTAGAACTCAAAAAATTAAGTTTTTTTCAAAACTTAAGAGTTTTTTTTACATTTATTATTTATTAAAATCATATACTACAATTCTAATACTTTTATAGGCAAAAAAAAGGTGAAGTATTTATGTTTTTAGCGATGTGGAACAAAGAAATATTGTGAATGTAAAAGATCTTAGACATTAATTGAAGAATAAAATTCAATCTTAGACATTAGATCTTAGTTTGTAATATAGACATTTTCAAAAATTATCCTGTTTTATTATATATATATATATATATATATATTTAAGAGAGAAAAGTAAGAATAGAAATTATTTGAATCGAATTCAATTTTAATTTATTCAAATTTGGTTTGAATTATTTAAACTGAATGAGCTTAAACTCGACTCGAATTTTTGTATAAGTTTGAACTCAGCTCGATAAAGAAAAATTTACGCTCAAAATCGTATCGCAAATAGCTCAGTTAAATCAAAACGATGTTGTTTTAATCTAAAATATAATAAATAAAATATTATTAAAATATTATTAAAAATATAATAAAATATTATTAATTTATATATTATTTTATTAAACTGGCTCGCGAGCTTTTTTATTCAAGTTTTTCTAGGCTCAAACTTCAGCTTAATTTTAAATGAGTCACAGATCCATCTTAATTGAAACTCGTTTTATATTGAATGAGTTTAAACTCGATTTGAATTTTTACATAAGTTTGAAGTCAACTCGATAATAAAAATTTACGCTCGAAATCGTATCACGAATAGCTCAACTAAATCAAAACAGTATTATTTGAATATAAAATATTATAAAAATATAATAAAATATTATTAAAAATATAAAAATATTATAAATATATATATCATTTTATTAAACCGGCTCACAAGCTTTTTTTAATCAAGTTTTTCTAACCTCAAACTTGAACTCAATTCTAAATGAGTCACAAACCAATCTTAAATAAAACTTGTTTTAATCACGAAGCGGGCTTAAGGTTAGGTTTTTTTCATGCCGAATTTGAATAGCTTGAAAAAAGTTATTCGTTTCTACTCTTTAAAGGGAGTGGCACTTTTGTAATATTATTAATTTTTTTTTATTTATGATGGAAGAAAATTTTAATCACATCCAAAAAAAATTATATTAATTTAAAATCATGTAATTAAAATGATAAAATCACAACATGATCCAACTAACATAACACAAAAATTGAAGTTGCCATTTTTACTGCAAACACAATTAATCCATAGTAGTGCTTTTTCTGCTAATGGCCAGGCTTTCGTGGCTTCAAATATCATCGAAGAATCACAACTTTATCGCAATTATATAAGAAGCACATGATGAACTTTATCACAAGTACATACCATCAATTCCAACCACCCAAAAGGCGAAAGGATACATATATATACACAATTATTATATATATATTTTTAATGAGAGAGGTATGCTCCTCCTGAAGACCCATGAACACGTGCTGAGCAAAGTTGCAGTTCACGTCGTGTTCCACAAAACTTCAGTACTTGTGCATGGTTTTCGTTGGGCTAAAATATTCCCATCTTATTGGCCTTTTTACATTTTGACCTAGCTAGCTACTTGCTAGGGTTTCTCTCTCTCTCTCTCTCTCTCTCTCTCTACTTCATTCCACAGATATATGTAAAATATTTAATTTCAAAAGTTTCAAATTCAAATTTAAGGGAACTTAATTATTTGGCAGGTTGCATCAAAAACTTCTTAATTAATATATGTAGGTTACTAATAATATTCTGCCATATATGTCGCATGGAGGACTAATATTGGTACCAAATGGGTATTCTTAAGCACCCCAAGCAAGATAATATGGGTAAAATGTTAAGCTGATGCCTGTCGGATGCACCTTTTATGAATTCATATACCTTTTATGAATTCATATATGGTCTTTGACTATTATTATTATTATTATTATTGTTATTATTAACTTTACCTATTTTATTATTAATTAATTTTTTTATTTTTTTAGAATTAAAGTAGATATATATATATATATATATATATATATGAGATTTCTTACTCGGTCATGATGGGAAATATGACAGTTACATGCTTACAACTATGATTATTTCTTAATACTCCTAATATTATGAACAACATAAGTACGATGAACATTTTTAAATTAATGGGTATTGTATCAATATTTGACACATAAATCTTGTTTTATATATTAGTATAGATATTTATATTTAGTTTTAAGTAGCTCACCATGTGGACTACATTCAGCATAGATCTAAAAGCTCATTGAGTAACAAGGAACAAAATTTAGTTTTCATGTTATTCACCTAAGGTAATTAAAAAATTGTAAACTTACTAGTTACCTTGGCCCAAATTGCAAGGGAAGCTTGAAATGAATTTGCAATTGGTTATTTCTTTTGTTTCTATAATTCTTTCCAAAATTGGTGAACCTACTCGTTTTTTTTTTTAAATTTATTTATTTTCATAAGAAGGAAGTCCGAGGGAATTGCATCAAGATTAGCCCAGTGACCTGCAAAAACACATGTCAAGGGCTTGAGATCACAAGTTGAAATACAAGGATGGGCTCGAAAAAGTTTTAGGATTGGTTAGCAGACTGATTTAGGGGAGAGTGTTGTAGAAATCATAAATATATGTATATATATATATATACATGTAGCTTCCTTTTGGAGTGCCAAATTTTGTATTATTAGGTATTTGATATGTTACTCAAAAAATTTGACAACTTTTGAAAAATTTGAAGAAAGTTGATAAAAGTTAGAGAAAATAGAAGATTTTTAGTGAGGAAAATGTTGAAATTTTTTTTTTAAGATTTTTGTAGTGTTTTTTTTTTTAATACACCAAATAGTCTCATAATGTCTTTATGACTTGATACTGTAAAAAAAAAAATTATCTTTAAATAGGGCGTCATGTAGTCATGCTTTGTTTTTATTTGTACACATAGGACATGTATTTATGTTATTTAAATTTATTTTTTAAGAAAACTACTTAAATTATCACATTATTTATCTCTCAGTTTGTGAAAATATTTTTATTTAAAAAGAAGAGAGTTATATTTAGGGCTTGGGTTATCTAATTTTTCTTTGTGGGTACATTTGAGATCAGGTCAATATTGGGCTTCGGTTGTTGTGTCCCCAAAAAATGCCTAAAACGAACAAATAGAAGTTTTTGGACTAAGATTAGCAGGTGTTAAAGGAGGTGTTTGGAGCACCCCTTAACACATATATTTTTGCAACAGCTTTTTCACGAGCAGACATTAACATATCCCTCCTTTTAGGTTCATTTTTGTTTAAATTTTAAAATTTTATCGAACTCTTTCAATTATCCTAACCGAACTTGAAATTGAGAATGTCGAATCCAGCTCAATTCAAAATTTTAAAACCGTACTTTTTATATATTTATAAATTATTTTACAATAAAAGTGAGTTTATATATCAATATTTATAAATAAGTATTTATTTTAGTATTAACCTAGTTTTTAAAATTATTTTTCATTTAAAAATATAGTTTATTTAAAAATAAATAAATGTATCTATTTACATGAATAGATTTTAGAATTAAATTTAAATCCAATAATCTAAAACTAATTAATTGCTTTTAAGCTATTTTCTTTTACAATACCTAGCAAAAATTGTCACACCATATAACATTTATATGAATAATTTCTTATTTACAAAGTATGAATTTAAAAGACAAACAAAGGTTTCAATGGTATTCTCCCACACACAGAATACGTGTGGTGTTTTGTATATATATATAACTTACATACAAAGATCCAAAAGGTAATAATTACAAGAATTTCAAATCCTAAAAGATAATAATAGACTATCAAAGAAACACTATCAGTTCTTTTCTAATAGTTTGTTAACAGTTTTCTTAAGTCTTGGTCAACAAGGATGGTAAATCCCGTGAGTGATGCTTTGTAAATGATGTTGAGGTGCTGATTGAGTGAAGAATTGTTGTTTACACGCCCCCTCAAGCTGAGCGGTAAAGATAATACCCGAACCTTGTCACGTAACCAAGTAAATCAAGGTGTGGATAGCGGCTTAATTAATGTATCAGCAAACTAATCTCACGAAGAAATAAACTGGACCTGGAGTTGTTTTCGAGCTACAAGCTCACGAACAAAGTAAAAATTAATATCAACATGCTTCATTCGAGAATGGAAGACCGAATTGGCGGCAAGATTAGTTGCACCAACATCATCACACCACACAATAAGTGTTTGTTGCAAAGCAAGACCTAGTTCTCAGAACAAAAATAAAATCCATTGTAATTCTGCAGTGACATTAGCAACGACACAATACTCAGCCTCGGTACTTGATCGTGCAATAGTATTTTGTTTGCGAGAACTCCATGATATAAGATTAGGTCTGAAATAAAGTAGTATCATAAACCCATTATTAGAAAAACAATCGTCTCCCTTGAAATTGTGCGTTTAGAGTGTAAAAAGTTAATATAAATTGATACATGTGACAGTTTTATAATTTGTGTAGTAGGTAAAAAAAATAAAATTTAATAGATATTTATATAAAAATTTATTATGTTTTATAGATCTCCGAATGAAGTTTAAAAATTTTTAAATAAATACGCATATAACTCTTGATAGTATTGTGGCAAAAGCTTGAAGGATGTTTTTGGAATCACGAGTTGACAAGAGAAAAGGAGAAGGAAAATGGCAGGGATGTAAATTTTCTTCTCTTATTTGATTTGTGTTAGTTAATAAAAAAAAAGACATGAAATTTGATAAATTCAAAATAATTAAATAAAAAAATAATTAATTAAAGAATATATTTTATTTTAGGAATACTTAGACCTTATCTTTTAGAGTTTGACCAAAAAATAAATGATCCATTTCTAATTTAAAAGTAAACATATAACCCTCTTATGATTTGGACTAAATATAGTGCAAAACCGACTATATTTTTTAAATTTAATTGAATTTATATCTCATTAGTCAAAATTTGTTAAGAAAAAAAGATTTTCATAAAAATAAATAGAAGAGTAAATTTTTTCTATTTTTATTTTAAAATGAAATATTATTTTATTTTTTTAAAAGCTAAATCACAAAGTATAATTATCTTTTACTTTAATGTATTTGTTTAATCTATTTAAGTAAGAGTGTGTATTTAAAATTTTATATTCTCTTTCTTTTTTTTCTTTTTATCTTTTTCCCCTTTAAACATCAGCCTCTACTTTGCCACCAAAGTCTTTATCCTTATTCCTCAAGACATGAATGCAACGCCAAATTATGAGACACTTTCTCACTGGACACCTCTTTTAATCTCCTACCTTCACTAGATATTCCCTCTTAATTTCTCTTTCATTTTCGTTTCTCCCACCTTCACTAGATAGTTCATCTTGATTTCTCTTTCATCTCCATGCCTCCCCCCTTTCCACCCGCGGCCCGGGCGGAGGGTTTGGTTTTGGAGGCACAAAAATAATTGTAAAAAGCTGTCAACTTTTAATTATTGAGTATTTTGGCAAATTATTTATTTTTACCGTTTTTCTATTATGTTATAAAAACTTATCAATTCAAAAATTATTAAAAAAATTGTTAAAAATTAAAAATTACTTAAAAATCAAAAATTATCAAAACTTTTACTAAACATCTAAAATTACAAAAAGTTATTAAGAAATGCTAAAAATATCTATTTATTTTATTGAATATATCAAAAATTATAACTAATAATTTTTAAAAAAATATTAAAAATTATTAAAAGTTTTCCTCCAATCGCCCCCTTCGTAGCTGGATGGAAGGGAGAGAGTCGTTTACTATTCTATTCCGCTTTTTACGGATTATTTGTCCGCCACATCATTGGTATGCTGGCTCAAATCCAACCAGTCCTAAGGTATCGTTTGGAACCGTGGCGGTATTTGGCTTATGAATTAAATAGTTTATTTTTTTATTTGTAAAATAAGTAAATTTATCCTCTTACACTTTAATTTATAAAAATATAAATATTAAATTAACAAAAATTAAAAATTCACGTAAAGAAATTATTTTTTTTTCTTAAAAACAAAAATGTGTTTTTTTTTTTTTTTTTTTTTAACTAGCGCCTATTTTACTTCTCCGAGCAAGCCTAACTGGGAACTGAGAAAATGACCCAGTAAGATGACCTATCAACCGAGTGAGAGGCAAAGTGGGCCCAATGACCACGTGTAAGAGCTGATTGTGATCTTCAGACTGAGAATGATCCAGCGAATGTCCCTCCGAGAAGCCCGAACAACGCAGAGAGATTTTTCGAGAATACCAAGAACAGCCCTGGGATAGCCACTCTGAAATAGCCTTCCTTAGGTTTTGAGTACAATAAATGCTTGACATGTGTAAATAATATTTTTTTCCCAAAACTCAAAAATATAACAGCCATCCGGGTTACCGTACTCAATTTTTTTTTTTTTTTTTTACCATGGTTAGAGAGTATTTAAACCAATAAGTAAACTTACCGATCAATGCATCACGTTACTCATTTTTTTACCATATTCAAAATATATTTAAACTAGTGAACAAATCTACCAATCAATGCACTAAGTCGGCGGTGGTAACATAATTAATATTTCAAATACGTACAACCATCTAATTTTAAAAATGAAAAAACAAGTTTCGATAACTATATATTAATAAATTATTTGACATCGATAAATACTATTTTTAAAAACAAAATTATAAAACACACATTTCGACAAGTACGAGTCATATGACTCACATTCCACATAAACATGGCAAGTATCAATTAATTTAAAACAATAACATTTAGAATTTTTGGTGATAATTATTTTTGACTTGTATACATCTCCACTGTTTGTTTTTTTTTTTTTTTTTTTTTTTTTTTTGTTTTACCTTTCTTAGAAGGTAACGGATATCCATAAATTGGAATGGAATCCTCTATCAGAAAGTAAAGGGAAGGATGCCCTTTACTTAATACACGATGATAAACATTCTCCCGTTTGTCATCGTTAAACAGTAATCACGTCTCCAAATCACAAAAGACCAATGAAACAGAGAATCAAGCCATACAAACAGACTTTAATGCCAGAGAATGTGATCTCCAATTGCATTAATCCATTGTAACTCTTTTGAGAAGAACTATTTACTTTATTCATGTAAAAGATTATGTCCATAATTTGAAATGCTCCACGCAGCATAAAGATCATAATATGATCGCAGTGGAATAATACAAAGATCAGAGCAGAGAATATGAGGTCACTTGCAAAGAGAACAGCAACCAGAGCTTTCCTCTTTGAATAATTTAAAGGCGGATCTTCCGATATCGAACAAGATCAATTTAGTGAGATAATATCTTGAAATTAAAGGACTTATTGAACCATGCCTTCCAACTGCTGCTTCCCTTCTGAGCAGTCACGTCCGAACTAGCTTCTCTCATCTGCTTCTTGCCCAGCACAAAATTCCTCCCCCCACATGATCCTATACACTCGGTTGGATTCAGAGCTAGGATAAAAAAACAAAAAAAGAAGAAAATTAAAAACCCATCATGTTAGAATTTCTTTAAACTCAAAATTCACTAACAAATTATTGAGTTATACCCCACATCAGTCAACTAATCTTCTCCGTCACACATCTAGTCTTGGATCAGAGGGAGCAATAATATGTTTCTCCCAAGATTAATGGTAGCTCTAATACTAATGTTCGATGATTTTGAAACAATTTTAACCCCAAAAGTTAATTCATGAGATGAGTTTTTCTTTTACATTTATATACTGATTACCAACTCTGTTTATAATAAGACTCTCCACTAATTGCAAATGCTTTTGAGTTAGATGCTTTAGTAACTAATGATTCAAAAACTCAAATCGGTAGCAGAAAACATCAAAATTGAGAGATGGGTAGGTTTCTATAGATAAATACCATCTGTTCCAGCATTGACAGGGTAGAGGAGGAAATTGCTGACATTGGAACCAAGAACTGGAAGGCGACCCTCCCGGGCATACAATTTCAGGGCTGTATCAATAACAGCTGAAACACGGTCTTCCTCGTTCACCACAAACCTTAACGGTCCAGCGCTGCCAATGACATTCACAGTGATCAAGAATCGATTTTTCTTCGCATTCCGACTCTCTGTAATCTTCTTCTTTTGCTTCGGAGACAATATTTTCTCAGAGACACTTGTCTTCATCTTTTTCGAATTCTTTCTGTTCCCAGAAATAAAATTAACAAGGATTTGAAAGAGTGGAAGCAGGAGAAGAGTTAATATTAGATTTATGGGTCAAGACCAAGGCAGCGATAGTACCAGGCTTCCTTGGAAGAAGAAAGGAATGGAGAGGGAAAAAGAATCGAATAAGTGGAAGAGGAAGAAGAAGAAGAAGAAGAAGAAGAAGAAGAAGAAATCATGGAAGTCCAGATGGTCTCAAACATTAATTCAAGCCGTGGTATCTGTTTTTGGTAGATAGCTCTGCAAAGAAAGAAAACGGAACGAAAGGACCCTTAAAAGAAGATTTAACAGCTATGAAGAAGAGAGAAGGAAAATAGAAAGGAAGTTGACAAGAAGTTTTGTGAGGGCAACTATTGGACAATGCGTTTGATTCTTTCCTATACTTTGGGATGTTGGGAACACACACACGCATGACACACACACACATATATTTGATACAACTATATATATATATATATATACACGGTGTTTAGGAAAACATGTACATATAGAGAGTGTTTGAAAGTTTAAAAAAATTTAATTTTTGAAGTTGATGTGATGTAAAAATGATAGATAGTAAATTTTGATTGGAGAGATTTGAAAATTTTTAAAATTTTTCGAATTTTTTTAAATTTTTTTTTTTTTTTTTCAAACGGCCTCATATATATATATATATATATATATATATGGCTGGACGCATCTTTATGAAAGCGAATTTTTCATAGAAACAGCTCAAATTCATGGTAATACAATACCCTTTACTTGGTTCTCAAGTTGCGAAACAACCAGAAAGCAAAGCAAAAAGGGATAAAAAGGATGGTTTTTCTTTCTCGCCTTTCGATTCCTTCGATTTCTTAACCATTCAGCTGTTTCTTCGCGGAATATATTCCTACTCCTATTCCTGTTCTTGTTCGTATGTGTATTTGAAAGAATGAATGGATAAATAAATAAATAAATAAATGATCAACTGGGTAGAAAGAGTTCTAGAAGATCACAATCCACAAAAATAAAAATAAAAAGAACTTTCACAATTAATTCCCACATTAGAAATTAAATTTTGTAATCTAATTCTAATCCGAACTGCCAGTTTTGCTCTTTACTCCTTGGAATAATGGGCCCGTTTGGTGTGTAATAATTTGTTAAAAATTTTCAAAAATCTCTATAAATTTCTGTTAACTTTATATCACATCAACTTTTTTCTCTCACTGCACGCATTACGAATTCTTTCCAAACCACAATTTATCTCATTTTTTCTTACTCCAAACAAATCCAATATGGTTTTGGTTGCACCGAAAATTTGAAATCTTATTATTTATATTTTATATTTTTTTTAGATATTTATAATTAGAAAAAGAGTGTGTCCCTCTTCAAAATTGGTGAAAGTGAAGAGCTACGGAACTAATTGGGATGGTCTTGTTGGGCTACAAATATATATATATATATATATATATATATTTTGTTGTTGTTGTTATTTCAACTTTCTCCCGCGTTATGCCTTTTTTTTTCACTAAAATATAATTTTTTTGAAACCAGTAGATTTTTGATGTATTAATCACATTCGGACAAAAATAAGTAAATTTACTTTCATTTTGGGTAAAAGTTAGAAAAAATAAGAAAAAATTTATTTTAAAAAATTATTTTTTTTTTGCTTTTTTTATCCAAATAGATAATTTTTACTCAAACAGACGTGAATTTTTTTTTTATTTTTTTACAAATATAATTAACATACTTAAAAGTTGTAACTTCTAAAAAAAAAAATCAATGTTTAATAAAAAAATTAAATGAAAAAATTACAAAAAATCAAAAACCCAACTTTTCTGTAACCAAACAACCCTCATCCCGATTTTTTGTAACCAAACAACCCTCATCCACTAATAAAAATGTCAAAAAAAAAAAAAAAAAAATTTGAGTGTGGCTCTTGGCTTGGTGGCATAGTCCCTCCCTTACCTGCTTACCACTCGGGTTTGACCTGGGGCTCCCCCTCTCTACTCGCCTACCCAAAAAAAATATGATAAAAATCATATTGTCCCTTTTTTCACAGTATGGTGGGTATATTTGGGATGGGCCTCCAAATCTTTCAGAAATTGAACCCAACTCCATGGGCAGCCAGATACTGTTGGATCATAACCCGGCCCGTGCTAATCATAAGGCCTATAAGGTTGCATTTGTGTTGGTATTTTTTTTATATATATTTTTTTTATAAATTGGAAATAAATGGATGTGACACTAATTTTTGATAAAAAATAATTCAAAAATACATTTAAAAAATGGACTTAATACACAATGATAAATTTAAAATATTTATATAAAAGTAATTATTTAAAATGTTTAACATTGATGATTCAATAAATCTCATAATAGTTCTCAGTTTACTTGTAATAGTCACCTTCCTTATATTTTTATAAAATTTAGTTTGAAATCTATTCATCTGAAACTTAAATATTTCCTATTGGCGAGTAAATTAAATTTAAAAGCTTGTGGGCACAAGTATACCTGGATCGGATTACCCATTAAAAGGAACTAATGGGCCTAGTTCGGCCCCATCTGACGAAAGAGGCCACTGAGTTGGCCTGATTGGACACTTAAATAGAAGTTTCGTTGGTGGCCTCCATTGAGGCAATAGATTGTTGACCTTTCTCACACTTTGTTAAGGTTTTGTTTGGCATGAATAGTCAGAAGTTCAGTTTTTTATTATTAATTTTTTTTTAAATGATTAAAATTATCTTTTTATATTTTAAATTTCTTTTAAATTATAAAGGATAAATATATTAAATTAATAAAAATTAAAAAAGCTAAGTACTAAAAAAATAATTTTTTTATTTCCCAAGCATTAAAAAAAATTAACTTTTTTTCTTCCCAAACTAAACTTCAAAATATTGTTGACTTTAATAGGATGAGACCGAGAGGGGAAAAATAATTAACAGAATAAGGTTAGATAAAGAGTCCTTGTTTCATTCTAGTTCTGTTATTTCTGTTTTTAAACATAACAAATTAATAATTAACACTTCAGAGTCACTGGAGGTTCACCCGATCGTTAACTTCAGGGTCTAGGAACTAGTCGAGGTGCGTGCAAACTGACCCGGACATACTGAGGTATCTAAAAAAATTAATAATTAACAATTATATTTTTGTTGTATGTTTTAAAAGAAAACAAAAAACAAATTAATTAAAACATTAATATAAACTATATTAATTTTATTTAATTTTCTAATTTGACATTAAAAATTTTTCTTTTGTTAGTGTCATCCAATTGAACATTAATTGCCCGTCTCAAGTGAAATCTAGGATCATCAACCAATAATAAGCACATATTAATTCGAGGAAACTGATTGCAAAGAAATTTGGAATTAATACGCGGAAGTGTTTTACCAGAGAAATACCAAAAAAATGTACTCCTAGATTTATTTTAAATGGAATTAATGGTCAATTTCCATATCAAACTTATGACTTGGAGTTAAGGAGTATGGCCGGAGGTAAATCTAACTCGCTGAGAAATGTATATATATTACTTTTATCATTGATAATACCTTTACGAGGAGGTTAAAAAAAAATAAGAGCATACATTTATATATTTTATTAGAAAATTCTTAATTTTCAGCCTAAATAACGTTGGGGTGGCAATTTTACAATTACAAAGTATTTTATTTGATTAAGGCTCCGTTTGGAGTGACAAAAAATTCTAAAAAACGATAAAAAAAATTTTGAAAAATTTTTTAAATTATTTATTTTTTTATTTCACTACACAAATTACGTATTTATAATTTACTTTATTTTATTTTATCTCATTTTTAATAACTCTAAACGCACCTTTTTAAGTAATGCAAAGTGATTCCTTTGCATCGCCTTCAGATATATTTAGATGGACATGTACATATATTTTTATTCAAGTCAACTCCTGGGCTGGAAATACATAATAGGTCAGGGGAAAGAAGAAGAAAAAAAACAAAACAAAAAAAAGTCGGTGGAATGAGATAATCTCCTTTTTTTTTTCTCGGGGAGGCAATTAATGCAACTCCCAGGTTCGATGTATAGATCAGCAAATCTCCTTAACTATGCTATTTTCTCATCAGGAGCAGAACAAACTAGGAGCGGATCAACGCACAAGACCAGAGCAGGTGGTCGGATACGTCACTCACATTTATAAGAGAACACTCGGTATTCATCTAAATTGTTATCTGTCCTTATCACGTCAGGTAAAGGTATACGAAGGATGAGTTGGGAATAAGATAAAGTGAGATAAATTGAGAGTTCGTAATACGTACAGTGAGAGAAAAAAATTAATGTGATATAAAGTTAACAAAAATTTATAGAATTTTTTGGAGTTTTTTTGTAAACTAAACGGGACCAAAGTATTCTACTCTCACTACGCATTATGGCACCAAGTCAGCCTGCTTCACGATGTATTACGGTTCTGATTCAACGTGCTCTACTACCCATGATATACGGATCGTGACTCGTATCGTTCTTTACAGAAGAACACACGTGCCTAGAAAGTTATAAAGAGAAATAGAAGAAGGAGAAAGATAAACACTATTTACTATACTAAAACTCGATCAAAATTGCTCCTGACCTTCCTCTTTTTTATGCATTATTTGACTTAACTGTAGGAGGGGCGTTCGGCAGAACTCTATCCCATCGGTAACTTTTGTTTCAGGATTCAAGCGAGGGAGCAAGGAGTCCGAAGCATTCTTGCAAATCAAGCAACTGTTCGACTACGTCATCAACATAATTCCAATTGGTCGGACATGTCGTCGAAGCATTCTATTGGATTTCTGACACTCTAAAGACTATTCCAATTTATATCTCGAGCTATAATTCGAGTAGACTAACCTAATTTTTTTTTTTTTTTAGTTTAAAAAGTATATTATTCTAAATTTAGCTCATCCTAAAATATTTTTGTAATTCGATTCATTTTGCATATAAATCCTTTATTCATCGTACATTTTTGTAACTCAACTTATTTATTTTTAAGTTTTTTATTCAGTACAAGAGAACTTTAATCTCAAATCCGCCCTTAAAACAAACAATTCCTTACAAACAAGAACAAGAAATACAAACGCTAGAAGATCCGAGTCTCCGTATGAAAACCTTTTATTTTCAACAATAACAAAGGATTCCAGCCTAAAAAAAAGGTGGCTTTTTCCTTGATGAGACCTGTCTTGTCTTTCATGCATTTATATGCCTCTTCTAGTTTCCGTCTTAGTGTAGCCGCCTGAGACTGTGGTTCCTTTCATCTCCGTCAACTTCGCTGCAAAAGTCTCAGTTGAAACATTTGCCAATGTGGAAGGGAAAATAAATTTAAATTAATGAGCCAGCTGGCTGCTGTGCTTAATTAATCACCACTGATCTCATTTTCAGATCGCTGTTTTTAGGGTAAATTTTTATTTTAGTTTCATGAATCTTTGCTTGAAATATCGAGCATTTTTTAATCTGAAATTTTTATTTTTATTTTTATTTAAACATTATCTTATGAACCCTTCATTAATTACAATACTCTTCCTTATTAAGTTTTTTTGCCCTTAAGATTTATATTAACTAGACTATTAATAATGGGATTACAGAAATCAAGGGGCCGCTAAACTTTACACACCAAGTTAAGAAAAATTAATAAAATTCATAAAAATTGAATAAAACTGGTAAAAGTTAATTTTGTCTTTGATGGAGAAAGTTATAAAAGAATAATAAAATTTTAGTTTTTTTTTTTTTTGTTAAAATTTGTAAACCAAATATCCCCTAAAACATGACTAACTAAGAAAATACATTGTAATTAGTGTAAAAAAATTCAAATTCTTAATTATTGTAAACAAAAAATAAAACACTAAAAAGAAAATTTGGAATAAAACTCAAGTGACCACTGCCCAAACAAAACCTTTTAGCAACCTTTTTTTTTTTTTAAACTCCAACGTGTTTCTCAACCTCCCCCATTTTTTTTAAGACCATTAAAGATGCATTTAAAATGATAAAAAATAAAATAAAATATAAATTTATAATTTATATAATATAATAAAAAATAATAACTTTTAATATTTTTTATATATTTTTTTTAATTTTTTAACACCTCAAACAGAGAATAATTGCATTTACTAGTCACCCAGATAGGTGCGTGAAAAGGTCCGCGTGAGCGCAGTACTCGGTCTCTAAATCCATGTGCGGGGTGGGTCCTGGTTTAATGCCAGAGGGTCACCGTTCCCTTTCGTAGAAAATCAACTTCTTTTTCTTGGTTCAATCTCGGCAGTTGCCTCTGAAGCCTTCGGAAATATTCTTAAATCACTGGACTAATTTTAATTAAAAAAATTAATTTAAAAAAGTTCTTAAAGTCTGGTCTTCCTATGAATTCAACGAAATTTTTTGGTAAAATTGTGAATTGTTTTATTAATAAACAAGCTACTTCTAGAATATATAGCTTGATGCATTTATGAAGCAACCAAATGGCTCCTCCAATTAATTCAACGTAAATTTAGCATGTTATATATATATATTTATTTATTTATTTTTTATTTTTTATTTTTTATTTTTTTGAAATTGAAAAGTAGAGTAGTGTCTGTTGACAATGGGGGCGTTTGGTAGCGCAAATTTTAGTATTTTTTTAGTAATTTTTAGTCAAAAGTTACTAGTTATAATTTTTAGTGTGTTGGATGGAACAAAATGTAATTTTTAATAATTTTTTGTAACTTTTAGGTGTTTGGTAAACTTTTCACTGTAGTAGAGCAGAAAAGTGGTAACTTTTTGTATGTTTGGTAATTTTTTTACTATAGCAGAGCGGAAAAGTGACAATTTTTATGTGTTTAATAAAACTTTTTGTGGAATAAATTACTGTAATAGAGCAGAAAAATGAAAAATTTGTTATTCTACCAAACGTATCAAAAGTTACAAAATGTAATTTTTGATATATTTTTTTTTTGAACCTATAAAGGGGCTCTATCATACGTATTTTTTTTTATCATGCTCTGAACGAATTTGAATCAATGAATAATTGTGAGGATAATAAACTTACCAATCAGTACACCAGATTTATGATAAAAATCTAATATGTGCACAATTATGATGGATCGAATATTTTAAAAAAATAAAATAAAATCATGTTGAAAGATTGCAAGTCTGCTTCAGGAGGTAATTACCCAAAAAAAAAAAAAAAAAAAAAAGGTCTGCTTCAGGAGGTGAATTTTTCAACAAATAAATTGAAATGGGAACCAATAACAATTGTACAAGCTGAGCAAGATACATGCGAATACAATGTAAAGAAGTTGCATCACAACCAGCATTTTAGCCATCAGAATTGACCAAATCGGTACATGTAAGTATATGACAAAATTATCCCTCCAAGTTCAGTCAAACTAGGACGGGCCATAATTTTATGCCTGGAGATGTAGGGTCAACTCTGTCACAAAAGTAATTCCTCGCCGGTGGCACTTAATGGCTCATGACCCACCAAGCAATAACTCGACCCGGTCTCTAGGGATTCCTTCACGGGTGGCACCGGCATTCACTGGAAAAGTAATCAGGTAATGTAAATTTATGAATTTATCATTTTAAAATTATAAATTTATTAAAATACGTAAATATTTCTAGAAGGTACATTGTCTTACTAAAATGGTATGTTCTATTGTACCTTAATTATTTTAAATAAAATAATTTATTAAAATATATTTTTATTATAAAAATTCATTAATGTCATGTTTGACGTGCCACTAAATGAGGGATCAAAAGTGAGAAAATCTCTCTCTTTCTCTCTTCATGTTTTACGTACTAAATATAATAACTCTATTGAATTTCAAGGACATTTTTTTTTTTCATTTTTGTTCTCTGCGACGGCAAACATAGTCTAACTAATTTTTTTCCTTACAATCATAAGAGGATTTGACTTGGGCTAGTTTTGTTTTTCGTGTGCCCTGGTAGAAGAAATTTTTACATAATTTTATTATAAGAGGCACTATTTATCTGTAAAAAAAATATTAATAATTTTTAAAAAAGACAAAAATATAAAAGAAAGGAATTAATATCAAAAATGATATTAATCTAATGATAACTTCTATTTTAATTGTCCAATTTTAATCTAATACTTTAAATGTATGAATAATTTTTAAGTTTAAAATATATATAGATAATTATTAAATTAAAATTTAACGAAAGAAATAAAAATCGTAATAAAGACTGTAATCTCAGTGATGTCATTCTCAAAATAATAGTAATAATAATAATTACAATTACATATGGTATATAACCTGAATAACCATTCTTGTTGAGTCAATCAAACCCAGAAGTCGCGACCGAATAACTCTTCTAGAGGGGGGGTTGGTGCGAATGAGTCCAAAGCAGCGCGTGTTACTCGTCAAACAAAATAAATTTATATATTTATATATATATATATATATATTTATTTATTTATTTATTTATTTATTTTTATCACAGACTTAGAGCTTGAAAAGAAGTATAAAACAGCACGATTGGAGACTAACCCACCAAGGAACGAAAACCATTCTCTGATCTCTCTCCATCTCCAACTCAACCCAGTCCTCATCAGAAACTAATCAACCAAACAAACAAACAAATCCAAAGTAGATATATCTTCACTTCTCTCAGTTCAGGCCTCGATCCTTTCTGCAGCGAAAATTTTAGTCCACAGATATATATATCTCTTCTTCTTCTTCTTCTTCTTCATCAATGGAAAACCTGTTGGGTCTGCTCAGAATTCACGTCCTCAAAGGCGTAGATCTTGCCGTCAGAGACGTCAAAAGCAGTGACCCTTACGTTGTTGTCCGGATGGACAAGCAGGTTACCACCGCACTTCTCTCTACTCCACCATTTTTTCAATCCTTCTCTCTCTCTCTCTCTCTCTCTCTCTCTATGTGTTTTCAGCCATGCCCTGCTTTTTTTCCCCAGCTGTCTTTGCCTTTTTTATTTTTACTTTTATTTTTTATATTTTTTAGTTTTGAGATCATTGGGTTGTTCTTCGGCATAGAAATTCTGGCGACTTCTTCAGAGTTCAGACTATCAAGGCCGTTTGGCTCAACCCCCCCCCCCCCCCCAAAAAATCAACTTTTATCAATTTTTTCTTTATTCATCAAACAGCAAAATTAATTTTTATTAACTTTCTTTAACTTCTACCAATTTTTTCTATTTTTTTCAATCTTTTATCAATTTTTTTTTCAGTTTTTATAAAATTTTACCAAATACCTAATTAACCATTAATTTAGAAAGTGCGATTCACTCAGAGGCGAAGAGTTATATATATATATATATATATTTTAATTTTTAGCAGTGCCAAACGACCCCTAAATTACTCTTCTCTGTTTTGTAAATCGGTCAACCTTTGGCAGATTGGTTATCTACTATTTTTTTTTTTTTTCCCTTTCTTAAAGTTGTTTCTTCCTTGTTCTTCTAGTAATTGTTTGTTTAAAACTTTTCCGGAGTTGATTATCTCCTAGCTGTTTGGTAGAAAAATATTTCTCAAAATAATATTTATTATTCGATTTCAAAAGGATCGGATGTGCCACGAAGCTACAACAACATTTTTTAAACAATAATTGGTATTTTCATTACTTTAATGAAAACTTATTTCTTCCTGTTCATTTCCGATACTCATTTCTATCAGACTTCCATCTCTCAAACCAAAAATTATAGTAAGCTGACGTTTAGTTTATTTTTTTATTTTTTATTTATATTTAATATGTTAAAAATCTCAAAATGATAAGTAAAAAATATTTTATTTTTTATTTTGAATTTTTTTTAATTTTTGTTAAAAATTCTTAAAATAATTTATTATTATTTTTCATTATAAACTTATTTTTTTATTTTAGAAAATAAATTTAAAAATATAAGTAATTAAATAAGTTTTAAACTAATTTTTTTATTTTCAAAAATACAAGGTAAAAAATGAGTTTAAAATAAAAAATAAATAAAAAATAAAAAAATAAATCAAATGACACCGTAATAATTTAGATATCTAAATTAAAAAAATTGAGTTAGGAGCCATTTGGTGTCACAAATAAAAAAAAATGTAATTTTTCGTTACGGATTAATACATGGCACTTTATGATTAATTTTGTATTTAGTGCAAATTCATAAAAGGTGATTGAAAATTAAATAAAGATAGAGAAAATTAATAAAAATTATAAAAAATTAATTTTGTCTTTGTTGGAAGAAGTTGGGAAAAATTAATAAAAGTTAAATTTTTTTTTTTCTGCATCAAACGGCCTTTAATTGGCCCCTAGAAGAAAAAATCCTAATCTAGTCTGTATAGGATTGTCAAATTAAAAATTATGAAAGCCAACAAAAATGCGAATTTGAAGGTTGAGCCTTCTTGTCCATGTAATTTTCACCCTTCTCGTCCGATTCTGGCACTTCAAAGGAAATGACCAAAACGCCTCTTAATGTTGGAATCGAGTCAAACCCAGTTCAGATATGCAAACACAACATATTACAAAGTTCTCTTGCCAGATAAACCTATAAATTCATCTATCAAACTCTTATCAATTACCTGCAATCTCTTTTCAATGGAGATGTCTTCCTTGTTTTTTTCCTCTGTTTTCATGTTCTGTAATCTCGTTTCTTCTAGGAGGATGGGTAAGCTAGTTCTGATTTTGCACATTATTAGAGTTTAGTACAAATTAATTCCTCTTCTTTTTTAATCAAACCTTTTGACACCCATAATATATATGGTTCAATTTTCTCAACAATATTATTTGTATGCTCGGTCTGATGCAGAAACTAAAGACGCGAGTGGTGAAGAAAAATGTCAATCCTGAGTGGAATGAAGATCTGACGCTTTCTGTCGCAGACCCAAGTCACCCAATCAGCCTTGTAAGTTATTCTACTTTTCACTTATATATGCATATATATATATATATATATACACACACACACATATATCCAACTAGCACAATCCAGCTTGGTTGAATAGATTTTGACACCATTGGATTTTGATGTAATTGCAGTCAGTCTATGATAAGGATAGATTCAGCCTGGATGACAAAATGGGAGATGCAGAGTTTGATATTAAACCATTCGTAGAAGCCGCGAAGAAGCGGTCGGAGGGCATCCCCGATGGAACAGTGATCACGAGAGTAAAACCAACCAGGGAAAACTGCCTAGCCGAAGAGAGCTGCATTGTTTGGACGAAGGCGAAGGTTGTCCAAGACATGGTTCTTAGGCTGCGAAACGTGGAGCGTGGTGAGGTGGAGCTGCAGTTGGAGTGGATTGATGTTCCCGGTTCGAGGGGCGTGTAAGGTGGCTAATTCATTCACACCAGAGGAATCCCAGTTGAGATCAGCGGCTAGCGTTTCTCTTCTCTTCACGCACAATCTATTATGACTATGCTTGTTAGTGTACAGAGACAGGTTTGGCGGTGTCGTGTGGCACCAAATGTGAGATTTAGGAAGCTGAAATTGGTTTTAATGTAAGTTCAGGTCGTTAGATTAAAATTTAACAGTTCAGATACAGTCACGTTAATAAGATGAATGCATCTGGATAGTTAAATTTTCGATGTCACCGAATTAACATTGGAACCTTTGTCAGTCTTCTTTTCCAAATGTGTTCCTAGGGTAGTGACTCGTTAGTTCATGCAAATGTGAAAGAGTGATGCTTTGCAGAGATTTCTTCTATCTATATATTAGAATTTGAAACTTCCAACCCTAACGAAGTCGGCTCTTGCCTTCTTCTTCTTCTTTTTGTTTTTTGTTTATAATTTTTCAATAAAAAAACCATGCCTCTGACATTGAAAGCAAAAGTAGAGTTGACTCTTTGCAACTTCCTTTTCGTGGGTACGTTTTTCTAATTGAGTATGGATTTTGAGCTGCCATCATCAAGCATACAATTCCATGAGAATTATATCCTTTCCCCCTAAATTAATTTATGCTTGGGAAAAGTTATTTTATTTTATTTTTTGTGAATTAATTTCTTACGTAAAATGGGATAAGAAAGATGTTAATAGTGGTATTATTATGTTTACACTATAGTTGGTTATTTCTTTTTAAATGATAAATTTATAATTAAAATGCATCATTCTAAAATGATAAGTTCACAATTAAATTTCGTCATTTTATGTAATACTCGGTATTTATTTTGGATATTTTATCGAGATTTTAAGTTATTTAAATATTTGTAATTTAAATTTGATTAATTAGATTTATTTTATTTTCTTGCATCGAATTTGAGTAAGAGTTGTGTTTGAGCTAAAGAATTAGGTCCAGGACCAAACTTTCTGCTCTTTCTTTTTATTTTTATTTTTTATTTTTTTATTTCTTCTTTCCTGCTCGAAAGATGAGAGAGAGTAGAGAAAAAAAATTAAAAAATAGAAAGAGACCAAGTGAATCTGGAGTTAATCAACACGGTAATTACTATGGTAACATTAATTTATCGTGATTTGGTTTGAGTTGATAGTTTACACTAACTCTAATTTCATTACATCTATCTCTTTATTTTTTTATTCCTTAATTTCCCTCAGTGCCTTAGTTTCTTCTCCACGTCATTCACGCTAACTTAGGCACTGTTTTGTGTGCTAAAAAATAAAAAAAAAATTCTAAAAATTTCTAAAATTTATTCACTTTTTATCTCATTGTACAAATTACGAACTCACAATTTATATTATTTTATCTTATTTTTTACCACTTTAAACAAACCGGAATTCATTGCATCTAACTCTTTATGTTTTTCATTATTTACTTTCCCTCAATGCCTTGTGTCATCGTCAACATCATTTACGCTAACGTTAATTTCAGTGCATCCATCTCTTTATGTTTTTCATTCTTTACTTTCCTTCAATGCCTTTTGTCAATTCTCAGCATCAGATGATATCATGAATTCTATTGAGTAGTTGCATGGAACTATTAAGGTTGTGTTTGGAGCGTGTGAAAGTTAATATAAATTAATAAAAATTATAATTTCGTCATTCATGCAGTGTATAAATAATTAAAGTTTTATAAAGAATTTTAGACTCTTATTATGTTTCAAACAGAGTCTAAATGATAATATTCTTGTAATAAGTGTGTGATGGAACAAACATAAACATAATATGATGATGCATAATAATACAAAAAATAAGATTAAAAAAATAAATACATTCAATGAAAATTAAGATCATTCCTTATATATGTCAAATATAATTCTATATTCACAATCTCATAATCACTTAATTCTCACTCTTAAAATTAAGTATTTGATTGATCAAAACTAATTAAAATCTAATAATTTTTACTAATTTTTTATACTTTCTTCTAATCAAATTTCATCACATGTCACTTTTACATCATATTTTTTTATTTTTATTATACTTTTCAACCAATCAAACACTTCTGAATTTATGCCCGTCTCAATTTTTATTATACTTTTCGACCAATGTTTGAAATTGGTGTGATGGGGTGATCATTTTTTTCTCGTTAATTTAATTTATTTAATTTATTAATTTATTTTTAAGCATAGGTAGCTGAAAATTTGTTGTTCCCAATGGCTTGAAGTTAACAATTATATATATCACATTCCATGCACATCCCTTTTGATATATATATATATATATATATATTGCTTATATAATTTCCAACAATGAAGTAAGCGTTACTGGTTTTCTGAGTTAATTTTTTAATTGTTTAAAGTCGTAATAATTTTTCCTTGGAAGTATTTAATTCTGTATATTGCACTAAACATAAAAGAGTATCACTCTAATCATCCCCTCCCTCCAAAAAAAAAAAAGGAGGATTAAAGAGAGAGAAAAAAAATATATATAAAATCTTAAATACATATTTTTATTTGAGAGGATTAAAAAATAGAAAAAAGAAAATAAAAAGCATTTATCAATGAATTAGTAACTAGTGATTATTGATTTTAAAAAATATAATAATATAAATTGTTATTACTTCATTATTTGGCCTATTATGAATTGAACGAATGAATTATACATGTGTATATATATGTGTTGTATTTAGAATTTCAGAGGGATTGATACCGCAATTGAATAACAAATTTAGCTCGAAATTAAATCCATTATATATCCCATTTGAATAAAATCTAATGGGATAAGAATAGGTTTCAAAATTTATATAGATTATCTTCGATATATTTTATTATCAATAATAATTTTATTTAAATTTTATGATAGCAGTTTTTATTATACATACAAGAATTTAGATATCAATGAGAGTGATGTCTGCCTATCCCTCTTTAACTTCAAATCTACACTTGGTGAACAAAGGGTGTGTTTGGAGTTTAACAATATAATACAAAATTTTATAAATACGAATTACGAGATAGTAAAATTTAAATTTTTACTTACTGTAAAAAACACAAGACATTAATTTTTACAATTTTATATAACTTCAAATATACCCAAAATAAGGAAAGTATGATAATTGCATACAATTTTTTAAGCCTTCGGAAAAATGGAAAGCCTTCACGGCACTGCAGCAATTACAGTCCCTCATTTATCATTGCAACAATTGTGAGAAGCTCTCCATGTTACCAATGTCTTTGTAAAGGGCACTCATGTCACACCCAACATACCAGAAATTTTGGTTTAGATTATTCATTGTTTATTTTTTTTTTTAATATTAAGAATATTCGGATCAATTTGTACGTATCTCGATTAATTCTTGATATTCTGAAATTAGCGACAGTATAAACTCCCTAATAATTCTAAAAAGATTCAAACAATGACCATTAAAAAATAAATATAATGCTTACTAGTTAGATTATTCATTGTCGTTAATTCCTTAATCTGCAATTCTACTATATTTGAAGAAAATAAATCATTAATATATATATATATTGTCATTGTAGATTACAAGAACAAAATTTGGAAAGAAAGAGAGATATCCTAAACAATTACATTAGTAGGCAGAATTGTATCAGCAATTAGGATAATTATATATAAACCTTTATTGTCGACGCCCCTAGGATTGTATGAATACATGCACAAGTAGGAGATGATCGGCGAATGGAATGAGGCATGAGTTGGGTTAGGTGCGAAATACAATTGGGTAAATGAGCTTGGTTAATTAATTAGAACATGGGTTGGGTTAGATTGGTCATGGGTTTTAGTCTAACTAATTTTCAAATGGGTTCCAAGCCCAATTCTCAGCCCAAACAAAGCAATCCAAGCGAGTTAAATTGAGTTAAGGCCTACAATTAAATTTGAAAAACCCAATTAAATTTAAATAAACTGATGTTAAACCAATCAAAGCATTACAAAAATGGCTTATTGTCTCTGCATCTCCTCTACAAAACGCTACCATTAGCTAAACAACCTCAAAAGTTATTGTTAGCCACTCATTAGCTCTTTTATCATCTCTCACAATACATATTTGATTGTTAACAAAGTATTAATCTGGTCAAATCAAAATTTCAAAATATATCTCTTCATCAATAACTAATTTCTAATAATATAAATTAACTAGTAATAATTTGATATTTTTAAAAATTTATTTTATCCAAAAAAAAAAAAGATCTCGTCAAAAGCTATAATTATATCCACGGCATATTAAAATATAAAAAATTAGATCCTCTCGGCTGATAATAATGATTGGATATACTACCCTAACTCCATACATATGATATATTTAGACTTGGTTTGACAACCTGATCTAATGGCTGCTACAGTAGTTGCTAGTTAATAACTGTTACAGTAGTTGACCAAATTTACCCAATCATATTTTAATCTTCTTTTAAACTTTCAAGAACAAAAATGTCAAATTAACTAAAACTAAAAATCCACAAAAAAAAATCACCTTTTTTTTCTTAACAAACACAAAAATAGCTGACTTATTTTTAACTAGTTAAAAATAAGTCAATTACTTTCCTTCTCAAACCAAACCTTAATAATATATATTAATTCTCATGTCAACTTAATATACTAATGAAAGAAATGTTGATTTTGGATGATTTTACTGTGATTTTCAAAATTTTTAAAACATTTTTCAAAAGTTCTGGCAAGTGACATTCAAATGACATTTTTCCAAAAGCTCTCAAGCCTCCAAACTAAAATCAAGTTCAAACATACAAGTGGACGTTTGGATGTCTGTATGTCTGTTCTAACATTCACCTGGGCATTCGAATGTCCAATCCCAAAATCTTGCTCATAGGTTAGGTTAGAAAATCGTGTACACAATCTTAGATCACACAACGCACAAATTAAAATATAGAAAAGAAAAGAAGAATAAACAGCAAAATTTACGTGGTTCGACTGTAAAGTATGCGTCCACGGACAAGACACAGGAGAAATTTCACTATGATGAAAAGTAAGAAAGTTACAACGCCGACTGGCTTTTCTCTTGATCACGCTCTAAAGAAAACCCAAAACCCTAATATTTAAATAGGTCCATACCCCCCGCACCCCCTCGAGGTCAATGGTGGGTTTCGGACCCAGGCCTATCGGCTCGTACCCTCCGCTACCACCACAGACCTTCAAAAAATATTCAATCGAGTCGCACCAAAAGACTTTCGGATCGGGTTATAATTTCGGACCCAAAAATAAAAAATACAAGCCACAACAATAGTTAGGTTAATTATCAAACCAGATATGAACCATTTCATCTCAAGCCCAATAAATCATTCAACAAATGTAATAACAACATATAGCATCTATATCACTTCAATTTATGCTTATAAATTTCAAGAATATATGCAAGACTCAGGACTGATTGCATAGATATACATATATGTTCGGCAATAGAAATTACCGCTGGAACTGCTGACCACGCCAACCAGAAATGCAATCGCCGACCTGCCGAACAAAGACAGAAAGAAAGGTGACGGCCGGAGGGGAGGTCTCAGGCCGGAAAACCCTCCGATGATTAAGTCAGCAAGTCGCTCAAAAGAAGTTTTATGGAAATAAATGAGTCAAAGTTTAAGTTGGCAATAGTCAGCTTACCTCTATGATTCAGTAGTATATCCATATATAGTGGTCTGAGTAATGATTACAGCATACCTATGACTCGACATTACGCACACTGCCGTGTTCCTCTTTTACACTCTTACTTTAAATGCCCTTCCCCTTCATTTAATGCCTCAGACCCCTCATAAATACACCGTGCCTTTCATTTAATGCTTCTGGTGGTTTAACACGGCATTACAACCTGAATTTCAGGGTCATACTGTCTTCTTGTCGCATCAGCCACCGAATCGTAACGAGATAGACCGATTTAGTTACATCTCCAGAGACAAGTACCTAGTTCAATCCTAACTAAGGTGCATTTATGGTCATGAGCCTTCTTTAAAGGCTGTGGGCCCTAGGTTTGACATTTACTGGCCATCGACATATAGGCCGAGCAAACTAGATTCCTCGGCTATAGCCACGTGGTTATACATTGTTTATTGATGTCGAGATTCAGGGTACTCTTTGGAGCACTAACTCTAAATCGTGTACTCACGTATAACACTCACGTGGAACCCTCGTGCCAATAATCAGTTGTTCGGCGTGATGCCACGTGTCCAAACGGAACGTGCTCGGCAAAGTGGCTAAGTGGCTTGTGTGAATTTGCTCGGCACCACGCCACGTGGCACCAGACTAAACCTGTTCGGCAAGAGTACAGCTTTAGTATTATTATGCCCAACATTTTGCCCCCACTCTGGTCGAGAAAAGATATTTTCCGAGCAGAGTAGCAGAGCAGAACAACCTTACCTCCCTGATCCTTCAACCCTCCTACGCAGTTTGTCGTTTAGTATGTCCCTGACGCGTATCAAATCTGATTGGACTTTTCTCTCTCCTCGTGACGACACGCGCAGTGCCCTTTCAGCTTTTCATCTGCTGCGCCGCTTACGCGGTTTCCCAGATACGAGGTGTTAAAACGTGAATGGTCAGAAATTTGAAAATTGGGGCGGTAATAAATGCCATTTTTACCGCCCATTGCCTTTTCGTTGGAAACGCTTCGGTTTCCCTCAGAGATACATACACATATACATATATACCTGATTAATCTTCTCTTACCTCTTTTCTGCGATTTGAGTCTACAGATTTCCCTTGCTTCTTTTCCTCTGAGCTTTCGTCTTCGCAAGCTTTCACCCTTCCCGTCGTCCTTCATTTCCGGTGAGTTAATCCTCTTTTTTCTTCAAATTTTCCGTTATGGGTAGACTCGCGAACGAGCTAAGTTCTGAGGAAAAGGTTAGGATTTTCAAGGAGAAATACCAGATTCCTCAGAACGTAGGTATCAGGCTCGCCGAACAAGGCGAGCGTGAAACAGGGGAATTCCCCATAGTGGCAATCACCGAAGGTGGCCTTAGGTTCCCCCTGCACCCCTTTCTTCGCTCTATGATGAGCATTCTGGACCTTGGCCCTAGGAACCTCACCCATAACTTTTATAGAATCGTTAATGGGGTGATAGAAATAAACAGGCGATACGGATTCCACATATCCGAGTACGATCTTCTTTACTGTTACTCAATCCAGAAGGTGAGGAAGGATGAGAACAGGTGGTACCTGAAATCCCGACCAGAAAAGGCCTTGGTCCACATGCTGCCTGATACGATTAAGTCAGAAAGTGACCTGTGCGTCGTCACAGGTCACTGGACACACGATCCAGACGAAGATCGTTTTCCAATCGTCCCTCGGGTTTCTTTGGGCCCAGGTTGATTGATTTCAAATTCTACCAGTTCTTATTCTTCTTTACCCTCACTTCTAAGCATACTAACTGTTTGATTTAATATCTGTGCAGGTGTTCAGTTAAAGAAGTTCTGGGCTACTGGCATTCGTGCTGACAAGGACCACTTGAAGGAGGTGTTCAAATTCCTCGGGGGTCCAGATCTCTATCCCTTTGCCAGAGCAGTTCCGATTTTGTTCAACTTCACCCCTTCTCATCAGACATTCATTGCCCCCCCTCAAGGTTTCGCAACTTCAGAGGCTATTAGGCGTCTTCAGTGGTGGTTTCGGGCTTCTGCTGAAGAGAAAGAGAACTACTACGCCTTAAGGCATCCAGGGTGGACTCGCCCCCCTCCATTCGCTATCCCACTTGTTGCCGAGCAAGTTCAAGCCCCTCAAGTTGCAGTTCCTGAGCCTTCCGAACAGCCGAGGAGGCGACAGTTTGTTCTTTTGGACGAGGAGGAAGAGGAAGAGGAAGAAGAAGAAGTTGAGATACCCCCTACCTTCGACTACTTTTCAGAGTTAGAAGGGGAAGAAGAAGAAGTGATGGCCCCGAAGATCGATTACAAGAAGCTTGCCACGGCGAAGGCGAAAGGGCAAAGGGCTGGGGAGGCCCAGAAGAAGAAGGCGGACGAGCAGAAGGCTGTTGGGAAGAGGAAGACTGGTGAGGGGAGTGCCCCTGCTCCTTCAACTGCCGAGCAAATAGTGAAGGTCAAAATGGAGAAGGGGAAGGAGCAGGAGGCAGCTCAGAAGAGGCCATCTGGCCCTCCTGAGCAGAAGAGGGCCAGGACACAATCTGCGGACGCGGCTCCAACGGCCGAGCAGGCGAAGCTATCGAAGGAGGACGCCGCGAGGGGGCCAGCACCTTCCAAGGTCGTGCCACCCACCAAAGACGCACCACCAAGAACCTCCGAGCCATTACCTGCTCAACCAATTGGGCCCGTGCCTCTGGCCATCGAGTATCCGGCCAATCCGGTTCGAGACTCCCCTCCGTTTATTCCAGAAATCCTCATTCCCAGCCTCGAACACCCTCAAGGCCGTCCCTTCACTATCCAAGACACTGCCTTCAACCATGCCGAGGAGTATCTCAAGGGTATCCTCCCTCCTCGGGACGTTCATAACACGAGGAAGAATAGGACGGAGGATATCCACAAGACTCTGATGAAGAACATCATCTCTGTAAGTACTATAATATTCCTTTATGTGAATCCTTACGTTATTATAATTTTTCCTAACTTTCTGTTCTTTCTGCAGACTTCTCTCCACACGATGGAGTTAATAGCTCGGAGCCGAGCCTCCGATGCCAGAGCCGAGCAGGATAAGACGGACATAAGGGAGTTGAAAGCAAGTGTGAGGTCCTTGGAGAAGGAGAACAAAAACCTCCAATCCAGCAATGACGCTCTGGCAAAAGAGAGAAGTCGGCTTCAGGATGAAAATAAAGAGATTGAACATCAACTCAACACTGCCCTTGGCCAAGTTGCTGGAAGCATAGCTCGTATGCAGTCAATGGATAAGATCCTAAATCATAAAGACGAGGAGCTTTTAGTGGTCAAGGGCAAACTTTCCACGGCCGAGATTGAGTTGTCCTCCATGAAGACTGGGCAGGAGTTACTCATTAAGGAGTTAGAGGCTTCCAGGGCCGAGCAAGAGAGATCAAAGCAAGAGCTTGTCAAACTTCGGGCAGAGCTGGCACTGAAGACTCGAGCCCTGGCAGAGAAGGAAGCTGCCCTCCAAGAAGCCAAGGACAAGGCCAAAGCTGAGGTGGAAGCCCAGATTAACGACTGCGTGGATCAGATGAGGGATGCTCACAACGACTTTTTTCTTGAGGGTTGGGAGGCCGCAATGAAGAAGAACAATGTTGATCCCACCAACCCCATATACAAGGAGGTCCCTTATCCTGATCCAGAGCGTCCGATCCCTCAATTCAGCTTTGAGCGTCCCCCTCAAACTCCCTCAATTCATACTGCCGAAGAAACAATCGATGAGGGGGAGGTTGAGGTGGATAGTGCCCAGAAGGACGCCTCCCAAGTGCTTGAACAAGTTGATTTAATAGTGGAGAGTGATCCTACTAAGGGAGGAGAGAAGTGAGCCTTTTTGTACACACATGTGTTTTTTGTTCTTGATGTAATGATATTGAACTTTTAATTTCAAATGAATGAACGGAGTTTGACTTCTGTCTAATCTTGTTTTATTTTTCTCTGTCTTTGTTTCTTTAGAACTGCCGATGAATTGATTGGGGAATGCCTTAACTGGTTTGCTGACAGAATTATAAGGAGCGCAGCCGAGGAGTACCTAGACGTTTTCTCCCACGAAATAGCTACAAACCCTTACAACAAATGTTAATGTCTCATCTTAGGTTTAGGATAGCTTCTTTGATTAATAGTTATGTAAAATGTATTGTAACCGTACTCTAAGGCATGTAATGAAAGCTTTTGAATTGTTCCTTTTTGACAGTCTGTCTTTCCATTTGTATATTTTACGTTTTATATTGAAGTATGTATGGTGTCTGCATTTGTACCACTTCGCCGAGCAACCACAACTTCTAGCAAAAATACTTTAAATAGTAAACCCTTCAGAGGTAACAAGCTCATGTAGTAATTTGCTTTTCATAAAATAACTTCAAGCTTTTGTTAAAGAGGCATAACTTTAATAAATCTCACATACCTCGATAAGTTCGGCTGTCCTCTTTCTCATAATAACGGGGGTAACTATCTTCTGATAAATCTTCGCTTTTTAGTCTCATGCCGAGCATCGCAAAATGTGTACCTTTATGATGATACTGGCGTTGAGTTCTTTAGAACATGCTTCTTTTGCTTCCAATTAACAAACCAAGGAATCGAATCTTGATTTTTTAGAAAAAATCGTTTCTAGTCGATGAATAAATCAAGATTGGGCCACCATCAGAAATGATGTGGGTTCTCTCTGTACCAATGGTCGGCAAACCGAGCATGGATTTCTTTTGATAATTCTTTTCAGGAGACTGAGGAATTGAATCTCAGTCTAGAGAGCATTTCCTGGTCAGTAAATAAACCAGGAATGTGCCAACGCTGGGCAAGCCGAGCGTGGCTTCTTTTGATAATTCTTTTCAGAAGACTGAGGAATTGAATCTCAGCCTAAAGAGTATTTACTGGTCAGTAAATAAACCAGGAATGTGCCAACGCTGGGCAAGCCGAGCGTGGCTTCTTTTGATAATTCTTTTCAGGAGACTGAGGAATTGAATCTCAGCCTAAAGAGTATTTCCTGGTCAGTAAATAAACCAGGAATGTGCCAACATCGATGGAGATGGGGCATTCTTTTCGTCCCAATGCTCGGGATGCCGAGCATGGATTTCTTTTGATGCCACCACCCAAAGTGATGTGGCGTCTTTTTGTTGAGCAGGGAGTGACCTCAAGCTTTTGAGTTTGCTTTTGATTTGTAAAAAGGATTGCTTTTCAATATATGTACACAGTCTTTAGTCAACAAATGTGAAGAAAAAATTAATGATAATACAGCTTTAGATGGGCTATATTCCACGGTCTTTTGATTGGCTTTCCCTCCATGTCAATTAACTTGTAGGCGCCATTGCCGAGCACCTCAGAAACGGTAAATGGTCCCTCCCAATTAGCTCCTAGCTTTCCTTCAGTTTGATCTTTCCTGCTTCCCATCAATTTTCTCAGCACCCGATCGCCAGTACGGAATTCTCTACGTCTGACCCCTTTATTAAATTTCTTCCTTGTCTCTTGCTGATAGTTGGCTAACCTTAATGCTGCCAGTTCCCTTCTTTCATCAATTAGATCCAGGCTTATTCCCATAGCTTGATCATTCTCCCCTCTGTCAAATGATAGGGTTCTGATGCTCGGGAGGCCAACTTCTAAAGGTATGACGGCTTCGACACCGTAAGCCAGAGAGAAAGGAGATTCTCCGGTTGATCTTCTAGGGGTTGTTCGGTAGGTCCACAGTACTGATGGTAATTCATCCACCCATCTTCCTTTTGCCGCTTCCAGTCTTTTCTTAATCCCATTGAGAATGACTTTGTTTGTTGCCTCAGCTTGACCGTTGCTTTGGGGGTAAGCTGGTGTAGAGTAAATATTCTTGATTCCATATCTAGAACAATATTCCCTAAACGGGGCACTGTCAAATTGCGTCCCATTGTCGGAAATAAGTGTCCTAGGGATGCCATACCTGGTAATGATGTTCTTCCAAATAAATCGAATGGTATCAGCATCTTTGATGTGAGCTAGGGGTTCTGCTTCCACCCACTTAGTAAAGTAGTCGGTGCCGACCACTAAGAACTTTCTATTTCCCGAAGCGGAAGGCAGAGGTCCCACAATATCAAGTCCCCATTGAGCGAACGGCCAAGGGCTGGTAAGCGGGCTGAGTTCCTGGGCCGGCTGATGAGGAATGGGAGCGAACTTCTGACATTTCTTGCATTTCCGAACATAGGCCTGGGCGTCATATCCCATCTTCGGCCACCAATACCCTTGAGTAATTGCTCGGTGCGCCAGTGATCTGCCCCCAGTATGTGCTCCACAGACACCTTCATGAAGCTCGTAAAGAAAGTCTTGCACTTTATCGGGATGAACACAAAGGAGATACGGGCCTGTGAATGACTTTTTGTATAACTTCTGATCAGGAGACAGTCAAAACCTGGCGGCTTTTATTCTTAGTTTCTTCGCTTCTGTCTTCTCTGCGGGAAGTGTTCCGTCCTTCAAGTAAGTAATGATTGGATCCATCCAAGATGGGGCTGGGTCAGCACACATTACCTCTACATCTTTCGTTATGCTCGGCCTTTTTATGACTTCCATAAAGACCTGGTCAGTTAGCCTTATTCGAGAAGAGGCGGCTAGCGTTGCAAGTGCATCAGCATGAGCGTTGTGATCCCTGCCAATGAGCTCCACGCTAGCTTTATTGAAGCCTTCAATTCTCTTTTTTGCTGCTTCTAAATACTCTGCCATCTTTTCACTTCTAGCCATATACTCACCCTTTAGCTGGTTGGCAACCAACTGAGAGTCAGTCCTTACTACGATATCATCTGCCATCAGCCGCCGAGCGATGTCGAGTCCAGCCAGGAGGGCTTCATACTCCGCCTCATTATTAGTGACTTCGAACTCGAGTTTTATTGCATATTCTATTGAGACCCCTTCTGGTGTAGTCAGAACTATGCCTACGCCGCCTCCTTTTCTAGTCGAAGACCCATCAACCTCAATTTGCCAAGTTTGTTCGGCCTCATTATGTTCGGCCGGGGCAGACTTTATTTCAACATGCCACACTTCTTTTGTCTGACCACAGGCTGGTGTGGAAAATTCCGCTACAAAATCGGCCAGGACTTGAGCCTTTATCGCGGTTCTTGGGATGAACTTTATGTCGAATGCGCCAAGGGAAACTGCCCACTTTGCTAGTCGGCCCGATACATCAGCCCTCTTTAAAACATGGCCAATTGGCTGATCGGTGACAACTTGAATGGTGTGTGCATGGAAATAATGAGCTAACTTCCTGGATGCCATTATTAGTGCCAGGGTCAACTTCTCTAGGGGCAGATATCTGGTCTCTGCTCCTTGCATTGTTTTGCTCACATAGTAAATAGGATGCTGCTTCCCTTGTTGCTCTCTCAGCAAGACGGCACTGACTGCATGCTCTGAGACTGCCAGATATAGCTGCAAAATATCCCCCGGCTGCGGTGTTGACAATATTGGGACAGTTGTTAGGTATTCTTTAAGTTTTTCTAGTGCCGCATCCGCCTCAGCATCCCATTGCATCTTATTGGCCCCTTTGAGCAGCCTAAAGAATGGCCGGCACTTGTCGGATGATCTGCTAATAAACCGGTTGAGTGCCGCCACCATCCCTGTGAGCTTCTGTACCTCATTTTTTGTGCGCGGGGGTGAAACAGATTGGATGGCACGTATTTGCTCGGGATCAGCCTCAATTCCCCTTCTGCTCACTAAGTGGCCCAAAAATTTACCCGAGCCAACTCCGAAGGCACACTTGGCAGCATTTAATTTTAACCCATACCGATCAAGGGTAGAGAAAACATGTTGGAGATGTTGGAGGTGTGTGTTCGGCTCCTTGCTTTTTACCACCATATCATCAATGTAGACCTCCATCGTCTGCCCGAGGTCTTTTTTTGAATATTTTTGTAACCAGCCGTTGATAGGTGGCTCCAGCGTTCTTCAGCCCGAATGGCATAACTCTATAACAGTATATGCCTCGCGGAGTTATGAAAGAAGTTTTTTCCTCATCAGGGCCGAACATAGGGATTTGGTGATATCCCCTATAGGCGTCCAGGAACGACATCCTGGAACATCCAGCAGTAGAATCAACGAGTTGGTCGATCTTTGGCAGAGGGAATGGATCCTTAGGGCAGGCCTTGTTCAGGTCTGTGTAGTCTACGCAGACTCTCCACTTCCCATTCTTCTTCTTGACCACGACCGTATTAGCTAACCACTCCGGGTATGAGACCTCCCGAATGGCCTCCGCCTCTAACAGTCGGCCGACCTCCTCAATGACAGCTTCTACGTGTTGTAGAGCTGATCGCCTTGCTTTTTGTATCACAGGCTTTACCTCCGAATTCACATTCAATTTATGAGTCATGACTTCGGGGGAAATGCCTGGCATTTCGTGTGGAGTCCAGGCGAACGTTCCAATATTCTTCAAGAGCATCTCCGTTAGCTCTAGTTTTTCCTCGGCGCTCAGGTTGGCGCCGATCAGGAAGAATTTATCATCCTCAACCGGGCCAATTTGATATTTCTCCAAACCCTCTGTTGCTTTCATCTGCGGATCACCACCGACATCATCGATCTTTGGTGTGTCCTCGGGTAGTTCCGCCAGCTGGACTTGTTCGGGGATCATTTTGGACTTTAAGGCTGCAGAGAAACACTTTTGGGAGGTATTCTGATCCCCCAAAATAGAAATCACTTCCCCGCAATAGGGGAACTTCAGCACTTGGTGGTAGGTTGAGGGGATCGCCTTCAGAGCGTGAATCCATGATCTCCCTACTATAGCATTGTAGGAAGAGGGGGAATCCACAACAGTGAACTCAACCTCTTGCTCCACCGGACCCACGCTGGACAGGAATGACGACTCTGCCCAGAGGCCAGACAGGAGCAGAATTGAATCCTATGAGTGGGCATTCTGCCGGTTCCAGATCTTCTTCAGTTAGTCCGAGCTTCTTAAATAAGCTCAGGAACATAACTTCTGTTGAGCTTCCTGCATCTACCAGGATTCTCCTTACTTCTGAATTAAACATGCCCAGAGTGACCACTAGGGCATCATTGTGCGGCAGCTGAACACCAGGATGCTCGTCTTCATGAAAAGTGATTTCCTCCATGGCGGCTGTCCTTGGGCGCTTGCTCGGCTGACCCGCGACGCCCAAAATTTCTTTGCTTGGTGGATTAGGGGCATGATTGATGACACTCTGGGGTCGTCGTTCCATATGAATCACGTGGATGACTGCAGGTCTCGGGACATCTCTGCGCGCCCTGGCCCTTGGTGGGGGTTGTGCCTCTTCGGCTGCCTCCTCCTCGGCAGTCTCTTCTCGTTGCCTCCTTGGCTCTCTATCCTGTGGGGCTGCTTCTCTGGTTCTGCCCTCATCGACGAACTCTTTAAGGTGGCCTCTGCGCACCAATTCCTCCAGATGATGTCGTAGCGATCGGCAGGCTCCGGTGCGATGTCCCTTGTCTTGATGATACGCGCAGTAGTTTTTGGAATTCTCTTTTCCAGGGAAATCCGGCAGCTTTCCGGGCCATCTGAAATATGGCCTATTTTTTATTTGGGGAAGGATCTTGAAGATTGGCTCTTTGAACACCGTATTGACCGCTTCGAATACTGACTTCCCCTCGTCAATGAATCGGCGGCCGTCTCCCCGTCTTTTCTCTCTTGTCTGGCCCTGGGATCTCCTTTCTTTCTGCTCGGCCGGCTGTGTCTCGTCCTCGACCTTGGCATACTTCTCGATCCGACACATAAGATCCGACATGTTGGCTGCTGGCTTTTTGGTCAAGGAGAGCCACAGCCTATCCTCCTTCCGCAACCCCAATTTGAACGAGGTGACCGCCAATTGCTCCGAGCATTCTCCCACCTCATTGTAGAGCTCCAGGTAACGGCGGGAATAATCTCTCAATGACTCCTCGGACTTTCTTTTCATTGTGAGGAGAGCGTCAGCGGTTTTAGGCTGTTTTGTGTTAGCCAGAAACCGGGTAACGAACTCCTCCGCCAGTTGCTGCCAACACTGAATACTGCCAGGGGGCAGTTTATGGAACCACTGAAGCGCTGTATCCCCCAAATTGGAAGGGAATACTTTGCACATGAGGTGGTCGTTACTGTTCCATAATGTCATGGCCTGCATGTAATGACGGTAGTGGGCCAGGGGGTTAGTTCTCCCATCGTAGAGATTAAGCCTCGGAGTTTAGAATTTCTCCGGAGGCTCCGCATCAATTATTTCATCGACGAATGGGGAGGCAGAGATTCGCCCCAAGGCTTTCCTTGCCATCATTCGTGTGCTCTGGCCCTGAGCACTCCATTCCTCTGCTTGCCCCCAATCTTCCATCTTTGCCTTTCCCGCTTTCTTACGCTTTAAGGTTAGCTCTTCTTGGTCCGAGCTATCCGCCTCCTCTGAGTGCGCCTCCAACATCTTTTTTGAGGAATTCCTTTGGTGATGCGCTTTGATAGGCGCGTCAACATCGGATCTCACGTCACATTTTGCGACCGGTTTAGCACGGCGCGAGTCCTTCCTGGAAGGAGAGACATCACGTCGCGAGCGAGAGCGCACCTCCTTCTGTTCATGGGTGTCTCCCTCATCCTCATCAGTGGGGTCCTCGTAAAGAGCATCGTAACTTTCATCAGATTCCGAGTCGGATTGACCAGAATCAGCAGTATGGCTAGCAGGGGGTTTTCCCTTTTCCTTACTCAATTCCAGCAGAATCTCCTCCAGTTCTGCCTGCTTTTCACTGGCCTTAGCCATCAGCTCTTCTCTCCGTTTCAGTACCTGAGGATCCTCCGTTTTTCTTTTCCGGGCGGACTCCAGACCTGGAGTCCGGATAACCAACGCACTCCCTTTAGTTTTGGCAGGAGTGGAAGTGTCTCCTGCCCGTGGAGATGGTGGTGGGGTAGTGTTTCCTCCTGAAGTCATTATGTGGACAAATACTGGAGACTTAACAAAGTAACAAGAAAAAAGCTAGTGAACATGATGATGGGCTAAACAACGAGCCCCACGGTGGGCGCCAAATGTTCGGCAATAGAAATTACCGCCGGAACTGCTGACCACGCCAACCGGAAATGCAATCGCCGACCTGCCGAACAAAGACAGAAAGAAAGGTGACGGCCGGAGGGGAGGTCTCAGGCCGGAAAACCCTCCGATGATTAAGTCAGCAAGTCGCTCAAAAGAAGTTTTATGGAAATAAAGGAGTCAAAGTTTAAGTTGGCAATAGTTAGCTTACCTCTATGATTCAGTAGTATATCCATATATAGTGGTCTGAGTAATGATTACAGCATACCTATGACTCGACATTACGCACACTGCCGTGTTCCTCTTTTACACTCTTACTTTAAATGCCCTTCCCCTTCATTTAATGCCTCAGACCCCTCATAAATACACCGTGCCTTTCATTTAATGCTTCTGGTGGTTTAACACGGCATTACAACCTGAATTTCAGGGTCATACTGTCTTCTTGTCGCATCAGCCACCGAATCGTAACGAGATAGACCGATTTAGTTACATCTCCAGAGACAAGTACCTAGTTCAATCCTAACTAAGGTGCATTTATGGTCATGAGCCTTTTTTAAAGGCTGTGGGCCCTAGGTTTGACATTTACTGGCCATCGACATATAGGCCGAGCAAACTAGATTCCTCGGCTATAGCCACGTGGTTATACATTGTTTATTGATGTCGAGATTCAGGGTACTCTTTGGAGCACTAACTCTAAATCGTGTACTCACGTATAACACTCACGTGGAACCCTCGTGCCAATAATCAGTTGTTCGGCGTGATGCCACGTGTCCAAACGGAACGTGCTCGGCAAAGTGGCTAAGTGGCTTGTGTGAATTTGCTCGGCACCACGCCACGTGGCACCAGACTAAACCTGTTCGGCAAGAGTACAGCTTTAGTATTATTATGCCCAACAATATATATACATACACGAACATTAATTTAGCAATTTACTAAATTTTAAAGTTAGTGAGTGTGTAGTTTTTAAGGCTCAGAGACGACGCTTAGTTAAGGAGAAGAGCGGCATAGCCCTTTTAAAAATAAATACTTCATTATTAGTGTGATCCCTCCTTTCATAATTTTAGCTCCACATAAAAAAAAAAAATTAATAAAGCACAAAAAAAAAATTCATCTTTTTCAATGCAAATCCAAAAATCTTCTCCTCTCTCCCCCTCTCCCTCCTTTCCCCCTCCCTCGTATTTCTTTTTCCTATACCATCACCTTTTCATCACATTCATCCCCTTCAAAAATGAAAATTCTCAACTCCACATAAAAAATTAAAACACAAAAAATTAATTTTATCTTTTTCAATACAAACCCAAAAATCTATTTCTTTCTCTACCCACCACCCAAATTTCTTTTTCACATACTATTACACATTCTCCTTTATACACTTCATCTTTCCCATCATTTTCACCTCTCTTACTTCATTATTTTCTCTTTCTTTCTCTGTCTCTCTACAAATTATTTCTCTCTACCAACCATAATACCAGAAGAAACTTTTTTGTTATACCAAAAATAGATAGCAGATAAAGGTTAGTTTTTTTTTTTTTTTTTTTTTTTTTTACTTTTTACGATTCCAATTATTTTTCATCAGAAAAGAGTTTTATCCATCTCTTCAAATAAAGTATTTCACTAAACCCAATACACGTCAATATTTTACTAAAAATTTTTTGATCTCTCCTATCATAAGATCCTAACTTTGTCCCCACGAAGACCTATCACTAAGAATGACCCCACAATCTACTTAGTTAACAACAAAAATCTTTGCACTTAGAACATTGGCAATAGTATTTCTTAATGTATTCTCTATTTGCAATAGTATTTCTTAATGTATTCTCTATTTTAGACTTAAACATTTTACTTTTTATTAATTTACAAACTCTCTATTTAACACTAATTGCGTTAGAGTCTCTATATCAAATCTCTACATTATTAAAATATTAGTTTTCTCTTTTTTGGTTTAATTTTCAAAATTTTTAATACAAAAAAATTATTTAAAAATCACGTTATCGTTGTCTATATTTTATTTTAAAAATAAAAAATTTAATTTAATTTCTTAAATTTTAAAATTTAAATAAAAATAATATTATCTCATAATAAAATAATAAAATATATTAATTAATAATAAATCCATATTTTAAAGTAGAGATTCAGTAGAAAAGAGAACAAATAGAAAAAAAAAAAAAAGTATCTTTCGACCAAAATTTTTATCTCGAATCTCTATTTCACATACAGATTCAATTTTAAAACTCTAATACGAATATTCTTGGGAATCGAAATCACCCAGCACCAAATAAGGCAAATTTTTTCACTACCTTACGTTTCCTTCTTTCCTTCCATTTGCCCCACTCCAAACAAGGCATTGACTAATAAATAACCTAGTTTACAATTTTGACGGTCAGAAGGAAATTTAACAAAATTTGGAAACTTGACTCCCAATTTGAATCAAAATTCCCAAGTTGACCACCGAACTTATCCCCAATTGGCAAACACCACACACTATATATAGAAAAGAAGGGCAGGAGAAACAGAGCTAAAGAAACAGGGAAGAAGCGAAGGAAGACCCCGATTAACGCCTTCTGTATTTCACATTCATCACGGCTTTGTTTGGAACCGGAACGCTCCGGTGGAGAATCCACCGTCACCGACAAATCAGAACCTTATCTCAGCCGTGGGCAGGTGGTGGAGTCTTCTGGTCGCGCCGTTGAAAAACACCGGGCCCCTTCCCCGCACGGCGGCAGGGGTGCCCTCCCTTCCGCAGGCGGTTGCCCTTCCGATCTCCTCTTCCTCGCCGCCGGCGGCGGTTTCTTCAACCCGGACCTTTCCCTTTTATCTTTCTAATCTAGCAATATTTTTTATCTTTTTATTCCGTTTCGTCGGCCAATTAGGATTACTACATACGTAGGTGTATATACAGATATTCAAAGATGTTGACCATAAAAAAGGTTCCGACGGTAGTTTCCAATCACCAGGAAGATGTTTTAGAAGATAACCAGCTCCAATCCCAAACCAGTGCCCTGGGTTGCGGCCGCAATTGCCTCGGCAAGTGCTGCTTACCTGGTAATTTATCTCTCTTTATGTGTACATTTCTATTTATATAGTTTTGTATACGGATTTGGTTCCTGCTTTATTGATTCTTTTCATGAAATTCAATAATTCCGAAAATTGAAGTATTCAACTCTGTCTCTGTGCTTGGTTGTTGAGAAAGTTGGACTGCAAAGCCTTCAGAATTTGGAAACTTGTATTTATACGTTGAAATTCCTAAAAAAAAGGGGGTAAATTATATTTTATACCCTGAGCTTTTGCTCAATTTCACTTTAAGGTCTGACATTTTAATTGTTATATTTAAGTGTGAGAGTTTAATTGTTGCAATATGGGCTATCTGTCTTCAATTTCACTGCTAAATATATAAGTGGACATCAATTGAGTGATATAATAGTAAATGCACACAGCACCACCCGTGATTAGAATTGTAACGAAGGGTGATGTAGGCTTAATATTCTAACAAATCAAATTCTTGTGCCCTTAGTTGTTACAATTAACATATCCGGTCTTGAAATGGAATTTTGTGAAAAGATCAAGGTTTTAAAATATAATTTACCCCCAAAAAGACAAATAAAGTTAGAATTTGATTGGATTAAGCAAAGTTGACTTATTAGGAGCAATTAATTAGCAATGAAAATAAAGTTAGAATTTGATTAAATTAAGCTATGTTGACTTTTGAGGAGCAAATAATGAGCAGTGTTTTTGAATGTTGGGAAAACACTATTGAAAATATACTGTTTGGTATGTTTTGCAAATTCTCATTTTTTTTCTTTACTTGGTTTAGAGAGAGAAAAACAATAGCAATTTTGCGAACATGATCGCTTTCATTTTCACAGGAGTGTGTTTTTTAAGAATTACCAAAACAATCTAATAGACTACATTAATATCCCTCAGAGTTTTGACTTATACAAACCGTTCTTAATGTGATCAAAACAAATAACTACAATATCCATTTTTCATCTTTACAATACGTAAAAGGAATTGCATTGGAGATATTTGCTTGAGATGGTCTTTCATTCAAGTCTTACTTGGATAACTTGATGTTGAGTTCTTTTTAAGAGTGGGAGACTTATCTAGGATAGATGCGGAATTAAAAACGGACCAAGTTTATACCTAACTGCCCGTATATGGATATGACTAAGTCTATACCTAATTGCTTAAAGAAAGATGGAAGATCCATCTTCATAAGCAGTTGTTATTATAATTCTATCCTTGATCAGCCTCTCTACGATTAGCCATTAAAGATGGAGAACATAGAAAAAACCTTGTTTGTTAACATTGGAGTGGATTTCAACTCAACACTTGTTTTGATACTACTTGACAAAGCAACAGTCTGTTTGGCAAGATAACATTTTCGAGCATGAAAGATAGATTCTTTAATCCATATTAATAAGAAACACAAAGGTTGTAAAAATATTATTAACTGACTGAATTGAACAATCCTAGCAATTACATCTCTCTACATAGAGACATAAAGAAATTCTAATTGGACTTATAATATGGTCTGATGAGAGGAATGGGGAACTCTCAAAATTCTTTAAACACAAATTGAAATCTTATACAAAATTGAAGACTACTAATTTAAGGAAACCTCTTAATAAACCACTAAACTAATTTGGACACAAGGAATATTGCCAAAAGTGGTTGCACATCATAAATAACCACCAAAATCACAATAAGCCAAACTAAACGGAAGCTAATCCAATTTGTGTTGAAACAAAAGAAGCCAGATTCGAGTTTTTCTGCCAACTCAACTTGCCTTTGTCCATTTTTTATCCCACATCTGTCCTACGTCAGTCTTTCACTATTTAGAAGTAACTCATCCTTGAGTTATCCAAGTAAGACGTAAGATAGAAGACCATCATGCCCAAATACCTCCAATGCAGTTTCTTTCACTATGCATAGTACTAGATTGGAAATTATCTTCATCTTCACACACGATGGTGGTCGGCATTGTAATTTGCAAACAACTTCCCAAGTAATTCTTCATGATGGAAAAATGGACTCATATTTACCATGCATAATCAATATTAACAAAATATTTATCCATCCTAAAAATATCAAGACCGTATCAATTCTGAACACTCTCTTATGTCCATTCAACAAAACTTTTAACAATATAGCATCCAAATCCAAGTGAATATTAGAATTTTTGTCATTGTCTTTTATGTTTTTGACAATCATATAAAAATAGATTTTATTTTCTATTTCTTTTAATAAAAATAGAACCTTGACCCCAAGGTTTGACTTCTTTTTTTATTTATCATTAAAAAAAATGAAAAAAGAAATGACTATTCCCATTTTAAATTAGGTTACCAAACAAGTTAATGGAATGAAAATGTGGGAATGGACATTCCATTCCATTCCTTTGTACCAAACTAAGCTGAATAATCTAAATTTATTTTCTGTAACTGTTACCAATATATCCTTGGTTTTTGTTATTCTCTTACCTTTTTTTTTCCTCCCCTGTGATTCATACTTATTGAACTAATTGATCATTTCAGTTTCTAAGTTTCCTCTGTATGCATTCAAGAAAGATGAAGATATGTCAACTAATAAGGACAATGACAGTTCTCCCGATGAAGGGCACCCAATAGCTTTCCTAAACAATTTATTGCTGGGGCAGTGGGAGGAACGAATGGCTCAAGGGCTCTTTCGGTATGATGTGACCACTTGTGAGACAAAAATTATTCCAGGGAAATACTGTTTTATTGCGCAGCTTAATGAGGGACGCCATCTGAAGAAGAGGCCCACTGAGTTTCGTGTTGATCAGGTTCTTCAACCTTTCAATGAGAATAAGTTCAACTTCACAAAAGTTGGCCAGGAAGAAGTGCTTTTCAGATTTGAACGTAGCAATGACAATAACTCCCATTTCTTTCCCAGCTTACCAGTCAATGCTGAATCAAATTCGCCAAATGTTGTTGCTATTAATGTAAGCCATTTTGATAAATTTTATCATATTGGGGCTTTTACATTTTGCTTTTATGTCTAATGGTTTTTATGGTTATTATTAGGTGAGCCCAATTGAGTATGGACATGTGCTTTTGATACCCTGTGTTCTTGACTGCTTGCCTCAGAGGATCGACCATGAGGGCTTCTTGCTAGCCCTACATATGGCTAAAGAAGCTGCGGAACCCTTCTTCAGATTGGGTTACAACAGCTTGGGTGCCTTTGCAACCATTAATCATCTCCACTTTCAGGTATTTCATTACTCAATTGTTTTCTTTTTTTTTTAATTTGGTTGGCATTTTAGTTAGCTCTTAACGTTTTTTTATTATTTGTAAGTTGATCCTTTAATTTTGAACAAATGACAGGCATATTACTTATCAGTGCCCTTCCCAGTTGAGAAAGCCCTGACTCAAAGAATAACAACGGGCAAGGAGCTGCCAGATGGTGGAATTATGGTTTCACAGTTGTTGAATTATCCTGTGCGAGGTCTTGTTTTTGAGGGTGGAATTAAAATTTCCAACTTATCCAATGCTGTTGCTAGTGCTTGCATTTGGCTTCAAAACAAGAACATTCCTTTTAATGTTCTCATTGCTGATTGTGGGAAGAGAATCTTCGTGTTTCCGCAGGTAAATTCCTTTCTTCTAACTTTTGGGTTTGCTCTATGATGTTCAGTTGTGGAGGATTGCATGTATAGTTAAGCTTTGTGCTTTGCTGAGGTTCCTGCTATATAAACTAGGTACTTAATGTTGACTTCAATATACTAATCTTCCATTACCCTTGATATCATAATGGCATAATTAAGGACAGAGCCAGGGATGCTAGATGAGGGGGGCCAAAAATGGTAAAGTAATTACACTAAATTTTAACAGTGAGGGGGGCCAATTAACTATATTTTAAATTTTTTAACTACAAAATATAAGACATCTATAGTAATTCTGACCGTCGTGGGAGGAACCAACACCCCCCATGGTCCCTATGTAACTCCATCCTTGGGTGTAAGGATTGGACTTGAGTTTGGATCTACTTATAGGTGATTGATTCCATTGATCTCTCATGCCTTCACTTTGCCGTATGATGACACTGGTGTATCTAATATGGAGTTATTTTTAACAATATTAGTCAAGTTTATAGTATTGTATATGTTCATCATTCATTAATGTGCCCATTTTTACCATGTTGCTGGCATTTGTCCCTCATATGAAACAATCATTGTAAATTGAGGGGGTTATATTTATCCAAGGAAGAAGAAAATTATGAGAAGTTTGACTTCAGACATTCTGTAAGTCTGTAAGCATTATGTTTCAGTAGTTAGGGCCTGCCATTATTCGGAAATGTCATTTGTTAATGGTTTACTTATGGAAGCATGGTCACTGCTGCTATTGTTAATTGTCAGGGAAGATGTCTGTCAATTGCTCCTGTTTAAGTGGTGTTGTGAAATATTTTAATATAATTGCAGTACTTATGCTTTTGGGAGAGAGGGGGAACAGGAAACTAGTTGCAATTTTGGTGTTGGAACCATTCCTCATTTCAGAGGGATGATTCAGGATGGATATTTTTACTTGGCTTGAAATAATTTGTTCAATAGGGGTTTTAGAAGTCAAATTTGATGGGATGTAATCAATGAACTTGGTTTAATTTGGTAGCCATCATCAATTTAGGTCTGTACACAACTAACCTTTTTCTTCTTTACATTGAGCTTTCCAACCTTCTGCCTTGTGATGTATCAGCGTTAGCTCTGCCTGTTTTGCTTGCTGAACTGTTTGGATTATGAAGTTTAGGTCCAACAAATGAGAAGACAAATCTGTAAAAACATGTAGGCGCACACAATATCAGCAACCTACTTGCCATTTTACAAATTAACATATGGGAGATGTATGTTTTCTCTGTCTCCTTTCTTCTTGGCACGAGACAATTAATTACGTGCTTCTGAATGAATGCTCAGTGTTATGCGGAGAAGCAAGCGCTTGGAGAAGTAAGCAAGGAGCTTTTGGACACTCAAGTGAATCCTGCTGTGTGGGAAATCAGCGGTCACATGGTTCTGAAGAGAAGGGAGGATTATGATGGCGCCTCGGAGGAGAATGCCAAGAGACTTCTTGCCGAGGCTTCTCTGTCAGAGGAGAGGTTCAAAGAGGTGAAGGCCCATATCCTGGAAGCGGTGGGATTGCAGGAAGTGGCGCAGCCAGAGGGGAACAACGGGAACGAGGAATTTCTTCACAAGCCACCTACGCCTTGCATTGCCTCGCATTTCGCTCGGGGTTGCGTGGTTCTGCCATGAGGTTTTGCAACAGCTTGCAGTTCTAGGTGCCCCTTTTGCCCGTCCTCTACTGTTGTAGGTAATAGTTCCATAGGGGTTCTTCAGTACTTTCCAGTTCTGCAAAAATAAAAACTTTTTGCGTGTGATTTTGGAAGGAATTTCTGTCACTAGGCAGGACAGAATTTGTTTTGTTTGTGGCTACTCTGTTTAGAGACCAGTTCTCACTGTTTGGACTCTAAAACAGTGACTCCAATAAAATGAGAAAAAACTGAAGAAATTGAGCCTTCTTCAAGGGAGACTCCTCCAATTCTCAAGAAAATGATATTTCATGTCATAATGTTCTAGTCCTTACGTCTTTAGTATTTATAGTATGTAATATGGAATATGTAACTAATTCGTCTCACTGTATCTAGCAACAGGCCGGCCCAAATCTATACTATTATAGGACAAACAACTAGATTTGGCAAAACTTTTTTATTTTTCTATGAAACATTTTTTTCGTGAAGTCTTTTTTTTTTCCTATAATATCTTTTAATTTTTTATAATTACATATACTGTAATGGCATTAAAAGTAATTTTTTCATAACTTCCATATAACTACGTAATTTCACCTACTTTATGTTTTTTATCTAGGGTTAATTATACTGACGCCTCTTAAATTATATCTGTTTTTTAATTTACCTCTTCATCTATTAACTCTAATATTTTGACCTCCCATCTATCTAAAAGGGGCTCCGTTTAGAAACCGTTAAAGAAATCTGTTAATTATTTATTTATTTATTATTACTTAATTATCTCAATAAATTTCTAATGTGATTATTATTCACATGTTCAAATTTAGAACTTATTACTAGAGGTTTGTATGGGTTAGGTCACATAAATCATTTGATTTTCTGTTATAAATTAAATAAATCAAATTTTTTCTTATCCCATCCAAAAAAAATTCAATCTAAAAACAAAAATAAATTATATGTATTATTTTTATTTTTGGTATAAGGAAACAAGATAAGTAAAACTTAATGAAAACAAAAAAAAAAATCAAATTAAACCTGATAACAACATTTTCATTTAATTTAGTTCTTTTTTAATTTAAATTTAGCTTAAATTTTTAAATAAAATTTGATGATACATATTTTAATTATTTATGATTAAAATTAAATATACACAATAAATATAGAAAAAAATAAAAATATTTATTATTAAGATCCAAGAATTAGCTTGGTTAGATTCTTTATCAACATTAGGTTCAAGTCAAATTTTTTTTTTTATGAGATAAGAAAAAAAATCAATTTAGTTAATTTATAATAAAAAATTGACTGATTTATCTTATTTAATCCATGCAAATCTTTAGTCATAAGTTTCAAATTTGAATATTTGTAAATAATAATCACATTAAAAATATATTGAGACAATTAAGAAATAATAAATAAATAAATAATTAACAGACTTTTTTAACGGTTACTAAATGGAGCCCCTTTTAAATAGATGAGGGAGTCAAAGTGTTAGGGTTAATAGATGAAGGGGTAAATTGAAAAACATGTATAGTTTAAGGGGTGTCAGTGTCATTAACCCTTTTATCTACCTTAAACACCCTTTAATTACCTATTAATTTGTAACTTTTTTATTTTCTTTTAATACTCCTTAATTATGTGTAATTTACTTAAATAACCTTAACTAATTATTTACTATTTGACAATTTTGTTATTTTTTATAATTTCATTAATTATTAAAATAAAAAATATGAAAAATTGTGTTTAAGTCATACTTTGTAATCTTTTAAATCTATTTGTCACACCAAAAAAAAGTATTGATTTTAAGTCATATTAATGTAGAAAGTTGTGTTTAAGTCATACTTTTGAGTGGGTCCCACGAGTTTGTTTTAAATATAATTTCTAATATACTAAGAATACCCTTTATTTCTATAATTAAGTTAGACGAGAGTTGCCTGAAAATCTCGCTAACCGAAAATCACGTTTCTTCCGTTTTTGTTTTTCTTCCTTATAAATCGCGTGAAGATATATGGTATATCATTAATTTGAACGGGCACCAACTGATATTAACGTCAGTCGAATAAGAATATATACAAATCTATGTATCGGTACTGTTTCGTATAAATGTATGATCTTGTAAAAATAGTACCGAATAAAATGCATGCTCATATAAACACAGTACCACGTGGATGAGAGTACCACATGCATGCGGTACTGTTTTGTATAAGATGCATGCTTTTGCAAAAACAGTATCGAATGCATCTAGTATGCAAATAGCTCCATAAAACACAAAAAGAAGTCACATATCCAACGTATGGCTAACCGTACCGCATGCCCAAGAATACTACATGCGTGCGGTACTGTTTTGTATAAGATGCATGCTCTTACAAAAACAGTACCGAATGTGTCTAGTATGCAAACAGTACCATGAAACACAAAAAGAAGTCACATATCCAACGTATGGCTAACAGTACCACATAGCCGAAAGTATCACATGTGTGCGGTACTGTTTTGTATAAGATGCATGCCCTTGCAAAAACAATACCGAATGTGTCTAGTATGTAAACAGTACCATGAAATACAAAAAGAAGTCGTATATCCAACGTATGGCTGACAGTACCACATGGCCAAGAGTACCACATGCATGTGGTACTGTTTTGTATAACATGCATGTTCTTACAAAAACAGTACCGAATATGTCTAGTATGCAAATAGTACTATGAAACACAAAAAGAAGTTATATATCTAATATATGACTAATAGTACCACATAGCCGAGAGTATCACATGCGTGCGGTACTGTTTTGTATAAGATGTATGCTCTTACAAAAACAGTATCGAATGTATCTAGTATACAAACAGTACCATGAAACACAAAAAGAAGTTACATATCTAACGTATGGCTGACAGTACCACATAGCCGAGAGTACCACATGCATGCAGTACTGTTTTGTATAAGATTCATGATCTTGCAAAAATAGTATCGAATGTATCTAGTATACAAACAGCACCATGAAACACAAAAAGAAGTCACATATCTAATATATAACTGACAGTACGACATGGCCTAGAGTACCACATGCATGTAGTACTGTTTTGTATAAAATGCATGCTCTTGCAAAAACAATATCGAATGTGTCTAGTATACAAATAGTACCATGAAACACAAAAATAAGTTACATATCTAACGTATGGCTGACAGTACCACATCGTCGAGAGTACCACATTGCTGAGAGTACCACATGCATACGGTACTGTTTTGTATAAGATGCATAATCTTGCAAAAATAGTACCGAATGTGTCTAGTATACAAATAATACCGTGAAACACAAAAAGAAATCACATATCTAATGTATGGCTGACAGCATAGGCGGATGCACATAGGGGCAAGAGGGGTCAATTGACCTCATTGGAAGTAAAATTTCTGGAGAAAATAGTATAATTTTTGAGATATTTTGTACTTTTGTCCCTATAAAATATATCTTTCAAAACAAATTGCCCCTATACTTTAAACAATTTACAAGTTTTACCCCAACTAAAAGCAAAATTTCTTTAAAAAATAGTATAATTTTTTAGATATTTTTGTATTTTTACCCTTATAAAATATATCTTTCAAAATAAATTACCTCTATACCTCAAGCAATTTACAAGTTTTGCCCTCATTAGAAGCAAAATTTCTTTAGAAAATATTATAATTTTTAAGGTATTTTTGTCATTTTACCCCCATAAAATATATTTCTCAAAACAAATTGCCCATGAGTCAAGTACACTGCATTTATTTATCAGTTTGACCTCACTGTAACAAAATCCTGGATCTGCCACTAGCTGACAATACCACATGGATGAGAGTACCACATGCATTCTAGTATACAAACAGCATCATTAATGGTTGGTTTGTGTTATGTATCGATTGATGTTTTTTATGACAATATGAAACAGTACCGATAAAAATAATACCGGTATTGTTTCGTATAAATGTATGTTCTTGTAAAAATAATACCGAATATACATTGAAATCTATTTTGATTATGTTTCAAAAATCGGTTTTGAATCTATTTGTGACGAAAATGGAAAGTCGCGGAAGTTACGAGCATTCGGATAAAATTGGTAGTTTCAAAATGTATTGAAAACGCATGATGTCCTTTTTTATCTTTTTGTTGCAAGTGTGACTTATTCACAAATAAGTTTTTTGGGTATGACTTAAATCCTTATAAGTCCATAAAGATTGACGGGCCTCCAAAAACCCAAAAAATATATATATTCACATGCATCGCGTATGTACTGGCATCTAATAATGGATAAGTGAAGCCTAGTGGTGATTGGGCCTAATGAACAGTAACCACTCTGCCCATCTCTATAATTACCTAGTCAAGCCCACTGGTTGTCTTTATAGTCTACACCTGTTGTTTATTTTGCAATCCACTTGCACCTTTGTTAGGTTCTAGACCAGCGTTGTGAATTGGGCCGGTATGTACAATACTAATTCAAAAGGTATCTCGGAGTGTTTTGTATTTTATCTTAAATTTTTTTTTATTTCTAGTTTTATCTTAAATGTTATAAAATCCAGAATAACAAATAAAATTTTTTATTTTTTATCCATTTTGTATACAATGCTACGTAGAAAATTTTTATCTTTTTTACTTTGTTAATTACTACTATAAAATATAAAATATGATAAATCAATTATGTTAATCAATATTAACATGTTATTTATAACATGTATTTTGTAATTATTTGAATAATATATTAAATGTTTTGAGTAAATGTATATTTATAAACTATATAATTTTATAATAATAAATTTAAAACGACACCTCAAAAAGTAACAACACTGATACGTGCTAATACTAATAATAAAATTGTTATGTTGTATGGTATCATATTTACAACTATGATTTAAACTTACACTATCCTGTTAACTATGTGTGTTTGGAGCAACAAAAAATAATAAAAATAACAAAAAATATAATTTGCGTAATTTTCTAGTGTTTGGCGTGTAATCACTAAATCACATTTTTCGGAAGATGAATAATGAAACGTTTTGACTTTTGCTTCAACCTTTTAAAGAGAAAAATCATCTGAATGGTTTTTTTTTTTTTTTTTTGGTTCATCTGAATAATTTTATATTAGAATTTATTGAAAATCTGTCACGCCCCGAAATTCACAATCGAGGACGTGGGAACAAAATCCAAAAATAAATATCATGCAACCATATTCAGGAATATATATATATGCAGCTACCTTGGTAAATAAAATTTTATATCAAGCATGTCATGACAATGAAGGATTTAAGACATAAAGTTCGATAATTCATAAAAACTAGAAAATGAAATATTTTACAGTAATTCAAAAGCCTAAAATACTTATAATTAAGTCCAGTTTCATAAAAACAAGATTTAAAATTTATTCAAAAAGCCATATAATATAGATTTTAAAAATACTAAATAGGCATTTCTGTTAGAACCATACAGAACAGCTCACTTTCACGATTTTTATAAAATACATTTTAAATCCAAAAATTTTAAAATTTTTACAGAAAGCTCATTCATATATCTATTTAACATATAAAAATTTCAAAAATTATATCAACTTTTATCTATACCTTTTATACCAAATATCTGACTGTTATCAGTACAGCAACGTAAACCAAACAGCCAGGTTTCAATATTTTTATAAAATAAAATATTACTCAAAAATATATAAAATATTTACTGTAGAATCTCTAACATGTCTAGTTTCATATATAAAATTTTTAGAAATTAATTTAATCTCTAGGTATCATTTTTATATCAAAAATCAAACTCCTATCAGCACATCAATTTAAAACAGAACAGTCAAATTTCACAATTTTTGTAAAATCCATTTTAACTAAAAAAAAATGAAAATTTTACTGCATACTATTTTGGATATATACTCCCATATATAAAAATATCGAAAATTAATTCAACTTCTAAGTATGAATTTCATATAAAAATAGTGTGCTAATCCAGGTACAGAAATCCCAACCAATTAGTCAAGTTTGACTATTTTTAATAAATTCATTTAAATTCTAAAAATTATGAAATTTTTATAGAAAACTCGTATACATGTCTAATTTAACATATAAACTTTTTGTGAATTAAATCGATCTCTAGGTATGATTTTTGTGGAAAAATAGTGTACCCGTTTCAGGGTGAAAGTGCCAGAATTTCACATAATCAAGAATCAATTCATAGATCAAGTTTTTTTTTTTTTGCATATCTTGCACACCCACATATATATACATGACATGATAAGAAAAATTATATCAAATAAACACACTCTCACCTACCTCACTACACACATAGACGATCGGTGTGTAAAATAATCAACACCAACTCAAGTTGGCCTTAAACACGATCCGGTAATCGTCTTTGAAACGGCAATTATGCTGTTTTCCAAAAATCTCTTTACGATCTTTACCAACGTACGACCGATAGCATGATCTCTCTCTCCCTCTCTCTCTTAAATTTGAAAGGCCAAAATGAAAAATGCAGAATTTTTTTTTCTTAGTGGAATATCATAGAAGGTGAAGGTTTTAAAAAACGCAAAAGTCCCCATCTCTCTTTCATATGCATGTACCATCATAAAACCTCCATAATTTCCCCCTATAACTCCTACAACCCGCCAACTCTTAACCTCCCATCCCTAATGATGAGTTATCAATATAATTACATACACATAACATAAAAAAAAAATTAACACAAATTCATAAAATATAAATGGGTTCCAAAATATTAGAATTTAAAATATTATAAAAAAAATTCGGGTCTTTACAAAATCGTTGAAAAGTTATCATGTCCCTAATCTTGTAGTCCGGGATAGACGATATGGGAATATGGGAACTAAATAAAACCAATTAAAATCTAGTTTACGTTAGGTCTATATCATAAATATCAATTAAAGTATTACCAAATGTTCCTTATTCCCATATAACATAATATTTGAGCATGTTACCATAAATCAAATAATAATATAATTCACTTTGGCGCCATTTTTAATGACAGCATCTAAGGTCTGCACGATTAAAATATATACTATAATCATGTTTATATCTCTCAAATGAATGACATCATAAATGTAAACAGCAAACCCATACCTTAGGTCACACAATTATAATATTAATAATTCAATTCTCAGTTAGGAAGAATAAACACAATTATTATTATTCATAGTTAAGATCGAATTTAGACTACTCAAGCTTAAATTGTCTACGTATCCTATTTCGAAAATCAGGTCATCGTAGTTCTCAATTTTACTATTCAATGTTCACAACTTAACTCTTTATCAACAATTCACATATTAAACATCATTATAATTAACAATCTCAAAATATCAACACACAACAACAATATATACAATCTTATGCAATAGGTAATAATGGAATGCAATACCAATGTATACTCTTTAATCTTCATCTATCCTCAACCTTATCTCAAGGCGGGTGACGCTTAACAAAGTACGCTGGGTCACCAACTACACCGTTCAACGCTTACGGCGAATGATAATATCAATATATAATCACAGGTGGGAAACTGTGTTACACTCTTATTTTTCCCGCTGATGTAAGACTTAGGGGAACTGTGTTACACCCCATAACCCTTTTTTGCTTAGGAATTATGTTATACCGCTAGTCAGGTATTTACTTAGCTCAAGCAAAAAATTAATATAAATAGTGGTTGGGGAACCAAGTTACACCCCTAGTCAGCTAAGACTCAGGGGAACTGAGTTACACCCCATGACCTTCTGCTAGGGAACTGAGTTACACCCATAGCCAGACATCTACTTAGCTCAAGTAGAAAATCAATATAAATAGTATCTCAATATTAACGTCCCAGTTTCAATAATTAAACTCTAGTCATATATATTAACTGGGAATCATCCGGTATTTTCAAAATCTTGTTTTATTTTTTTTTTTCAAAATCAAGGATCCAATCCATGTACATAACCCGTGTCTCGGCACATCAATAATATCAATATCACACTCTTAGTCAATCAATAATCACAATATAAAACAGGATGATATCACCCCAACCCAATGCACATGATATGCTTAATTATGTAAATATCATCTTAATATAAAAATGCATTTTCATTAGGCTTGAGGATGATTTGGGATTCGTTTAATATTTAAAAATCATTAACTAATGGTTATGGATAACAAAATGATTTAAAATCTTAAAATTTGCAATTTTCAAAAATTATCTGTCCTTGTGACCCTTGTCTCAAGGGTGGCTAGCCTCCAAATCCGTGTCCCAATGGTAGCTATTGTTCGGACTTGCGTTCAAATAGTAGCTAGCCTCTGGACCTCCCTCCGAATGGCAGCACTCTTCGAACCCCCTTTCGAAAGGTAGTGGCCAGAAACCATTTCTGAGTTCATCCTTCTACACGAAAATTCCAGTTTGACTATCTTCCCTCTCGAGAGCACACTTTCTCTCCCTACTGTCCCTCTTTTCTCTTTTCGCTCTCTTTTTTTTTTCCTTTATTGGGTGAAGAAAAAAAAAGAAGAAAAAAAAATAAAAGAAAATAAAGAAAGAAAGGAAAGAAGAAAGAAAAAGAAAGATGGGCCAATTTTCTAACCCAATACCACATTGGGCCAAACCCTGCCTAGGAAAAATAAAATAAACTTAGCTAAGCAGACCCAATATCAGTCTAAATATTTTATTAGCTCAAAACAACACATAAATGATCAAAAATAAATAGCGGGTGATACAAGGTTTTTAGGATTTATCGAACAGTTATTGGGGTTTGTCGAATGTTATTGGAGTTTGTAAAAAATTATTAAGATATGTAAATATATGTAGATTTATAAAAATTTCACAAAGTATAAGGAGTGCAAAATGTATCAGAGAATTTTAAAAATTTTTAGAGATTTTTAGCGATTTTCATTAGACTAAACACCCCCCAAAGTCTGTTTCGGCCGTTAGTGAATACAGATGGAGGGATGGAATTAACAGTTGTTGATGAGTGACAATCTGAATCGTCTAGCATATACACAGTCTGATGGGTAGGTTCATTCCAATTTGATCTGTCCATTTCATGTCGAGATTTGCGGCTTAGATCTATTATCAAAACTGCAAGAATAAAAACATCACATCTCTTCCCAAGCCTGTATAAGTCTCATTTTTCTCCCCCTCTTCATCTGATTTATAACAACTCCAATCCCCTTTCTTCTTGCTCTATAATTTTGTATCTATATCTACCCATTTTGAGTACATAACAGCCTCATATTTTGCTTCCTCAAATAAAAGTTACCATTGTATGTTTTGTTTGGCATTCCTATATTTTGCATATATGCTCTTTGGGACTTTCATTAGATAGAGCTATGGCAGACATCTTTAAAGAGTAAACTTTGTGTTGATAAATCATCAAATCAAACTATATTTGAGGCCTTGAGTGAGAAATTTTTGTTAAATTTTGGACTAACAAATTTCTGAATTTTATGGTTGAAGAGTAAGTCATTTATACATTAGATTACCTCTTAAGATTTATTATTATTGTTATTATTATTATCATTTAACTTATTATTATTATTATTATTATTATTATTTAGCTTCGCTAAGCATACCTCAATCATGAAAAAGATGCTTAGTTTCTTTGTTGCATTTTTCTTTGTCGCATGTACAATTGCCATTTACCGCCCATTTGGATGTTGTAAAAAAAAATACGTGAAAAATATCTTATGTTTGAAGGTTTTACGAGGAAAGAAATGTGTGTGTATACATATGGAAATCTATAATAAAACAGGATGCGTTTTAAAAATATTCATCTGACAAATTAAGATCTAACGAGTAAGAATTAATTACTTATTCATTGAACGATTGAAATTATTTTTATATTTTTAATTTCCGGTTCAATTCTTTTTTTAATATACCCTACTACTATCTATCTCACAAAAATACACTACCATCTATCTCACAAAAAAGGTTTACACATTTTAAATTTTACTATATTTCAAGACCGAAGAAAACACTATAATTTGTGTTTTCTTCTATGATACTTATTAAAAATTAATTAGAGAAAGAAAGAGAGACCTATATGTATCTAGTAACTGTTAAAACTTAATATTTAAAAAAAAACTAAAACTTATGAATTATCGTAATTTTTTATTTAAATTTTATGTTTAAAATTTTAATTGTATAAAATAATTAATATTAATTTTGTTTAGAGTGTTAGAGGCACGAATTATTATTACTTTATAGATGGTCAACTGTTGGGACTTGTGGCTTATACAGAAAGAAACCAAGTGCTAGGAAAGACTCAGATTCAACGCGTAGGAATAGACCATGTAATCCTATAAGGGTTAGGAATAGAGATGGTTATAAATATTCTCTATGTAACCCTGTGATCAATAAGAAAGAACTCTCGCTCTCGCTCCCGTGGATGTACCTAGATTTTGGGGAACCACATAAATCTGTGTGTTGATCTTTTACTATTTTTCTTCCATATATCATGTGTGTGTGTGTAAATCGATCCTACGAATTGGTATCAAAGCCAGCTTGAATCACACGAAGAACGATGGTGGGAAGTTCGTCTGTTACAAAGTTCGATGTAGAAAAGTTCAACGGGATTGAGAATTTCGGACTATGGCAATAGCGAGTAAAAGATCTGTTAATACAACAGGGTTTGGTGAAGGCGTTGAACAGGGCTAATAAAAAACCAGAGATGATGTCGAACGATGACTGGGAAGAACTACAGATGAAGGCAGTGAGTACGATTCGTCTGTGTCTTGCAGACGAAGTTATGTATCACGTCATTGGTAATAACTCGCCTGCTAGTGTTTGGGCTAAACTGGAGAGCAGGTATATGTCAAAGTCTTTGACAAATAAACTGTTTTTAAAACAGAAGTTATTTGGATTGAAGATGGCCGAGGGTTCCGATCTAATTTAGCATATTCATACGTTCAATCAACTTATTAGCGATCTGCTAAGGATTGACGTGAAATTCGAAGAGGTAGACCAGGCTCTGATGTTGCTATCCTCGTTATCATCTTTTCTCGACACGCTCGTTACAACTCTACTTTGGGGGAAAGAAACCCTAGAACTAGAGGAGGTCACTGCAGCCATTTTGGCATATAACCAACGCAAGCAACAGGCTGATTTATCTCAAGGTGAAGGACTGGTGGCAAAGGGGTACGAGAATCGTGGAAAAAATAAGGAGATGGGTAAAGCAGGTGGAGGCCGTGGGAGATCTCAATCGAGGGGGTAGTACAGTGAAGGGTTTGCGTATAAGTATTACAAGTGCCATGAACCGGGACACATGAAGAAAGACTGCCCTAAAAAATGCACAAACTGGAAGAAGAAACAGGGAAGGGTAGAGGAGAAGAAAGATGGACTATCGAATTCTACGAATGTCGCACAGTAGGATTCAGAAGAAGATGGTGATATACTTTCAGTATCAGTTCATGTGGATCATCTGTCAGACTCATGGATTCTGGATTCAGCATGCTCTTATCACATGTCTCCTAACAGAGAATGGTTTGACACCTACAGGTCAGTGAATTGTGGTACTGTTCTTATGGGCAATAATGCATCTTGCAAAGTCATAGGAATAGGGACAATTAAAATCAGAATGTTTGATGGTATTGTGAAAACCTTGGACTCTACAGGCTACAGGTGCAAAACAGAAGGTGGAGTAATGAAGGTAACGAAATGTGCTATGATGATCTTGAAGGGTTTGAAAGGTCCTAGAAACATTTATAAGTTGATAGGGAGTACAGTTGTAGGTGGAGCCGCTGCCACAGTAACTGAAGATGCTGATCATACTATGCTTTGGCATATGCGTCTGGGGATATGGAGGAACGTGGGATGTTGGAGCTACATAAGAGGAATCTGCTAAAAGGGGTGAAATCGTGCAATGTTGGATTCTGCAAGTTTTGTGTTCTAGGGAAACAGTGTAAGGTGCAGTTTAGAGGTGCTATTCATAGAACGAAGGAAATTCTTGACTACATACATTCAGATGTTTGGGGGCCAGTGAGTGTAGTTTCGAAAAGAGGATCTCTGTATTTCGTGACCTTTATCGATGATTTTTCAAGAAAAGTTTGGGTGTATTTCATGAAACACAAATCTGAAGTTTTTGATAAATTCAATGTGTGGAAAGTGAAGTGAAAAACCAGACAGGGAAGCAAATTAAGTGCCCCAGGACAGATAATAGGAAGAAGTACAAGAATGGATCTTTTCTAAAGTTTTGTGAGAAACACGGGATTCAGCGACACTTTACAGTTCGTAAGACACCTCAGCAGAATAGGTTGGCAGAAAGGATGAACAGAACTATAGCACAGAAAACACGGTGTATCAAATTGAATGCAAGCCTTCCTAAGATTTTCTGAGCAGAAACAGTGAATATGGCATGTTTTATTATAAATAGGTCACCGAGTATTGCTCTGGATGGAAAGGTAGCGGAAGAGGTGTGGACAGGGAGAGATGTAGATTATTCAATTCTTCGAGTTTTTGGATGTCCAGCCTATGTTCATGTTCCCGAGGATGAAAGGTCAAAGCTTGATGTGAAATCCAAATAGTGTATCTTCATTGGGTATAAAAAATGAGTAAAATGGTACAAGCTTTGGGATCCAGAAACAAAGAAGGTAGCGATCAGCAGAGATGTGATATTTGATGAAGCTTCTATGGTCAAGACACATCAGAAATTCGAGTCAGCGGATGGTACCAAGCAGCAGGGTATACAAGTTGAGCTGAATGGTTTTGACACATGTGGTTCTGACTCAGAAGAACAGCAGAAACATCAGCAGCAAGAAAGCATAGCCATGGGGAGACCCAAACATACTATCAAAGCACCTGAAAGGTATGGGTTTGAGGATATGGTTTCTTTTGCTTTGACTACTACTAGTGGAGATCCGTCTACTTTTCAGGAGGCTATCAGTAGTTCTGAAAATGATAAATGGATGGAAGCCATGATGGAGGAAATGGAGTCATTGTACAAGAACCAGACTTGGGAATTGACAAAACTGCCCGAGGGAAAGAAGACAGTGGGTTGCAAATGGGTGTATAAAAGGAAAGAAGCTGTGTCAGAAAAGGAAAAAGAGAAGTTCAAGACTCGATTAGTAGCAAAAGGGTACTCACAGAGAAAGGGAATTGATTATGATGAAGTCTTTTCTCCAATTGTGAGGCATACTTCGATCAGAATTATCTTGGCATTGGTGGCTTGCTATGATCTAGAGTTAGAGCAGCTGGATGTGAAAACGGCTTTTCTCCATGGTGATTTGGAGGAAGTTATTTACATAGAGCAGCTTGAGGGGTTCAAACAGCCAGGGACTGAGCACCTTGTATGTAGGTTGAGGAAGTCGCTTTATGGGCTTAAGCAGTCTCTAAGACAATGGTACAAGAAATTTGATTTGTACATGATTCGGATTGAGTTCACACGTTGTGAGTATGATTGTTGCGTTTATGTTAAGAGTCTCGATGATGGATCCTGTATTTTTCTGCTACTTTATGTGGATGATATGCTTATTGTTGCGAAAAGTTTAGTTGAAATAAACAAGTTGAAGTCTTTGTTGAGGAAGAAATTTGACATAAAGGATTTGGGTGCTGCGAAAAAAATACTTGGAATGGAGATTCGCAGAGATAGGTCAGCTGGGAAGCTGTGGTTATCTCAGAAGGATTATGTCATGAAAGTGTTGGAAAGATTTAGCATGGATAATGCAAAGTCAGTGAGCACTCCTTTGGCGAATCATTTCAGATTGTCTTCAGCTTAGTGTCCAAAATCAACTGAAGAAATTCAAGACATGTCAAAAGTACCTTATGCCAGTGCAGTTGGTTGCTTGATGTATACAATGGTGTGCACAAGACCCGATTTGGCACATGCAGTTAGCATAGTCAGTAAGTACATGGCCAATCCAAGTAGAGAGCATTGGGCAGCAATCAAGTGGGTTTTCAGATACTTGAGAGGTACAGTGGACTGTGGGATTGTGTTTGCAAGGCAACAAGATCAGATTTCAGTTGTAGGGTTTGTTGATGCTGATTATACTGGAGGTGTGGATGACAGAAAGTCTACGACAGGGTATGTGTTTACTCTTGCAGGTGGTCCTATTTGTTGAAGATCCATGGTACAACCTCTAGTGGTTTTATCTACTACTGAGTCTGAATATATAGCAGTGACTGAGGCTGCTAAGGAAGCATTGTGGCTAAATGGGTTAGTGAAAGAATTGGGCATAGATCAAGGTGGAGTGCAGTTGTTCTGTGATAGTCAGAGTGCCATTTATTTGGCAAAGCATCAGGTGTATCACGTGCAGACCAAGCACATCGATGTGAGATTTCACAAAGTGAGGGAGTTGGTTGCTATGGGTGACTTGATACTTAAGAAGGTGCACACTTTAGAGAATGCAGCTGATATGTTGACAAAGACGGTTACCACAGACAAGTTCGAGCATTGCTTAGACTTGGTTAATGTCTTTCGTTGTTAGAAATGAGACATTCCCCCTAAACCAGTTGAACGAGGTTGTTTGACTCCTGAAGGGGTGGGTATTCGCCAAGGTGGAGATTGTTGGGACTTGTGGCTCATACAGAGAGAAACCAAGTACTAGGAAGGACTCAGATTCAACGCGTAGTGGGCTGGGCCGTAGACCCAAAGGTTTGGGGGGTGCGGGGGGACAACGCCCCTCGCGGTATAGTACGGTATAATTAAGGGTATTTTGGGAATCAGACCATATAATCCTATTAGGGTTAGGAATAGACCATGTAATCCTATTAGGGTTAGGAATAGAGATGGTTATAAATATTCTCTATGTAACCCTATAATCAATAAGAAAGAATTCTCGTTCTCGCTCTCGTGGACGTACCAAGATTTTGAGAAACTACGTAAATCTGTGTGTTGATCTTTTATTATTTTTCTTTCATATATCGTGTGTGTGTAAATCGATCAAACATCAACAAAGTTATTCTTGTTCAGATGTAACTGGAGACATCTCACACATGCACATGGGTACGTATAACAAATGACAGCTTGCTAAGTTTGTTTTAATTCGTATTCTTATTATTACGAAGATTCTAATGAATCTGAAAAATCTCATCCGCCCTCAATTCCAGTTGGCACCACGTGCCGCCAAGAGTCGCATGGGTACCCACGGGCCTCCGTCGACCGTCACGTTGTCCTACCTTGTTCACTTCTTTTTTAAATAAATAAATAAACAAACAAAAGTTTGACAATAATACAGTAACAAAAATTAATTAATTCGGAGCTCATTTAGTTGGTGTTTAAATGGTCAATTTTTACAAAAAATTAATATAAAAATAATATGTGATAAAATTTGATTAGTTAAAATTAAAAAAATAAAAAAATTTTGACTTTTTTTGGCATTCTAAGTAGCCCCTTAATATATTTTTTTTTTTGGTTAATTTAAAATTCTCACCATTTTATTGTAACTTTCGACGAACCGCATAATCAATAGATAAACTGTAGAGATGTATACTACCCTGGATAAACCATGAAAATATATGTTACCCCTTAAGTACATTGTGACATCCTGAACTATATTATTAATTTAATTTTTATTTGATGCTTTGTGATTTAATTATGTTAATTTGGTATTATATTAAAGTTTAGTTAATTTTATTTAAACTAATTAGTAGATTAATTAAGTTATTAATTGAATTAAGTATTAATTAAATTAAGTTATTAATATATATATTAATTGATGGGCGTTGGCTACACGTGTGATGTGGCTTGTGTATATATATTACTTTATGAATTATGTGGACGGTTGATGACTATGCCACGTGTTAAGTGAAATATATATTGGAACATAGATGGCGGTGGAGTTGCCTGTAGCAATTGTAATTCATATATATATATTATATATATTACAAGATGACTCATTATTTGGATGTGATGGATGTGTCATTTATATATGTGACAATTGCTGGGGAGAGAGAGGGAGTGAGAGAGAAAGGGGGCGGTTGGGGGGGGGGGAGAGAGGGGGCGGGTGGCTGGGAGAGTGGAAGAAGAGGGAGAATAATTTTAACTTATTAAGAAGAAAGATGACAGGTCGTTGGGGTGGGGTACGTAGGGGAGGGCAAGTGAGAGGGAGAGAGGGGGGCTAGTGGGTCAGAGAGGGAGAGAGAGAGAGTGGAGGGTTGGCGGATCGGAGAGGAAGAGAGAGAGGGGTGGGTGAGAAAAAATTTTTTAAGTTAAATTTTTTATAAATAAATAAAAAGAAATAATTAATTTATTATATAATAATTAATAATTAATTTTAAATATATATATTTTTATTCTTTTTGTGCCATCTATTTAAAAAGTTTTTTAAGTTAAATTTTTTATTAAAATAAATATAAATAAATAAAAATAATTTTTACTCTCTTTATGTCATCTATTTAATAAGGTAATTAAATAATTTGAATTTAGCATATTTTTAACTGTTAAATTTATTTAATGGTCAAAATTATTTTTTTCTCTCCACTTTAGTTATTTTTTCGGTCACTTTACATAAAAATAAAGATTTTTATTTTTTTGTAAATGTTTTTAAGCTAAATTCTTTTATTTGAAATAAATACAAATAAATAAAAATATAACATGACATCAACGGTTGGGATTTATTTGTGGCGTTCCACAGAGTGAGTGTTTGATTGTAGATTTCAAACTTATTGGCACGGTCACCAAGACCATAGAGGGAGGATGGGGGTTAGAGGCGTGTCAGGGGGGAACGAGAGAGAAAAGGGGTTGGGGAGTGACGGGACAAGAGAGAGAGAGAGGCGGGAGGGGGTGAGAGAGAGGAGATAGGGGGTTGGGGGAGAGATGACGTGAGAGAGACAGGGGGGTTGGGTTTGTTGGGGTGGGGAAGTCTTTTTTTTTTTGTAATTGAAAAAAGTTTTTTTGGTAATTTTTTTATAAGTGAATTGAGTTTTTTTATTTGAATGGGAAGTTTTTTTTTTTAAGTAAATTAGATATAAATAATAAAATAATTAATTTTAAGTACATATACTTTTACACTATTAATTTTAACGAATTTAAATTTGGTATATTTTTAAGAGTCAGGATTAATTTTTTTCTCTCCACTTTAGTTATCTTTTCTGTCACTTTATATAAAAATAATTAATTTACTATATAAAAATTTATAATTAATTTTTCAAATATCGGTCAAACTTTTTAAAAAATTTGTCAATATCTATCAGATTTTGATCTACTTAAATTAAAAATTATTAGTAATTATTATTTTACTAAATAATTTAAATTTAGCATATTTTTAACTGTTAAATTTATTCAATAGTCAAGATTATTTTTTTCCTCTCCACTTTAGTTATCTCTTTAGTCATTTTACATAAAAATACACTCTCTTATTTTTTTATAAATGTTTTTAAGCTAAATTTTTTATTTAAAATAAATACAAGTAAATAAATAAAAATAATTAATTTATTATATAATAATTAATAATAATTAGTTTACTATATAATAATTAATTTACATATCTATAAAAATAATTAAATATATACTTTTACACTAATTAATAAAAATTTTAAATTGACACATGACGAAATTTTAGTTAAAAATTTTTAAAATTTTTGGAATTTTATGAAATTTTTTAATACAAATATCAGTCAAACTTTTTAAAAATTTTGTCAAAATTTGTCGAATTTTGATATACTTAAATAAAAAATTATTAATAATTACTATTTGACTATATAAATAATTAATAATTAATTTCAAATACATACATCTATTTAAGTTATTTGCAATTCAAATTATATTTTTGTGACTTTAGGCACAGGTAATTCTATATTACAAATTCACTCAATTTTTTGATGGGATGGATGCAACATTTATATGCGTGACAGTCGCTGAAGGAGAGAGAGAATGAGAATGAGAGGGGGCAGCTGGGGGAGAGAGAGAGAGAGTGGGGGGGAAGGGTTAGGCAGTGAGAGAGGCCGCTGACTTTTTTTTTGTCTTTCCTAAAAGTGTGTGTGGCAGTCCTTGGGGGAGAGAGGGAGTGAGAGAGAGAGGGGGCGGTTGGGGGAGTGAGAGAGAAAGTGGGGGGGAAGGGTTGGGCAGTGAGAGAGACCGCTAGTATTCTTTTTTTTTTTGTCTTTCTCGAGACAAAAATGGGTACAGTGAAAGAGAGGCAATCTGACTTTTTTTTGTGCAGTGAGTGAGACAAAAAGAGATACCGACGGAAAATAGTTAAAATTTGATACACGAAAGTAATATATATTAAAATTAGTAGGTCAAACAGGGCCAAACTTGACAGATTTTAATTAAAGGAATGTTTAGTTAAAATTTTATTAAAAAGGTTAAAAATTGATAATTTTTAATTAATTTTTGCCCATCAAATAGAAATAAATAAATAAGAATATTTTTTTGATAAGTAAAATAAGAATAATTTTTACTTTTATACTATTTGTGCTATCTTTCTACAGTAGTGAAAAAATTTCAGGTGAGTGTATGGTTGGAAAAAAATAATAATAATAGCACAAAAATTTTAATAAAAAATAATATGTGTTTAAATTTAAAAAAATTAGTAAAAATTGATAATTTTGATAATCAAACATTCGAAATCTCTTTAAATTTTATAAATATCAGTTTATATTATTTATTTTTTCATTGTACATTTTATACTCTCTCAACTTTCAACCGTGGCCAAATATTTTAAAAAATATATAATAATGATTTGAATTAAAATAACTCAAATTATAAATATATATATATATATATATATTTAAGTAGGAATACGGAATGAACTTCATTAACAGCGTACCAATGTCATTGGAAAACTGAATTTTTTATTTAAAATACACACAAAAATTTGCTATGTTTTTAATTGTTAAATTTATTTATTAGTCTAGAATTATTTTTTCCTCTCTATTTTAGTTGTTTTTCAGTCACTTTACATAACAAATATACTTTTATTTTTTACTCCATTTTAGATTTTTTATATGAATAAAAATTAAACAAAGTTAACTAAGTTTTAAAAAATAATATTTAAATTTTAATTTTAATGTACTTAAATTAAAAATTAAAAATAATATTCATTTGATTTATTTTGTTGATTTGATAGTTGTGTACGTGGCATTGGGAGAAGTAGATGCTGAGTAGAATGACATTCTTTTTCTTTCTCGAGACAAGAAATGGGTGTCATGCAAAAAACATTAATACTCTTTTTTATTTTCTTAATGATAGAATTATTTATTTTTATTTTTTTCATTTTAGATTATATCTAAGTTATATTTACGATTTTTTATATACATTTATTTCAATTACAAATTTAATTTCGAGTCCTTTACAAGTCAAATTATGGTTTCGTGCCATTAGCACGGGCAATACCTAGTATATATATAGTTAAAGTGAAAGTCAAATAAACAACACAGGTAGAAACTCAGACAATAAGAAAAAAAAATGGCGAGAGAGAAACGAATTAAAGGACTTTAGCCCATACGGTTGGGGTAAGTTATTTTATTTTGTTAATTTAAAATTAATTTTATAAAAGATTAAACAAACTAAGTATATTAAAAATAAAATAGTTCTGTTTTATTTATTAGATTTATACTATTAATTGATTTGATTTATGTTTTAACCGTTTAATATTTGATTTGTATATTTTGTTTGGATTAAAATTAGGATCCGAGAACAATCAGGAGCAACCACCTCAATAATTCAATTTTCTCAGAATATTTGTTATTCAGATGGGTGTATTAAACTTAAAAGTAAAAGTATTAAATATAAATTGATAAATTTTATTTATTTATTTATTATTGTTATTAATTATTTATTTTGATAAGAAATGCTGATTATTTATGGATTTATTGTGTTGGATATGAATTGTGATTGTTTGTGAAAGGATAAATTTGGAAAGTACTATTTTATTTGGAAAAAAAAGATATTATTGCTTATCAGCATGAATTATGTGTATTACACTTGCATTATGATTAAATGAGACCAAACCAAATGGGCTTAAGAAAAGGAAAAAAATGTAAGGTTAGGTGGGGCCAAAAAATAAAAATATGAGACCAGATGGGGTCAAAGAGAATAAGATAGTCAGACAGGACTAATGAGACATGCTAAATTAAAGTCAATGTCTATAGTTGAGCGCTTAACTCATAGACTAGATCAGACTAAACGTATGTTGCATTATCATTTAAATCATTTATCATGTAAATATGCTATAAGATAGCCACTTAGGGCTAAGGATAGGCATGGGGCAGGTAGGGGACGGGTACACGTATCCTCATACCCTATCCCCAAACTAAAATCAATCTCCATACCCTACCCGATCTCCACTGGGGATTTATTTTTACCACCCATCCCCGACCCAAACGGGGAACGGGGATCCCCATGGGGAAACGGGCACCTGAATTGAAAAAATATAAAAATATAAAAATATAAAAATTCTAAAATATGACTTATAAAAAAATAAAGCAGAATCTTAATGCATATTTAAAAAATCAAAAAATACCATATATACATATTTAGAAAGCACTTATTAGGTTTTTATTTTCCTACCATATTAATAGGTTCTATGGTTCAAAATAGGAAAAGTAAATAAAGAAATATTCATAATTGGACTATCTCAATTTATAGTTTCTTTATAAATTGGAAAATAAAGTAATTCAATAGGAAACTGATAAATAAAGAAACTCAAAATCTTAATTCCCTACCTTATTGAGAAATCTGTAGTAATAAATATACTAAAAAATTAAATATATATATACACGAAAATAGGGGAGAGTCGGGGAACAGATAGGGTAGGGTACGGGGCGGGGACAGACTCATACCCGTACCCTACTTGATCCTCAATTTTTTTTAAAAAATGCCCCCATACCCTACTCGATCCTCAAAAAATCTCCGAATCCCCTACCCATTTGGGGCGGGGATCGGGTAGGGTACGAACGGGTTAGCCGAAATGGCCGTCCCTAATTAGGGTCTAGTGACGATGATGATAGTTGATAAAATGAAAGTGACGATAAATTGTGTGTCGAGATATTTGTATCACTGTCTGTTATGATTGTTATGATACAATTAAATTAATTATCATTTGATTGTGAGACAGTTGTCTATACAATTACTGTGAATTATCTTTAGTGTATATTTATTATCTTTTATTTCAACTATAATACAGTATAAATAAAACTAGAGTTTCAATAGTATCAGAATAAGTTTTGGTTTAATGTTTTAGAAGTTAAAAGTTTGTACATATTTAAGTACTTGTGAGATTTCTGTTTATTTTACCAATGAAATAATATTAACCTAACATGTTGTGTTTTATTTTAACGTGATTTTTATATAATTTGTGATTATTGATATGTTATAGACAGAGGATATAGAAGTGTCCTTTCTATTTAAGAAATTAAATATACATTCTAAAATAGGAGTGTGACGCACATTTTGCTTGAGAGAGAATCGAACTCGTGTGATTTCTATAAGGGATATACCACAAGTCAGTCGAGTTAACTCCAAAGACCCTCCTTAGTGTAAAATTTAATAATTAACTATATTATCTGGCTAATTTAGGTCACACTAAAACTTTTTATTCCTATCTTTTAGAGTATGTTTGCCAAATAAGACCGGGGTGCGACCAACAATCAAGATTAGAGTTTATGTGGTCTTAAATAGCCTTTGTAATATATTTGTTCCAACTAAAGAGTATTGTCCGTAGTTTCTCTATTTTAATTCTTAACAATACTATTCAATAGTATAGGAAATCACTTTTCCAGCCTTGTGTACCTAGCAAATTTCTTGTTCAAATTTTTTATGTTAGTAAATTAACAAAATTAGTGATTTTTTTGTTAAAATTTTAATTTCGAACGAACATGTTTTTGCAATTTGAATTCAAACATACATTTTTTGAAAATATATATTTTAATAAATATTTTTTGAATTTTTAAATTTGAACAAATATTTTTTGAAAATATAAATTTTAATAAATATTTTCAAATTTTAAATTAATAGTTGTTTTAATGAATTTTAATAATTTTCATAAATATTTTTTGAATTTTTTAATTTTAATAAATATTTTTTGAAAATATAAATTTAATAAATATTTTTTGAAAAAAAATTATTCGTATAAAGGCTGAAAGTCAACTTAGGGTGTGTTTGGAGTAAGAAAAAGTGAGAAAAATTGAGATAAATTGAGAGTTCGTAATGTGTGCAGTGAAAGAAAAAAGTTGATGTGATATAAAATTAACAGAGGTTTATAGAGTTTTTTGTTATTTTTTTTCAAACCAAACAGAGCCTTAGCCGTTTGGGAGTTTGATATTTATAAACTCTTTATTAATTTTTTTATAATTTTGGTAATTCTAGTTTTATGTGCGATTATTTTAAAATTTCAAAATTGATAAATTTTTATTAATTTTTGTTAATTTTACAATATTTTAACAAACTTTCTAATTTGCTTAAATGGGTAGATGAAATCATGCTCAACGGCTAAGGCAGAATTTTTAAATAATGTCAACCAAATATCAAAAAATGACCGACAATCTTACTTTTTAATTTTATTTTATTTTTATTTTTTTATCTTCCAAACACATATTAAAGACTGAAAGTAGCGGCAGTGCTTTCTAATCAAGGGGTGGGTACCCACTGTGGCCCTACTCCGATGCATAGAAATTTAATGCCCTTAACCAGAATAGTCCCGAAAATCCAAAACTTTGTTAGGTGTCCTCAAATTTTAAATTTAGGTTCTGTTTGGTCGAGTAAAAAATATTAAAAATTATTAAATTTTAATTATTTTTTATATTTTTTTAATAAAATTTTAACACATATTACTTTTATATTATATTTTTATATTTTTATTATATTTTTTTTAATTTCTTTACATTCAAACAACCCCAAACAAAAAAAAAAAAAAAAATTGGTCAAAGAAATCAAGGATAGCGCAAGTAATGTGATTTCGTGTGGAGGATTCCACACCAGTGGTGGAGTGAATCAACTTTGGCTTTCGTGAGGATCACTTCAAACACAGGAAAATAAAAGAAAATACAGACCATTCAAAATTGTTAGTCAAATTTTGTCATAAAAATATATCCTAATTAATTCCGGTCAATCTCAACCACTGTCATATTGCAACTTTTCTACAATTCCACAAGCCCTAGTGGCTACAACCATTAACTTTTGAAAATAGAGAAAGTTCCCAATATGAACAGGGAGATGAAATCAGGAACCAGGTTTTTCTAACCCTAAAGTTTGCAGATCGAGAGAGAAGGTCAAGTCAAGTTCAAGTTCAACTTCAAGCCTTCATCATCTTCTTGAACTCTTCGAAGTTAACGCATCCATCGCCGTCCACGTCGACGGAGCGGATCATCCGAGAACAGTCCTTCAACGAGCACTTCTCTCCCAGGCTCTTCAACACCGCGTGCAACTCGCTAGCCGAAATCACGCCGTTCTTGTCGCGATCGTACAGGTCGAAGGCGTCGCGAAGCTCCTTGTTACTGCTCCCGTCGCCGTCCGGTCCCTTGCGGTGGAAGTCAGTGAACTCCTTCAGATCAATGAATCCGTCGCCGTCCTTGTCGATGTCGGCCATCACTCGTTCGACCTCCTCCGGCGACGTGTCGGTGCCGAGCGCTTTGAGGACCGCTCGCAGCTCGCAGACCGAGATCTTCCCGTCACCATTGGCGTCGAACTTGTTGAACACCTGTTCTACTTCGTCCATGGTGCCCAGAGTCGTCGTCGTGGGATTCGTATCTGAATGTTTTCCATTACTCGAACTTTTCGCCATTGCAGGGAGATTTTAGAAGACTCGATAAAAGTTAAAACCTAAAAAAATCGTTTGAACTTCCAAGTTGTCGTAAGGTGCTAGCTATAAATAGTTGGGTGCTTTCTCACGCGGTTTCAACCCTCCAAACGCGTTTGAGTGAGGTTTTCACCTCCGTGAGGTTGGGCAGGAGCAACGTTAATGTGTCCTTGGAACATGGAGTAACTTTGGGGGTGGGGACGAGATCTGATCCCTGGGAACCAGTGATGATATGACACGTGGTTGGAAGCGTGAGGATTGGCTGGCGTGTTTCTAAGGTAATGCTACTGCCTGCTCGCGTACGATGCGGGTTTGGAATACATTTAAGGTAGCGTGGGGACGGAGGTAGCTTGTGAGTTATGACAGAGACTTGTACCTATCCCGCCGAGCAGTTTTAAATTGTGGAAACCAAAGCAAAAAAGGAAAAAAATAAAAAAAAGACTGGTTCTCTCTCTCTCTGTCTCTCTCTCTCTCTCCATTGATTTTGCTGAGTGATTGGCATGATAGTGGCCCGTCAAGTGTGCGGTGCCGAATTTGCCGATTATCAATATTGACAGGCCAACTTGAGAGAGAGAGAGAGTGAGTGAGAGAGAGAGCCCAGCGTCCGCAGCTCTCTTTTCTTTTCTTCCGTGCCTTGGAAAGTGCATTTAGGCCCGTTTGGGGGAGAAAAAAAAATAAAAAATATAGTAATTTTTGATATTTTAGGTAATTAATAAAATGGCTCCATTCAGAGTTACACAAAATAAAATAAAATTTTATAAATTTCTACAAATACAAATTACGAGACAATAAAATTTAATTTCTCTACTTACTGCATGAATTACGAGATATTTATTTTTACAATTTTATTTTATTTTATACACTTTTATACAACTCTAAACACACCCAATATTAAAAGTTACTAATAATTTTATGTGACAATGCTAACATCCTAATTTTTGTTGAGTTAGTGAGGGTTATAACGGTCATTTTACTTTAATTTAACTCAAAAGTTACTAACACTTCTACTAGGCATACAAAAAATTGTCAAATTTTACCAAACACTTAAAAATTATCAAAAATTACTAAATATTTCTATTTATTTTACCAAACACATCAAAATTTTCACCTACTAAATTTGGTCAAAAACTACTAAAATTGGAGATCCAAACAGGGCCTTAGAAGCAAAATTTTTAAGTATTTTTGAAGAATTTTTTGACTTTTATTTATGTAGCAAAATAAATAAAAAATTTTAGCAATTTTTAAATATTTGGTAAAAATTTTGCTAAATTTTAAGAACTTTTAGTAATTTTTAATTATTTAGTAAAAAGTTATGCTATATTAGAATGGTAGATTTGAGGAGATTTGATTTTGTTTAATAAAAATCTTTACAAATTTTTATGTTTTAAATTAGAATAAGATTTTATTATGAGTTAAATTTGATTTCATTTCAAACTTAAATTTTGGGATTCTTGAGTTAGATTTGTATTTTTCTTGAATCATCTAAATAAGTAAATAAATCCACTCTCGTATATCTTATTTACCATATCTTTTTATATTTTCTCTTTCTTTTTAATATGGTCAAATTTAGTATTTCTTTTAAATCAATTCAATTTAATTCTTAAATTCAAACATAATTTCATTTATCAAATTAAATTAATTTTTTATTTTACAATCAAGTCCCTTCTTAGAGAGAAATGTTTTAATACGAAATGTTAGGGAAATTTTCAAGAGTTTTTGGAAACTTTTATTTTAGTTGCTTTATTTTTTTTAATAAAAAATTTCAATTGTTAATATACGTGGAATTTACATATTTCAACAGGAGGTTGACATCTCAATAAATATTCAGAGAATATGAACTGGAATTCTAGTGAATTAACAAGTTTGATATGCCAAGATATATATAAGGTATGAATTTTCATTAATACATGACAATTCCTATCAAAAACGAAATTGAAATTCAAATCTTATATTCAAGGAAAATCATAATTTCACATGATGCAAAAATTTCATATTTTATTTCTATATTTATATCTATATGTGTGTGTCGATGGGTTTGAACTCCATTTTACTGGGTGATTAATCTTTTTGATCTCAAATTCTTAAAACGTACCAAATATTACATTAACGAATAAGGATCCAGGAGAGTTCTATTTTATGCTTAGAGATGTAGCACCTTGCTAAATAAAAAATTAATAATCAAGATGTGTTTAAGTGTCTACTTAAAAAATAAAAATAAGATGGTACATTTCAATAATCATCTGACATGTATTAATAATATTTGATAACAACTTTCTTTAATGATAAAGATGTTTTGAGTGTCCATATTAAAAAAAAATACTAAAATATGTTTTAGTAAATATGCGACACGTGTCAATAATATTTAATAATAGCACATTTAAGTGTTCATTTAAAAAAATTTATATTATAAAATAAGATAGTTTCTGAAAATGTACTTCTCACGAACTAAGGGTGTGTTTGGTTGACAAAATGTTGGCCAAAAAGTATAATAAGAGTAGAAAAATGTGACATAAAGATAATATGTGGAAAAATTTAATTAGAAGAAAGTATGAAAAATTAGTTAAAGTTTGTGGGTTTTGGTGGCCCAAACGAAGCCTAAGATTCAACGACTAATAATTATTTTTTTTTCATTTAACAATGGAGATCATTTTTATATTTTTAACTTTTCGCTCAATTTTTATCTGAACCTCAGTACCATCTATTTCACAAAAGGGTTTGGGTATTTTAAATTTCACCATATTTCAGATGTTGAAAATTAAAACTACAAACTTAAATTCCGCTCAATCGTGTTTTCTAGGAAGTTAAAACATCCAAGTTAAGCACCATAATTTGAGGTTCCAAAGGGTTGTAGTAAAAAAATTCATTGTAGGGGCTAAAGTGGGTTAATGAATAGCTAAGATTTGATCACGGGGTCGTTTGGAGTCCAAAAAAACCTTAAAAAACCAAAAGTGAATTTTATTTTGGAACTTGAAGTGTAAAAAGTTATTTTAAAATGATAGTTGTATGTTTATGTTTGATTTGATATAAATTTGTTAAAAATTATATAAAGTGACACGTAGTAAAATTCTAGTGGAGAATTAATCTTGAAATTTTTAAACTTTTGTGAAACTTTTTAGCATAAATGTCAATTTAGTTTTTAAAAAATATAGTAAAATCCATTGAAACGCACCATTTTGGTTTGTTTCCATGGATTGTGATAAATTTTCTAAAAAAGTTAGAATTTTTAGAGTTTGAAAAAATTGAAATTTTTGAAATTTTTTGAAATTTTTGAACTTTGTTGGTACTCCAAGCAGCACCCACATTTTAATGTGATGTATCTTTTCATATTCTCCATTAATTGTATTTCAATCGGATTTTGTTTAATTTTGATTTTTTTTTTGAAATTAATTTTATCATATCAAATTAAGACCATTAGATTATATGTAGTTAAATCTTGGCCGTTCATTATTTTCTTACTGCAGTCCCCTGAAACCCTATAATTTGTGTTTTCTTTTATGGTGTTTATCAAAAGTTAATTAGAGAGGGAGAAACCAAAACACATGTGATAACTGTTAAGGTTTAAAGTTTTGAAAAAAAAATTAAAACTCATAAATTATCATAATTTTTTCGATTTGAATTTTTTGCCCAAAGTTTCAACTATATAAAAAATTTAAAACTAATTTTGTTCAAAGTATTGTAGGCATGGGGTTATTGTTAGTAATAAAATATATCTCATTAAGTGTTTGACACTTTTAAATAAAAATAATAAGACACATTTACATAAGTATTCAATAAATATCATTTGTCCATATGAAAAAATAAAATATCCGACACGTGTTTTCGTATAAAATAATAAGAAGATACGTTTCGATAATTATTTCATGCGTGTCTATTTAAAAAATAAAAATAATAAAACTTAAAGTATCTAACACGTTAATAGATTATTTAATTAGAATAAAACTTAAAGTATCTAACACATGTCAATAGATTATTTAATTAGAATACAAAAGTTTAAAATATATATTTTTAGAATTTTTTAAATTATTCAATAACAAATCTTAACTATTGATTTTTCTTTCAAATGGGACAGATACATCTATATGGAATTGAACCCTCCATCCCAATAACGGAGAGGATCCAAGTCTTACGTTATTATAGATAGAGAGAGGGAGTAAAACTTAATTTCAACATTTTTATTTACTTGAAGTTGGACGAAAATGGAGGAAGGAAAAGTTTATTAATGAAATTTTGTAAAATAGGTTGGTGCTCAATCCCCTCTTTCATTTAATTAATAATATGGTCTTGAAATGGGTGCCTTGGGAAATGGAGCTTCGAGTTCAACATGAAAGTGTCACTACTTGTTAAAACTATACTCATTGGCACATTTTTTTTTGAGGTTGGGGAGAAGTCCGCAACTGCTACTCATGGGTGTGCACTGGGTGAAACCCGTCTCGTGGCCCTAGCCGGCAAAGAACCACGAGAAGGTAAACCAACCTAAGCAAGCCCTGGTTGACCGGCTCAGCTGAGAAGGCTGTTAGATGGCCCTCCACAGTTAAAGGAAGGACTGCCCCCAAGAATAGTCGAACCCGGGACCTATTGATTCCAGACCCTTTAGCCCACCATCCGAACCAACTCGACTACCCCTTTCGGGGCACATTGGCACATCTTTAATAAGAGGATAGTTGATATAGTTCATTATTGAAAGAGATTGAAATAAAGAATAAAGTGTTAATCAATTTAAATTAGCAAAGTCCTAGGTTATTGTTATTATTAGCTTAATGAAGTTTAAAATATTCAATGAATAGAGTTATAACAGTAAAAATTTATTTACCTTAACTCTTACAATCGTTTTTGTTAAACGAAATATGAAACATATATTAAATTGAATTATAATTCAGATTACTTTAAAAATTATTTTAAAAAATTTTGAACTTTCATTTTTTATTTCTCTAAGTCATATGTTTGGATAGGAAAAAAGTATAAGAAAAATACAAAAAATTGATATAAAAGTAATATGTGACGAAATTTGATTGGAGAGAATTGATAATTATTTATAACTTTTGGTAAAATTTGATAGACCAAATACTCCATTAGTGTATACAACTTATTTAGGGTGCGTTTGGTGAATTGAAAAACGTTGAAAAATTTTAAAAATCTCTAAAAGTTATTCACTTTTTGTCTTACTACACGAATTACGAATTTACAAGTTATCTCAAATTATCTTATTTTTTTGTTACTCTAAACGTCTCCTTAATTATATGAAATAAAATACGGATATTTATATTACACCTTATTTGACCTAATTGATTCCCACTTAAAGTCAATTGATTATCACCATCAACAATTTAAGTAATCTGAGAAGATCTTAAATATAGAGTCAAGACTTAACGTATAATAGGAGACAATTAATAATTGAGGCAGGAAAGTGAGACACGTGTCATAATTTGAAGAAGTATACGCTTTTTCATCGTTTTTCTACCTATTGTGCCTTATTTGCATCAATTTAAAGTCCTCTATTTAATTTCGGTTAGCAATTTAAATTTGGCATAGGATAACTTGAGATACAAGGTTATAATTTAATTCAAGGTTGAATGTGAGATAATTAATAATTTATAAAGTAAAATAAAGAAAGGGATAATAATTTAAGAAGATTACATGTTTTTTTTTCTTGACCTTTTAAATTAAAAGAAGGCAGAGAGTTGCCTCGAAAGGGATAGTTGAGTTGGTTTGAATGGCGGGCTGAAGGGTCTGGGAGTAATAGGTCTCGGGTTCGACTCTTCTTGGGGCAGTCCTTCCTCTAATTGTGGAGGGTCATCTAACAACCTTCTCAGCTGAGCCGGTCAGCCAGGACTTGCTTAGACTAGTTTACCTCCTCGTGGCTCTTTGCCGGCTAAGGCTACGAGGCGGGTTTCATCTAAGGCATACCTATGAGTAGTGGCTGCGGGTTTCTCTCCGACCCCAAAAGAAGGTAGAGAGTTACACAAAAACAAAATAAAAACATGATTTATTTATTGATTTCTCTAACTCTAACAAGGAGAAATTTGTCATGCCTTTCGGGACAAATTAAAGAGCCGATCACTGGCTGTCCAAAAACTGCAGGACACTTGGCACCCAGACAAACTACGAACTGCTACTCTCCTGTCTTCGCTTTCTCAGCTTAGTCACAAAGCCAAAAAAATTAGGGTTTGTTTCCTTCCATTTCGTCGATAATTCCTATGCGAACTTGACCTTGCACGAAACCCTCATTCCTTTTATTCAATCTTAAACAATCAATTATAACGCCCATCCCAACTGATTAGGTGTGGAGTATCAGAAGGAGCTCTTCTTGTTCGATCAGTCGTTTTTGGCACACAAACTTGCAGACATCTCTCTCTCTCTTTATATATTGTGTATGGCTCTGCATTCAGCTGCTCTGCGCTTCAGTGGCGGGTATTTGAATCATCGAACTTCTTTGTCGCATCAGGTCTGCTTCTCGAGTTCGGCTATTCCCAGGCGATGTGCCGTCACCGTCTCTGCCTTCTCTAATCCGCCTCCCACTTCACGTGCTCGATGTCAACTGAGAGGTGTTTCTTTTTGTTTTCTTGAGTTGAAATGAATTCGATTTATCATGTTTGCGTGTCTTTACTCTTTGGTGTGCTTTTATTTGTTTCCTTTGCTCTCTGTTGGTTTTCTTCTGTTCTGCTTTTAGGGGCTACTAGATTTTCATTTCGTTTCATGATTTATAAATTCCAATTGCTGCTTAATTTTGCTGACAAAATTACCTGAATTCTCGAAATTCAGTTGAAATTCATGAAGCAGCCTTTTTTAAAAATGGCCACTTATTCAAAAAACGGCCCTACTGTTCTGGGAACTTATATCTGATCTGGGCATTGCTTAATAATGCAATTCAATAGTTACAATAAACTAAGATGTTGGATTCAATGTTCTAAGTTCTGTTTAAGCAGCGAATTTTTATTCTATTTGGAGCGTCTCAAATGCACAACGCAAAAGAAATGGAAATCAAAGTGAAAGATAGGACAATTCAGAGCTTTTTATTCACTGGAGTGGCTGAAATTCATGAAATGAAAAATGAAAAAAGAAATTTTTGGAAACTTCGGAAACAATAAGAAAATTTCTATTAATTAAAAAATAGAACTTATTTAAAGATAAATGTATGTTTCAAATAGCTATTAATTAGAATGTGTGACTATATAAAACTGAGTACAAAAAACCTACAATACAAAATTTTCTGTTTCAATACCACTGTTTATAATTTCCTTTTTTCAACTTCATTTTTTTTAGGAAAGGCTTTTCCAAGTGATGATGGGGTATCTCAAACAAATGAATCCTCCCTTGTGGTTTGCTTTGGGGAAATGCTAATTGATTTTGTCCCAACCATAAGTGGGCTCTCATTGGCTGATGCGCCTGCTTTCAAAAAAGCTCCGGGAGGTGCACCTGCAAATGTTGCTGTTGGTATTGCTCGTCTCGGTGGTTCATCTGCTTTTATAGGAAAGGTTTGAAATATATTCGTCTTACATTGTTCATGGTCTGCAAAGTATTATTCGATTCCTTTCTGATTATTGAATATTGTTTCTAATCTGGAATAGGTTTTATATGTCAGTGGTGGTTACCTAACTTACCTTTACCATGTTTCCTGTATCAGTACCAAGGATATATTAACCCTTTCCCAAGCCAAAAGTAAAATAAATAAGATAACACCTCAAATTCAATTATGCATTGTCCGAACTACGTGCAGTTTTTTTTTTTTTTGGTAATTACGAACTACTTGCAGTTGGCTACATGAATTCTGTTTCACCCATCCTCAATTGAGGGTCATAATTATTCATTGAGCCAACAAGTTAAACATGTCCTCCTTGCTCCCAACCCATATCAATTTGGTTCTTCCTTGACTGCCAACCACCCCCTTCCCCCCTCCCCCCAGGGCGAAAAAAATAAAAAAATAAAAGAAACAAACCAAAACAAAAAAATAAAAAATAAATGATGAATATATAAAACCTTATCTGGGTTTCATTTATTTTTAGTGTGATTGTTCTTGTTCATATGATTTCTATCTTTAGTGTAGTGCTCTCAAAAAGAATTTTCATATGTGTGTGTGCGTTTTTTCATGCCAGCAATACATCCATTCTTGCCTCTAATGTGGCCATGTAGCACTAGACCACTTGCTAGCTCACTAATACAGAGTTCTGTCCATTAAAATTGAATAAACTGGAATCTGGGCACCCTAATTGATCTTTGTTGTTACATTTTTTTTAATCATTCTATATTTGAGATCTACTGCTGACCTCCCCCCCCCCCCCAAAAAAAAAGGGGGATCTAATGCTAGAGTGTCTCGTGTTTATGAAACTTGCCAGTGAGAAATATAGATGCACAATGAATATCTGTGATTCACTTATCTAGGCCAGTCCAGGTCTTACTCGTGGTTGCCACCTGGAAGAACATGCTATCTAAGATGATCAAAAGCTGGCTGTTGTTTATTCACGAATCTGAAATGCAATTTATCTTGCAGCTTTTTAAGTTGTGAATTGGTTTCTGAGCTGTAGTGTGGAAATCTAGCACTGTACAATTGAAGCACTGTAAACATTGTCTTCTTCAGAGTCTCAACTTCTTTCTGTCTTGAAATTGGTTACCTGAGACCTGCTCGTCATGTACTTTTCAGTAGAGATAATTGAAAAGAAAAAAACAATTGTTTTTTCATGATACTCTGGTTACTAATGCTTTCTGTGCTGTCACAGGTGGGGGAAGATGAATTTGGATACATGCTTGTTGAAATTTTAAAGGAGAATAATGTAAACAGTGAAGGGATGCGGTTTGACCCTGGCGCCCGAACTGCTTTGGCATTTGTGACGCTAAGAAATGATGGGGAACGTGAGTTTATGTTTTACCGCAATCCTAGTGCTGATATGCTTCTTCAAGAAGCTGAACTTGATTACGATTTAATTAGGAAGGTAAGTGATCAGTATTTGATAATTAGTTAAAAGAGAAGCCATTAAAGCAAGAAAATAATGAGCACTAACATAAAATAAGATTTTATTCTCTTTATATGAAACCAAATAATTCGTACTTTTGAAGAAAGATGACCCTGTCTGAGAAATGTTCTTTTCTTTTGCGGAGCTTCCTGGATTGCCTGATCATATTTTTTTCTATTTATTCGGAGCCTGAGGATGAGCTGGTTCTTATGGCTGTGGGGGAGTTTCTTCACCTTCCTTTCCCAGGGTGGGTAGGAGAAGGTTGAGTCCATATTGCAACGGGGCAACAGCCGCATCCGGATCTGATCTATCTACTCAGAAATTCATCTGGTGACTTCACAGTCGCCAAAGAAGCATATGCCTGATTAGGGTTCCCAAGAGATCCCTTATTTCATAGTCCTTGCCATCATCTGATGCAAAAAGCCCCTCAGTTTGCAGTTTATCTGCCCAGATTTGCAGTGCTTTTCTTTTTATATATATAGTTGTGTTCTTACGAATACGAATAATATACATATTCTCTGGCCAAGTACATATAGAACTGTGTTCTCACAAATATTATATATACTGTGTTTTCTTATTTTATGTTAAATTGTGTAAAATATTTAGTAATTTATTACATCCTCTGGCAGGCAAAAATTTTTCATTATGGTTCCATAAGTTTGATTACAGAGCCATGCAAGTCAGCTCATATTGCCGCAGCAAAAGCTGCAAAAGATGCTGGTGTGATTTTGTCTTATGATCCCAATCTGAGGCTTCCATTGTGGCCATCTGCGGAGAGTGCTAGAGAAGGAATTTTCAGCATATGGGAGATGGCTGATATTATTAAGGTAGTCTTCCTCGGACATGCATAAGATTAACTTTACTTGGCTTTTTTTCTTTTACTTCGTTTTTCAGAAAACAGCTAGATAAAAAATGTAACTGGAAACTTCATTTCTGATGATTCTATTCAAATTGTTTATCAGACAAGTGAAGAAGAGATAGCGTTTTTGACAAAAGGAGAGGATCCATATGATGATGCTGTTGTTCGTAAATTGTATCATCCAAATCTCAACCTGCTTCTTGTCACCGAAGGCCCAGATGGTTGTAGGTATTACACCAAGGTAAGCCTCCAAATAAGTTTTATTTTGTAAATTGAACCCTTTATTTGGTGTGTTCTATCCAAATTTAATAAAAGAATATTTTTTTTTTCATACCACAAGTGGGAAGAAAAGAGATATACTTGGGCAAAAATGATTATTAGATTTTATTCACCTTGCATTTGGTGTGCTTTCCTTGCTTTTGGAGACGCAACAAAAAAATTTCTACTTTTATTGAAACAAAAAGGATTTCTCCTTTTTAAAGCAATAATGGGGACAATTATAGTGTGTTGGCACTGAAAATTACAGCTTCAATGTTGACAACTAAGGAATCCAAATCCTAACATGCCAGTAGAACAATATTTTGTTGTTATCATGTCAACATCTCTTCAATCTTGATGCAAAATTGGCTGCAAAGGTTGAGAGCTGAACCCACCTATAGTTGATGCTTTTTTCTCCTCAAAGAGTCTATGATCATGTTGAGCATCAGAAATTTGCTAAATTCCTGGAGGAGGGAATTTATGCATTGCTTTTTGTATGTGGTGTTTGGTTAAAGTCCTCTTATGTTCTGTTCCTAGGAAAAATGAAAGCATAAAGATTTGCAAAATGACTGTTCCCTCCTCTTGTCAACTTAACCATCAAAATGCATTTATGAGGAGTACCTCTTGACCTTCAAAATATCCGATGATTCATCAAAAGCAAACTAAGATGTTGTGGGTAACCCACATGGGACCCCAAAGCAATATGGAATCCAAGCCCACAAGTCCCTAAAGAACATGACTCCAGGGAGCCAGCCTACTCACTTGAACACAGCTCCTGAAGATGTCACTCAGGAACCACCTACCGAGGCTACGGAATGGATGCACAAGGAAGGGCTTGTCGAGGCACCATCAATCCCTAGGGAGATGCCGCTCCGACCCTGAGAGAGAGTGAGACCCCTACCTACCACGATAAATGAGCCCTATCAACCCCAACTAGCGATTGGATCCCAACTTCCTCAGACTAACAGCTATGAGACATTGCCACGCTCAGAGCAATGACATTCATAGATCTGCATCAGTGCCACATCTGACACACCTAGAGTTGCATGTATGAGCCCTTTATTCTTAGGGATTTGGTGACACTTAATGGTCATATGTCAACCCTCCTTCCTGCCAAAGATCAAGAACCTCGGAACCCTATTCTGTATAAATACAACCTTGGAGCCTCATTTACTAATAATGAATAATCCCTTGAAGAAACTATGACACATTTCTGCGCATTCAATTCACACACTCTCTCTATTGATTGTATTTCTCTTCCTCTTGTCACCCTTTGAGTGGCTACCAAACCAACTAGCTATTGTCTCCACTTCCTGAGCCAACTAGGACCCATCTGGCCAGCACCTCAACTCTGCTTACAGACGTTATCTCTGGGTAGAGGATCTATGGGGGGCTCTTTTGTGGTCAATCTGTACATATTAGCTAATTTATGTTGAGATGATATGCTGTAAATGAAGCAATATACCAGTTTTTTAGGTGATCGTAATATTTTAACTTCTCTGCATTGTTAGGCTCCACTGTTTCTCACACATCACCCATGGTGGACCTACATGGGGGGCTAGTGTTCTAAAAACTTATTCAATTTAGTTAAACTTATCTTCACATTATTAAGTGTTGCCCCCTTGTATTTTTACCATTAACTGAAACCCCCACTTATATATCAACTTTGTCCCCTTTTAAGCATGGATCCTGCATCTGCCACTGCAAATCATGAATAGTGACTCTGCATCTGAAGCTGATTGGAGTTAATCTTCTTTCAGGAGTTCAGTGGCAGAGTTAAGGGTTTAAAGGTGGATGCCGTGGACACCACAGGCGCTGGAGATGCTTTTGTAGCTGGTATATTATCACAAGTAGCTGCTGATGTCTCATTACTAAAGGTATGATTCTTCACAGAGACTCTTAATAATGCTCAGTCTGTGTTATATCTCAAACGTATATAACAAATATGCTTGGCAAGAAAACATTTCTGTCTATCCATTTTGCTTTTTTTTTTTTGTTTGCCATAATAATAGTATTCCCTTTTATTTATATAAAATAGGTGATGAGAATATTTGAAAATAATAAAAAGTATGCCTCGGGTGTGTTTGCTTTCTGTTCAATATCTACTCCATCTCATTCGAATACCAATGCCAACATGTGTACACGATAAACTTACTAGGACTTTGCCCCCACTGCCCTCCGGCTCACATTACAATAATTATCTGGGCAAAGTTTATTACATTACAATAATTACCCTTAAAAAAACTAATTTTACTACAAAAACACCAATTTCTCGCTGATCAATCAATTGTAAGTAACTTTTGCCGCCCCACTGGTTAGAAATATTGGGTCCGCTCCTGTCTGTACAACATGTTATCTGTTCTCCCAGAGAGCTGTAGTGAAATGATTAAGGCTACATCTTTTTTAGATGCAATTTTTCCACGTTAAGTTTTTAATGTGACAGTTTTGTGTCCAAGGGTTCTTGTCGGAAGAAATAGGTAATGAACTTTTATTGCCTTTGTATTTGTAGGAGGAGGACAGATTGAGAGAGGCTTTGAGGTTTGCCAATGCTTGTGGTGGATTGACTGTGAAGGAGAGAGGTGCAATTCCAGCTTTGCCAACTAGAGAAGCTGTTCTGGATGCCCTCCGGATTAAGTCAGTGGCATAACCTCTAATCGATTCCATATATTGCCCATTTGCCTTATAAATGCTGCCCATAATTATTATTATTTTTAAATTATAATGGTAAATGCTAGGCAGACTTTTTGTCATTCGAACAGATTCAAATAAAATGACATGCTTGTATCGGAGTGGCTGTGTTCAGCCACCATATTTTCTTGTGGTAATTCATCTCTTTTTGAGTGTTGTAGTGAGGAATATCTCAGACGACATTTGCATGGTGTGACGGGGCTCGCAATCGGCTTGTTATTTAAACCAAAACGACATTTTTAGTCTAAAATATAATAAATAAAATATTACAAAAATATAATATAATATATATATATATTATTCTATCTAGTTGGTTTGTGGGCTTTTAAGTCAAGTTTTTTTCAGGTTGATTTCAAACTCGATTCTGAACGTGTTATAAATCGAGTTTGATTCAATCTCGTTTCAGTCACGAATTAAGCTCAAACAGATCGAAAAAAAACTTGGCTTGTTTTTACCCATGATGCATTGTTGAGCTTATGATGTATTATAGTCTTTTTGTACTCTAAACTTAAAAAATTTACTTTTATGGTATCAAGTTTTACTTACCATTAAATTAAAATTGTGGATAATATTAAATTTTTTAAGTGAAAAGGTAAAAATATTTTATTAAAAATTAAATATAATATGGGACTTGGTACAGGGAATATGAGTTTTAGGGGGTGTAAAAATGTATTTTTATATTATTAAAAGTTAAAATGGTTATTTTTTTTATAGAATTTTTTAATATTTTCATTTTTTTTTGGTAAGTTAATATTTTCATTTCAGTTTAAAGTTGGTGTGAAGTTAAGTTTTTGAAATTTAAGAGTTTAAGCTATTTTTATTTTCAGTATATGGTGTGGAGGAAATTAATTTTATATTATATCTAATGTACATTATATTATATTTCGTGTTTGAATTGTAGTAAAAAAGTTATTTTTACTACCATAGCTAATAGTTTTCCTTGATTAGGCATCAGATTTGCTTATATTCTAACTTGATATCCAAAAGTTGTTTGTGTTTGGATATTAGAGTTTGTAAAAGGTAATTAATGGAAAAAAAAAGGGAAAAATTAAAATAAAAAATATTAAAAACTTCAATTTTTTTGAATTCCAAAAGATACTTAAAATTTTTAATTTTTGTAAATTTTTTTTAAAGCTTTTTAAGCTAAATCTCGTCAGCTATAACTTTTACATCAATTTTTAATTAAGTAATTAATTAATTTTTTTTAACAAACCAAACACTACTTATTAGCAGTGGCTTATATATATATATATATATATATTTACACCAACACTGGTTTGGACCCGATCGATCCTAAGAAGATGGATGAAACAAATAACTCTTAACTTTTAATCATCACAATATCTATTTAGAGTAAAGCTCAAGTAACCTTATTATTATGTTAATAATTAATCCACAATTTCTATTAACCGTAAAAACAGTTAGAAGCCAAAAAAAAAGAGGAGCTGGCATATGCGATTTTCACAGGTGATCCGAAATTACTCCCCCGAGTCCAAAGGGCAACCATTCCTCTTCTGCACCGCGCATCTCTATATAACCGACTCAACCCAATTAATTATTCTTCAATTAAACCTCTTTCTTAACACCAAATAAAGGCTGCTGATAACTTAAAACAACAATCAATAATGGCTGACGACGACCCACAGGACGTGGCTGACCGGGAGCGGATCTTCAAGCGTTTCGACGCCAACGGCGACGGCAAAATCTCCGCGTCGGAGCTCGGCGACGCGCTGAAGATGCTCGGCTGCGTCTCGCCCGAAGAAGTTCAGCGCATGATGGCCGAGATCGACACCGACGGCGACGGTTGCATTTCCTTGGACGAGTTCACTGCATTTGCCAAAGCTAACAGGGGCCTGATCAGGGACGTTGCAAAAATATTCTGATCTCCCCTCCCCCCCTGGCCACCACCCCCTTTCCATCTCTCCTCTCTGCTGCGCTTGCTGTATGTGACAAGTCTCTTTCTGAAACTGTTTCTGTACGTAGTTTAACTATTAACATCATTGTTCTAGCCGTTTGTCTTTGATGTATCAAGTCCAATTAATAGTTCCGTGATTGCATGGGAAATTTTTCAGACCCATGGAAATGGGAATTATGTGCTCGATCTGTTCAATTTGAAGTTGTAATGGAAATGCTATATATATATATATATATATATGAATTATCAAATTAACCCCATTTTTTAATTATGCCATTGCCTTAGCTCATCAGTTGCCTACCCCAGTACCCATCGAATCATGCAGGTGGACTCTTTCTTGTCTTCTTCCTTTTTAAACAAACGAGGGAAACACAGTGAGTTGGTTTGGTAATATTTACGTTTATTGTTTATTTTTTAGTTGTTGCTTTCATCTTAAGAAAAAAAAAAAAAAAAATTGGTAACGCAATTTCGTTTGCAATGTTATCTTAATAAAACAAATTTTTTATAAAATTAATTTAATTTTTATTATTTTAATTAATTATTTAGATAAATTTAATGAGATATATTTAATTTAATTTTTTAAATTTAATAAAATATAACTATTCAATTTAATTTTATAAGATTTTTATTTTATAATAATAATAAATTTTAATATAGTAAATAAACAAAGAGCATAATTTAATAATAAAATATCATTTTATTATTAAAAATTAATTTAATTTATAAAATATTTAATAAAATAAATTATTATTTTATTATTAAAAATCAATTTAATTTATAAAATATTTTAATATATAAATTATTTTAACAGGCATTTATTTTAATAATAAAATTGTTATTTAGAAATAATAATTAATTTTAATTTTAATAAATAAATAAATAAATTATTTTAGCATGTAGTGATTATTTACTAAAAATAAATTTAATAATAATTGTAATTACTATTTATTATTTAAATTGTTTTTATATAACAAAAAATACTTTTAAAAATTATTATTTTAATTTTAATAAGACAAAATAATAAATTATTATTTTAATTTTCAATACAATCAGAAAAACAGGCCAAAAATCTTTCACTGTAATCATGTGAATAAATGTATTCCTGTTATTTCAAAATAAAAATGTCATAAAATTGACTTGTTTACAAAATTATCACTCTCCCATCATTCTGGTATAATAATATTTTTTTCTCTTCCTTCAAACAATTCATAAAAGAGTATTGCTATGGAGAAGGAAGTTATCCATAATTTTAAAATGTTTGAGTTCTAATAATTATGAAAAAAATTGCAAATACAATTTGAAACAAACAAAAATGTTAGAATTTCCTTTTATTAAACTTTCATTAATTGTTCTCTTTTATTTTACTAAAAAAGATTGAACCGGTATGATTATAAGATATTGAAAATGGGCCATTATTGTGATTAATTTGTGAACTCATGCACACCTATTATAGGGCCCGTTTGGTTTGCAAAAATTTGCTGAAAATTTTCAAAAATCTCTATAAATTTCTGTTAACTTTATATCACATCAACTTTTTTCTCTTACTGCACGTATTACGAACTTCCCCCAAACCACAATTTATCTCAATTTATCTCATTTTTTTTACTCTAAACAAACCCATAAAGTAATTGTAGTTGAATGATAAGTATGGGTTTACTGAGTCTAATAGTCTCTTTACGAGAGTCCATTTAATTATCTATATATACGTATTGGTTAGAGCATCTCCTTTCCGCTCCAAAAATAGTCATCCAAGAGAAAATTTTCAATCAAAATAGGTCAGACAGGTATGTTTTTGTATAATAAATATTTGAAATTGATATTTTAAATTTACATTCATACTATATTATTTCTAAAAAAAATTTTCAAAAACACTGAATTCATCGTAGAACTTACAAATAAAATTTAAAACAAATAAAAATACATAAAAATATTAAAAAGATTGACTCCTAATAATTGCAAATAGAATTTTAAACAAACGAAAACAAAATTATAAGAAAACAATAAAATTATAACACGTTTAGAAAAAGTGCGCTATACATATATTCTTTTGCGTGCCCAAATTTCAATACTTTATAAATCACACACGTCTAAATCTCTTAGTTAATTCTAAATTTTTACACAACAAATTCATATCATATTTATCTTTACATATCTATTATTTTAATTTGAAAAAATAATAATAAATAAACACTTTGAAGGTACATGTATTTACTACTTAGATGTGTCCAATTTCATCCCTTATCCCCTTGAAGCAAAAGACAACACACGCGGGCTTAGCCTAGATGGTTGCAGGAACTAAAACCGAAGACATGTTATAGGTTTGAGAGTCCACAATGAAATCGGTCCACATTTGTACTTTAACCTTTCATTGAACTCCTGATTACCGTGACAGTCCTGAGGAAGTCTGTGATTTACCTGAGACTGGTGGAGTGGAAAGATTGCCTGAGGCTGAGAGATTGGAGCGTTTGCCGGTCTCCAGAGGAATTGAGTTTACATTCTAAGGGTGAGTCCAACCTCAAAGCGCTTTGCCTTGGGGTGGTACTCCCACGCCATTAAAAAAAAAAAAAAAAAAAATCAAACAAACAGAAAATCTATACAGATGCATTGCTTTTCTTTCTGCACTTCCTTTTCTATACAGAGTCTCGAACACTATTTTTACTTTCTTCCCTAAAAGCCAAGCACTCTCTGCGAGCAAACATAAGAAACCTGCAGGGGAGAGATCAGATCAGATCAGATTGTGCTTTTGCAGGCATGGCATTGATATTTCTCCGGCAGTATAGGTGGTGATCGTCGTCTTCAAGTTCAGAAACTCCGTGCATTGCCAAAGCCAAATGACTCCTCATCTCATTTCCCCCCTGTTGTTGCTGCAGCAACTGAGGATAGCAGTCAACAACGAATCTGCTACTGGGAAAGGTGGTCTTCTTCCTGTCGGAGCGATTGGGATCCTCCTCTCCTCGGAGTATTGTAATGATCTCATTGATGCTGGGCCTCTGGGATTCTTCGCCATTTATGCAGGCAGCTGCAGCTTCGACCATCCAGGCTATTTGATTGGAGTTCTTACGACTTAATTTCAGCTCTGGATCGACTAACCTTTCCATGTCTCCTTGTTGCAATAGTGGCTTGGCCTGCCCAAAAACAAAAAAAAATTGTCCTTTGATCTAAAAATATATTTGACGCAACCGGAAGCAATTAGAGAGAAAATCTCCAAGATTATGTATTCTATCAATAATTGAAAAACTGCTGAAAAACTGCAGAAACGAAAGTTTTTTAAGCTTAGAAACGACCACAGCTGCGTAAATTCTAGTCGTCACGTCATAGGACTCTAAAAGACTTCTCCGGAAACGTATTATATAGGCTATGCATCTCTTTACAGATCAAAAATTACACCCCAAATAAGATTTACCGACAAAACACTAGCCCTACTAATTCTTGTGATTTTTCTTGAGTTTCTGGCACTCTAACTGACCTAAGAACTCATCTGCTTTTGCCCACATCAATATTCCAGACATTCATACTTATTGCCAATGTTTAAGACTTAGTGAGAAGTATTTTCTCCACTGGAACGTAATAGCTTGGGGGACCACCAATTCAAGTTCAACTGCCAGATAGATAATGGAATTAACCGAAGGGGATTAAGAAGAAATTAAAACGGCAACTTACCCATGCAACCAGATTTTCTTCCCCTGGACCCCTCCTTCCTTCAATCGCCTTACGTCCGCTTATTAGCTCCAAGAGGACCACCCCAAAAGCATAAACATCAGTTTTATCCGAAACTTTCCCGTGCTGGAAATATTCAGGGGCCAAGTAACTGCACATTTTTAATTCAAAACTTTCACTGAAACAGAAGAAAGAAAATCACCGTTCAACAAGAAATTAACAATGGATGGAGTTATTTGTTATGTTTTTTCTATTCGAAGCTATAACTATTGAGAATGAGATCGTACCCAAATGTCCCTTTCACAGTCTTACAAAGGAATGGCACCGATGGAGCATGGGTCCACGTAGCTAATCCAAAATCACATAACTAGAAAAACCATTGAAAATATTAGAAATTTGCCAAAATATATACTATATCACAAAAAAAGAGTAATGATGTGTGATGGGGCGAGGGGGGGAGTTTGGCTTCTTCCAATCAAATTTTACCACATATTACTTTTATATCAAATCTGTGTATTTTTACTATACTTTTTAGCCAAATTTTTACCAACCAAACACCACCTAGGATTCTTTTCCAGGATAATGTAGCACGATTGTGAGCCTATCATTTTGAAAGAAATAAGACGCTATAATGCATTTTTATTACAATAACCAGAGAGCAAATTCTAATGATCCATTGACTGCTCACCTTTGGTGTTTTCTTGGAAGACAGAAGTATGTTAGAGGGTTTAATGTCTCTGTGAACAACACATATATCGGTTCTTCCATTGTGCAAATAATCAACTGCCTCTGCAATTCCAACAGCAACTTTATACCTCACTGAACATGGAAGTGATGGACCACTCTTCACTCCTTCCTCCTTCTTCTTCTTCTTCTTCTCTGCAAATGAATAGTTCTAAAATCATTTTAAATTCATCAAAACTCAAGCCAATTGCCATTGCCCATTTAAAAGACAATAAATTCATCAAGACAAGAAATCATACCATGTAAATACCTCTCTAAGCTTCCACCAGATACATATTTGTAGACCAAAAACAAACCCTCATCAGGATCAACACAGAAACCTACAAGAGGAACAATATTTGGGTTATGAAGTGAACTAGCAATCATCAGTTCCCTAACAAATGCCTTTGAAGACTCCTTATCCTCTTTATCCAAACACTTGATCGCTACAGCGGTTCTCCAAAACCCAACTCTTCCTCTGAAGACATAGCTCAATGCTCCTCTACCCAAAACCCTGTCTGCCCAACACAACAAAAATCAATTACAATCAATTATACATAGCTAAGAATCAAAGGTCTCAAATCTCACTTTTTTCATTTTAAAAAAATATTGGTTTACCTTTTAATTAGTTAACCATTTATTATTCAGTAACTGTTTAGTCCAACTTGTATGGTAAAAAATAAAAATAAAAATAAGAAATAAAGAGGGTGAAAACTCCAGTACCTTTTGAGAAATTTTGGGTGGCAGAGAGGATTTGGGCATAGCTAAATCTAATCAAGGAATGGGCAACGGGATAGATACTTTTCTCCAGTGACTCAATCGTTCGCCATTTGAGGTCTTCAGATCGAGAGTTACTCAACCCATTGTCCAAGTTCACCATCAACACAGTTGCTGAAGAAGCATTAGACCCATTCATCGATTCAAGTTCGACTTGAGAGCACAGGCTCAACCGGAAAGAGGAGCGAACTGATTGCGGGTCAGCGCCACCGGTCAACTCTGCACCACAGCCGCCGGACTCCGCCAGCAACCAAGCATTGTTTTGTTCGGAGTTTTTTATACCCTTTCCTCTTTCGTTCTGATCTTGGCCCCGCCGGCGAAGTGGAAGAAGACAACCCAAACCAAATTCCCAAATCATCTTATACAAGATGGTCTTGATTTTTAACACATTATAATCACAGGACTGATGATCAGTAGCTTCAGAGGAAGTAGTAGGGGCAATTTGGTTGTGAAGGGGCTCTCTATACTTGGCGCAACTGCTTGGAGAAAACCCCATGTTAAAGCGCATCTTCATAAAACACAGAAACCAAGAAACCCAGAAACCAGAGACAGAGACAGAGACAGAGAGAGATGTTAGACGTGCTTTGCAGCAGGCAGCAGAGAGAATTTTATGAGTGACAGAGAGGGAGAGAGGTGGCAATTGGAAATGAGAATAGGTGTGCATTGGTTTGGATTATACTATTCCATTAATGGGGGAGGTGTTGTACGGAGATGGCCCCAGAACCAAACAAATGAATTGCATGATAGTTGATGGCATTATATTCAGCAGAGCAAAAGCGTGAATTTGTGAAGGAAGAGAGAGAGATTCTTGGTGTTAAAGCACAAGAAGACAACCAGAAGCCACAAAGGCAAAAGGGATTGCTTGTGGCTAATTATTGGGTTCAAAAGATTGGATTTTGACACAGAGAGAGAGAAACTAAAAAGAAATTTTGTGGGTGGGTTATGGAGTTGTGAAATTATTAAAGGAATAATGAAAGCAGAAATAAGAGAGAAAAAGATCATAGTCCTAATTTGGTGACGGTTCATCCCCTTGTTTTTCCACCCTAACCACCGCTCTTGACAGACAACAGAGCTAGGCGGCTCCAGTTGTCTTGCAGCTTGCCTTGTTAAATTTTTCTTTGACGCATAATTTTACCCGAAATTTAATTTTCGGATTTAAATTTATTTAATTTTTCTTTATAACAATTAACAAATAAGTATTTCAACTATTTTTTTTTATATCTTAGAGTGTTCGGGTCAACTTACGTACACCTCAACTAATCTTAAAGACTCTAAAGTTAACGATCTAGTCAACCTTTAATAGTTTTGAAACGATTTAAATTAGTAATCATTGTGAGTAAACCAACTAGTTCTTAGTTGCAATATGTTTTCAATATTTTTTTTACTCATAAAATTTATATCAATCGAACAATTGCGGTAAGAATGAAAAGATAAAAACGTCATTAAAAAAATATTACAATTAATGAAAATTTTCAAACCTTTAATTATTAAAAAAATTATATCTTAATGTGACAGCTTGAATAATAAAATAAAATTTTTCCTTCCTATTAATGGTGAGATTGAGAAACGAAAACAAATGAAAAAAAAAAAAAAAAACTTAGCCGAGTCAAAAAAAATAGATTAGAAAAAAGACATTAGATAAAAATGATTTGAAAAATGTAAAGAAAATAAAGAGAAAATTTTGTTGATTTATTTTTTATAACTTTCATGACTTTATGTTCTTTCTATACCCAACAACTAAATAGAGAATTTTTTTCTTTTTTTTTCCCTTTTCATTTCACTTTCCCTCCGATCCAATTTAACCAAACAAAGGGAGATTAAGCCAAACTGGTCTGGAGCAAGTCAAGTCTTGGCTTGACTTGGCTTGGCTTGGCTTAATTTGGTTGTGCAAGGAGTTAGAGGAAATTAATTCAAATCTAACCCATTGAATTTAGAGTAAAAGTGGTATAAATTGGTAGGGTGTGCCATGAATGGATTTCTAGTTTCGATGCCGCCTGAACTAGGTGGTAGTTTTTGTGGCTCTGTTTGTTATTATCCTCTTCTTTTTTTTTTTTTTTAAAGGGACGTTTGCTAGCGTAAATTTTTGTATTTTTTAATAATTTTTAATAAAAAATTACTGGTTGTAATTTTTTGTGAGTTTGGTGAAATAAAGTGTAAGTTTTAGTAATTTTTTACAACTTTTAAATGTTTGATAAATTTTTTATTGTAGTAAAGTAGAAAAGTGGTAACTTTTTGTGTGTTTAGTAAACTTTTTACTATAACAGATCAGAAAAGTGATAATTTTTGTGTGTTTGGTAAAACTTTTTGTGGAATAAATTACTGTAATAGAGTAGAAAAGTGAAAAAGATTGTGATTCCACCAAACGCACCAAAAATTATAATATGTAATTTTTGATATTTTTTTACTTTTTTGAGCTTCCAAACAGACTCTAAATGCAACAAAAAAGATGAGAACAACTCATACCCAATTAGCGTGAAATTCCAGCCTAATTCAATGCCACTGGAAATTTTAACATGCCTTGAATTGTTAAAATTTGATGGTTGTGTTTGGCACAAAGATTTGTGGAGCAAAAATATAGTAAAAAATAATTATTATTATTTTTTATTAGTATGGTTAGAGAACAAAATTACTAGATTATATATAAATGGTATAAGATAATTTTTATTTAATTAAATATATATATAAATAACCTAATCTTATTCTTACTTTTTTTTTCTTTCCATAAAAATCATTCTAGAACCCATACAAAATACGTAATACTTGTTATCACTTTTTTAAAGTATAAATAGTTGATTTACGTAAGAGTTTGCCTAAAACATAATACGTGTGAGAATTACTATTTTATTTTAAGGTGTTAATTACAATTAACGCAACTAAAGATTCAAGCAACTTAAAATAGTTTTCAGTAAACTTCTACAAAAAATGGTTGTTTGAATCTTTAGCTGCGTTGATAATAGTTTGAGGAGCTTGCAATGGTCCCTTTAATAAATGGGATTCACAGTAAATCCACTTGATAAATGATTCAAATTATATTGTCACAAGACTTTTATGTGATTTTCTAATTTTCTTATTTAAATGGCTCTATAATAATTTTCCTAAACCTTTTTTTATTATTATTCCTTAAATTATTAATTTTTTATTTTTTATTTTCAAAATTTGAATAGAATAATAAAGAAAAACATTTTTTATTAAAAAAATTTCCAAGAAAGATCGAAAAGTGCTCTCTTTAAACACATGAGAAGCATTATACATTTTTCTTATGTTAGAGAGACTCCAAAATAAAAAAATCTCACCAAAGGACAAAAATTGCTTTTTCCCTAATTTTTAATTTGGAGATTTCACTTGCTAGAAAATTTGACGAAGTTGTCATTAATTAAAAGATAAAAAGTCGATGCCGAACAGAAATTAAAGAGCTTTTGGCGGGGGAGAGAGAGAGAGAGAGAGAGATTCTGATAAGCTTAGAGGGAAAAGCTAATATCGAGGATCATTGAATTAAAAAATATGAATACTTTTAAATCGTTAAATTTTAATTTATCAGGCATTACATTATATTTAATTTTAGCCCACCAAACCGGATAAGTTTGATCTAAGGGGTGGCGAAGAGAGAGAGAGCCGGGTAGGTTTGGTCTAAGAGGTGGCTGGGTCCGATCCAATAATTTGTGGGATGGGGATGTGGATGTGGATGTGGATGTGGCCCTTGCCCACCGACAGAACAAATGGGTTCCAAATTGGGCCTACCAGAAGATTCGGGCATGATTTGCAGCTCTTCATTATTTAAGAGTAAATTAGTGAGATTTTTTTTTTCAATATTTAGTTAATTATAAATAAAATTTAAATTATTTTAATATTACAGTAATACTCTTTATTCCACGCATTATTAACATTCGACTCCAATCATAAGTTGGAGTAAGAATTTTCACCAAAACATTTGTGTAGTCTTGTTAATATTTAAATCGTAGATTTTTTGTTTTTTTTAATTAGTACTAAAATGCATAAATAATTTATATTACGTAAATATTTTAATTATGTCACTATTTTCATTCAAATGTATAACAAAATATTAGTGGTTAGGGTTATTTATGTGTTGATAATAATAAAAAATATTATTGTAATATTTAAATAATATAAGATCTACATATATTTAGTGAAATATTTAAGAAATATTGTTATATAGTTTTCCTTTTTCGCATAATGAAAGTGAGATTAACAGAGGAGAGAAACACTTCATCCCTTGTAGTACATTTTAAATCTTTACACCCATTTGGTGGGTGGTCTTATCGTAATTATAGAGCGTCCATTAATGGACCAGTTGAGTTGGATGGATGCATGCATGATAGAAGAAATATCTGAAGATTCCTTATGCATGTGTACTTAACACTCATCAAATGTCTTCCGTGCACATAAGCCCATTATATATGCATATATATATATGTAGAGTTGGTGACTATTCGGGTTGGATTAGAGATGGCTATTAACTTGAGCCTCTTTTCACTTATTGTCGAGTTCAGTTACTGTAATTTCTTAAATTATTTCTAATAGTTTTGACTGTTGAGAGTACACTTATCTTTTAACTCAGATTCGTCAGATTTGTTCTTTTACATTGATCAAACTTCATTATGTTTACAAGGAGGCAAACCAAATAACTGATTTTTTTGCCAGCTGGGCATGTACTCTCCAACGGGATTAGAGATTTTACACTCAGAGGGATCTTTTTCGAATTATTCATGGTATTTTTTCCCTTGATGCAGATGGTATGTCTCACACGAGGACTTAGTTTCCTTATTTTTCTTTTGCTTTGGAGGTTAGCTCTATGTCTCCCTCCTATTTTATATACTGTGGTGAGTTATCATAATTTTGCTTCTTTTCTTTTTATTAGCAATTTCTTTTATCATTGTCAAGCGGTGAGTCACTACTTCTTTGGGTATTTTTATTATTGCTTTCTTTTACTTCTTTTGGAGGTAAGGTTTAGATCATTCTCTATCATATACTGCTTTGCTAATATTAATAAACTAGTAAGGATCTCTGCCAAACCCCCCTCTTGTTAAGAAGTTTTTTTGTCTTTTTTTTTTTTTAAAAATGTCTTTCGTGCAAGATTCATTCTAATTTGAGTTTTGAGTTACAAGTATGTTTCAACTTGTATAAATTTATACAAATTTTTAAAAGTTAGTATCTCGTAATTTGTATAGTGAGTAAAAATTTTAAAATTTACAATCTCCTAATACATGTTTATAAAGATTTGTAGAGTTTTGTATTATTATTATTTTTAATTCCAAACAAGTACACTTTAAACCAAAATAAGATTCAAGAAGATGCCTTTTAATTTTAAGAATAATAATACCAGGGTATTTGGTTTATTAATGATTATTGAAAAAAAATATATTTTTAAATTTTCTTCACCAAATACATTTTTAATTTTTATTAGTTTTCTCTAACTTTTATTAATTTTTTAAAATTCAATTTTCTTAATTTTTACCATTTAATTTTTTTAACTTTCTTTAATCTATGTCAATTTTTATCAAATATCTAACCAAAAACTAATATGACACGTGCCGTATTTTGGTGCAACAGTGTAAAATTTTTGTTGTTGTGCCAAACAATCACTATGTGTTTGGAGTTGAACAAAATAATACAAAACTCTGTAAATCTCAACAAACACGAATTACGAAATAGTAAAATTTAAATTTTCTTTTTATTTTTATTACACAAAACACAAGATATTAACTTTTACAATTTTATACAATTTTATATAATTTTATACAACTACAAACACACATATGACAAATTTTGTTAAGAATACTAGTTTTTTGAACATTGAAAATACCTTTGATACATCACAATACTGTTTCTCTTTTCTTTTACTTTCATGGGTACGTACAAACTTAGTATTCCTCTCGACTTTTTTTTACTGTCCCACTATTTTGGGAGATCACGTTTTCGAGCATTCAGTAATGAGAGATTTATTTTAATAATTATTTTAATTTCGACCTATCTGCATAGAATTGTAAATATGTTTTTTATCAAGTCGATAAGAATATATTAATATTCATTTCCGTTTTGCTATGGTAATTTGAAAAATTGAGTTTAAATTTGAACTCAGGCGTCAAATATACAATTTTCATTTTTATATTCTGTCTATCGAATAATCGAATATTTAAGTTTAGGTATGTATCTGTTAAGTAATGACTTTCTTGGTTACATTATGATAATTAATTAATTTTTTTTATCTAATCTTGTTGAACAAGAATTAAGGTGAATTACAAAACTTAAGTATTTATTAATAATATATCCTCAATAACTAGAGCATCATTTGTCAAAATATTACGAGTAAGAACACGCCACAGTGTAAATATAAATATTATTATCTCTCTATAAATAGATATCTATATATGCTTGTACATTTAGAAATGATTCTCTGCGTTTTTATTTCTTATTTCTATATTCTTGAAGGGGTTTCTGTTTTGTTTTATATAATTTAATACACGCTTTACTTTGGGTAATTTTTTTTTTTTGAAAAATGAGTTTTAGTTCTTCCTATATTGTGCTTTAAATCGAGTAAAAAAAATAATATCTCTTTTCTGTAAGTCAATGACTTATTATATTTTCTATTATTTGTTTTAATTTGTTCTGTTCTTAGAAATCTCTCTACACTCTCTCTCTCTCTCTTGACGTCTACTAATTTTTATCTTTATTATTTGAGAAAATTGTAGTGGTTCCACTATTTTCTTCTCATTTCTTGAAACCCCAATTTTCTTTTCTTTGCAATTTGTTAATTACTTATTACGTTATTAATTTTCATTTATTACTTGTCTAGGATTACATCTAAAAATACATCTATTTCTTAATTAAACTAGTTACGTGGCAAGGCTTGACAAAAATCTTACGTCATTTTCAAAATTTTTTTTTTAGTAATTTCATTTTCTAAATATTGTTAATAATTCTGCCAAAATGCACCCAGCTTCACACTCTATATTGAGGAAATTAGGCACTACAAAATAGAAGTTTCAACAATCTCAAGGGGGTATATAAGACTAGACACTCTGGTATTTAAGCTAACGAATTGATGCCCTCTGACAGCGCAACAAGCCTCCAAACAAGATGTAGAGTTGGAGTAAAACTATTATTCCATTTAGAATCCCATCAGAGCTGGCTACTACTTTAGTTTTGCCAATAAATATACGTGCGAAACAATTCTCCACATCTGAGCCAGCCACCTGATATTTTAGCATAACGCTTGGCAAAAGTCCTCGTGATGTCATGCCCCAAAGGAACGAGTAGCTATCTCTGAACAGCTAGCAATCTCGGTCCTCAATCACTTGATAAGGAGAATGTTTAGTAGTAAAATTTATCGTCAGAACTGTTGATCACGTTAACTAAAAATGTAATTAACAACCTGTCGAACAGAGACAGAAGAAAGATTACGGTCGGAGTAAAAGTTTTTAGCCGGAAAACTCTCTGATGCTTAAGTCAGCTAGTAGCTCAAGAAAAAAAACTTTTTTAGAGAAGAAAATGAACAGTAGCTTAAGTTGGCAAGCAGAATTTACCGTCGAAACTGCTGACCACGCCAACTGAAAATGCAATTAACAATCTGCCGAACAAATGAATTCTCTAAATACTGTTCAGAACCAGCAGCTTTGGCTATGGGTTAATTTAAAAAAAAAATTCAAATTTTCTCTCGTTGTGTGACACTCTCATCCACTCATACTTTTATCTGCATAGCTCTCTCTCTCTCTCTTTCTCTGTTTTGGGTTTTAAACTTTGAAAGAAGAAAAATGCAGCACAATTTGTGACTCCGCCTATACCACTGCCGCTATAAGTATCAATATCTGTCTGACATCATTCCAAAAGTGTCGCTCTATATGGAGGATCTGGACCCAAAAGTGACGGAGGCAGATCTTATGGAAACCTTCTGTCAGATGGGTTCCATTGTTCTCCGTTTGCCTGCTGCAACAAGTGCGGGTGCCACCATCTGATACTATTCCAAAGGTGTCACTCTGTGGGGGATCTAGACTCAGAAGTGATGGAGGCGGATCTCGTGAAAACTTTCCGTCAAATGAGTTTTAATTCTCCCTGTACTGTGCTTTAAATCGAGTAAAAAAAATGAGATTTTTTTTTGTAAGTCGGTAACTTGTTATATTTTTTATTATTTGTTTTAATTTGTTCTATTCTTAAAAATCTCTCTGCTCCCCCTCTCTCTCTCTCTCTTGATGTCTATTGATTTCATGAAACCTTAATTTTCAATTCTTTACAATTTGATCATTATTTTTTATGTTATCTCTTTTCATTTGTTACTTGCCTAAGAGTACATATAAGAATACATGTACTTCCTAATTAAACTAATTTAGTTACCTAGCAAGGCTTGACAAAAATCTTACAACATTTTTGAAATATTGTTAATAGTTCTGCAAAAATATTCCCGGCTTCACACTCTATAATGAGGAAACTGGGCACCATAAATAGAAGTTTCAGACACTCTCAAGGGGATATATAGGACCAGACACTCTGGTATTTAAGCTAACGGATTGATGCTCTCCAACAACATAACAAGTCCCCCACAAGATGTAAAAGTTTTTTTTTTTTTTTTTTGGGTAAGTAATGTTGTTGGAGTAAAACTGTTATTTCATTTAGAATCCCATCATAGCAAACTACTACTTAGTTTTGCCAATACATATAGGTGCAAAACCATTCCCCCAATCTAAGCTAGCCACCTGAAATTTTAGCGTAACACTTGGCAAAAGTCCTCCCGATGTCATGCCCCAATGGAACAAGTAGCTATATGTACAGCTAGCAATCTCGGGCCTCAATCACTTGCTAAGGAGACTTGGCATGAATTCTCCAAATACGGTTAGAACTAGCAGCTTTGGCTGTAGATTAATTTTTTTTTTTTTTTTTAAAGAAATTTGAATCTTCTCCCGGTTTATGACACTCTCATACTATTCGCACTTTCATCTACCAGCTCTCTCTCTGGTTTTGAATTTTAAAGGAAGAAAAATGGCAGCACAATTAGTAACTCCGCCCACACCACTGCCGCTACAAGCACCAGTGCCATCTGATCCTATTCCAAAGGTGTCGTTTTATGTGGGGAATCTAGACCCAAAAGTGACAGAGTAGACCTCGTAAAAACCTTTCGTCAGATAGATTCCATTGTTCTCTGTTTGACTCTGCAGAGATGAATGCTGCTACTAATCCCTTCGATATAGTTGCCTAAATTTCTTATCTCCCTCTGATGGTATATATATATATATATATATATATATATATATATATCTTCAATGGCATAGCAACCTTGAGGCAAGAGCAGAGCAAGTGACTCCCCTTGATTTTGGAGCTAAAATTACCAATACATCTTTGCTATTTTAGTTTTAATAAAAAAATTAAATTAATTTAAAATTAGGATATTTTGGTTTTATTAAAAATTAAGATTAAGTAAAAAATTTTCAACATCAAAGGAGAATACAAGAATTGAACCTAAGTATTTTTTATGATACAAAGTACATCTTCTCACTACACTATTAAATAATTTTATATATAATATCAAAAAAATATAACATATAACATAATAAATTCTATAAACAATAAATTTTAATAATAATTATATTTTTTTAATAACTAAGAACGTCCCTAATAAATCTTAGGTGTTTTTTAAAAGATCATTGAACCATTAAATTGTGAAAAATATATTCATTAGTTGATGTCTAAGAATAATTTTATTCTTCCGTAAAAATAATATTATTTTTGTCCTACTCTTAACCCGACGCAATTCGTTATCTTCTTATTAGCGCTTGGTAAACCCTTTAGTAGAAATCCTCAACCTGCCCCTGATATTACAGATACATACCTCCAATCATATATAATTATTAATTTTATTTTTATACATTAAATTCTTAAAAAACATGCCATGTATATTTAAATTAGAAGAATCAAAACATATAAATAGCTAATTAATGATTAAGTATAAAAAGATCTTGCTTGCATGCATTGAAATTATCATTTTTGCTTGTAGTCTTGCAAGGTACAACGAGCGCTCTATTCCCCTTGTCAAACAAGCCTGAACAGAACCCAAATTTACCAGACTTCACATCCCCTAGATTTCAACAGAGTGGCTTAGTAAGCCAAAACTAAATTCTGGAAAAAGAATAATTCACCAAACCACAAGAAGATGGAGGAGAAGGAAGGGGAAGAGGAGACTCGGGTCTCGGGAGAGGAGAGGACACACAGGTACAAGCAGCCAATTTTGCACTAGCAAGAGAAAAACATGACAAGGTTTTAGTTCTTCAACCTTGCAAATTCTGCAACACAAATAGTGGATCTTGTATGCTCATAATATTTTAAGATTCTCCTCTTAAAGTGGCGGGACAGCAAGCTTACAAGAAGAAGAGATAGGGGAAAAAAAAGCTTATTAAATTCTAACTAAAATTTGCAAGTGTCTATGTTCTAATATATGAACAGAATTACCAACACCACAACATAAAGATGGATTCATATCAGTTAGCGACACAATTATTAAGTGAATATCCATTTTCTATAAATAATATATATGTATATATATATATATATACATTGAATAAAAGGCAACATAAGCAACACTTCTATAAAGTGAATATCTTTTTTTATAAATAAAAATATTGCATAAAACGCAACAAAAGCAGCACACATTAAAGTGAATCTCCCAATCTAAGCACTTCAAAAGACAACTTCCAATATTCTCAAAACTAGAAGCATCCAGAGAGCACTTGAAAAACCAAATTAAATCGAGTAACTGCAATAAAGCTTCCATCAACACGCCTAAAAGCTACCTCTACAAAATACGCCATTAAACCCAAAGCCGTGAATCAAACATTTAGCGCCCTTACTGCCTGTTGTTTGGGTCAAAAGGGCCAAAAAAGTATATGAATATATCTCATCAAATATCAGCAAACTAGTAAAATCACAGCACCTATGATATAATGTAAAGGTACACGAAATTAAAGAAAACCACTAAACCCTCCACAAACATTTAATTGTTCTACTTCCATATACAAAATATCCCTCTCTGCAATAAATCTTGGAATTGGGGACGAGATGATGCCACAATAGAGGGTTTCTTGAAAATAACTGAACACATGAAGGTGACACAGAACAGTTATACCACAAGAGACAGGCAGATGGACATCCAAAAAAGTCAATGATAAAACTAGAGGTTCCTCAGCTCCTTACAGATTAAAGTAAATATTGTTTTAGTTAGCAAGAGAGAAAAGAGAATAAGAACGGCACCCAGGAAGCCTAGATATACAATGTACTTGATTTCTGAATAAGATGACTGACATTTCATAACTGAGAAAAGGAAAAGGCTATAAATTAAGCTCATATGTTAACATACAATTTAGACAAGCTCCAAAACCAACCTATCGGGCTTTCCACTTTCTCAAAAGCTCATCGTAAGCATAACCCTTGCCCAATTTGGAAAGGCTCTGTTTCAACTTTGCTAGTGTGGAAGAGTTCAATTTGATCCCTCTATCAATCATATCCTCAGCATACTTGACAGCTTCTGCAAGCCTGTTACTGTCACGAAGCCCCAGAACCAAGAAATTACCAGTTTCGTCCAAGTCAGAATTATAATTCTCGATCAAGCATTTCCAAATCTTGATGGCCATATAAGGATCGCCGTTATCCACATATGCCTTAATTGCTGAAGTGCAGTTTGCATGTGTTGGAATACACTCATTTTTTACCATTTCAACAAATACTGGTGAAGCCTCTCGTAACCTCTTACACTTAATCAAAAACTGAAACAACAAATTATAAGTTTGAGAGTCGGGGAAAGCTCCACTAAAAACCATCTCATCTAACAACCGCCTAGCTACATCAGTCTCCTTAAGACAACAATGTAAAGCAATCATTGAATTATACATCTGAGTATCTGGGCTCAAACCACTCGTTCCAATCATTGCCTCCCAAAGCAGCCCAGCACCAGTTGCATCAGCTTTCCTCACGCAATCTTCAAGTGCAACCTTAAAAAACTTCATCCCTGGATAACAACCCCTAGCCTTCATCGCCTGCAAGAACTTCAATGCCTCGTGCAAACCATTGTAACCCTTAAGCAAAGTAGTCAAAAAGGAATCATAGGCAGGTACATTGTTGGGATTCCAACCAATAGTCATCACCATCTCATCAAAAGTCTGTCTAGCATGATGCACATCCCCTTCACTCTCCGACCCTTCCAACAAAATCGCGTAAGTATCCAGGTCTGGCCTAATCTTATCCTTTGCAATCCTCAAGAACTCCTTTGCCTTCACAGTCTTACCGTCCCTACAAATGGCACTCAGAAGCGAATTCAATGCCACAACGTCCCGGGGACATCCGTATTGATCCATAACCTCAAAGGTCATAATAGCTTCAGGAACGCGATCTGCAGTGACATAGCTGCTAAAAACAGAAGCAAATGTAGCCAGAGAAAGCAAATTTTCTTTCTTCATCGACTTAATCGCATCCCACATAGGATCAAACATGCAATTCTTGCCCAACATATCAACGACCAAGTTCCAAGCATAGGGGCTATGCTTGTCGCCGAGTTGAAACCCGGCCCACCGGAAAAACTTCACGGCAGGACCGGGGAATCCGTAGGACAACTTAAGGACCTCTTCAACATCCTCCTGAGAAACCCTAATCCCGGTTTCGTCGAGAACCTTCTCGACGGTTAAAGAAGGGGTATTGGCTACGATTTCACAGAGCAATTTCACTTTTGGATGCAAATTTGGGGTTTCAAGGTATGAAACAAAGGTTGGACGCTTACCCGATCGCTGCTGAGACGAAGGTGGTGCAGCATTCGAGGTCGAAGAGGTATGCCTCTTGCGATGGTCAACTTTTGAGGACGATGACGACGAAGATTCTTCACGGTGAAACCGCTTCCTGTCGTTGCCCATCATCAATTGCAGAGAAATCTGTGTCAATATCACACGACCCTCCAACCAAAAAAAAGGAAAAAAAAAAAAAAAAAACCCTAGCTGGAGAAGGAAGTGAGTCAAGTGACCGAGTTATCGAGTGACTGAGTCGCTGAGAGAATGAGACTGATTTCCCACACGGTGAGACCGCTTTGGTTTTATGCTTTTATTATTATTATTTTTTTTTGGTAATTGGTTTTATGCTTTTATTGAGCTTACACGCTGCAATCTGGATACCAAGTTACCAAGGGGTTTTAGTTTTTTAATTAATTTAATGATTTTGATTGAATTTAATTAAAATTAATTTTTTAATAAAATATGTTTAATACTAATTTAATAAAATATATTTAAATTACTTAATTTAATATAATAAAATATTTTTTAATAATAATTAATAATAATTTAATATATATATTAATAAATAGCATAATTTTAATATGTATACTAATAAATAGCATAATCTAATAATAAATCATTATTTTATTTACTAAAATTCATTTAATGTAATAAAATAAATAATTTTGCTTTGAACCATTTATTTAAATTGTCTTATTTTGCCCTATATATTTTAATTCAGTTCTATTTTATTCTATTTTATCAAAATTATTAACGATAAATATTATATACTCATCTTACACACACATATATGTCATTTTCTATAACACCTTTTAAAAAGTAAAATTAAAGTTATAGAGTGGGATGATTTAAATTATAAGAGCCAAAATAAAATTAGGAAGAAAATACAGAGATATTAAGGGTCCGTTTGGGAACCCAAAATTAGCACTACCTAATTTGTAGTAAGCTACTAACAAATACAAAAATTACTAGATTACTCTTACTAATTTTTCCCAAACTATTAGCAAATTTTTAGCACATAAGGTTATAAATGTCAATATATTAGAAATTTTGCATTCCCAAGAAATTAGCACACGCTAGTTAGCACATGCTAATTTTTCCAAACCAATCCTAAATATAAATTACTCATATTTATTTTTTGAACAAAAATCTAAATAAAAAAAATAACATTGAAAAAATCGTTTAACTAAACTATTATAAACGTTGTGTCCATGCACAAAATAATTATAATAAAGAAGTACTTGATTTTATTAAATACTTAGAATTAATAATTAATGGCCACGGGAGCTTAAACCCATACCCGGTTGAGAAATAGTTTACTCCTAATATAGTTCAATGAAATTAAAAAAATATTAAAATATATTCAATACACACTTGAACAAAACGACAAGGTTTATGTGATAGATCCAAATAATTATGTTACATTAATCGTATAATAAGTTGACTTAATTGCAAAACCAAGCTTTAAAACATAATAAAATTAAAACAAAATTAAAATGACTAAAATAAAAGAATTATAAGATAGATTATTTGATTTTATAATTTTATTATGTATGGTACGAATTCATTACTAATTCTACTTTAAAAAGGTCTTATTTTAATTTTAATATAAAATAGATAAAAATTACCGTTCAATAATATCTCATGGGGTCGGTCTGGCATAAAAAAAAATTCTAAAAAAACTCTATAAATCTCAAACAATACCTCTACCTCTAATTTTCCTGCCATCACTAATTTCAAAAAATTTTAATATTTCATTAAAAAAAACAAAAAAATTTGAAAGTAGGTTAACCGAATGTATACATTTTTTATACAATCATATTTTTCGTATCGAAAACTTTCAAACGAGTACTATTGTCGTGATTTTTTATGAATTTTTTTGAATCCGTAGGAACGAATTTGAAAAATCGTTTCCACGATTTACTAGTTTTCAGAAAAAAAGTGTCAAAATTAACCCTAAATTACATTTTATTTCAATTTATCTAGTTTTTCTTACTCCAAACGGGGCCCTTAATTTTTCTCTTTCAAACGAGGTGCTAGAGAAGAGCAAATTTAGGCTCATTTGCTACCTGTACCACACCCACCCAAAAAAAAAAAAAATTCTCGAATATGTCTTTAATTTTTTATATCAAAATTTACTAAACACATAAAAAAACAAAAAAAAAAAATTTACTATACACAAAATCACTAATTTTTTTAACTTTCTTGAATGAAAATTTATTAACTTTTGTAATTTTTTATTAAACAGTTAACTATTTTCAGAAGTAACACATGTCAATATTAAAATAAAAGTTTATAAAAAAAAGTTAAAAATTTTGATTTACTGATCCCGTTTGAGAGTGGAAAATTTTGTCCAAAAAAACTAATGCCTGCTAACTTGAGATTACTAGATGTCTCTGCATTCTCTAAGAAGTCAGAAAAAATCAATAAAAATTAAAAAATTAGAAAAAATTATAAAAAATTAGAAAAAATTAGTAATAACAAAGAAAATTAAAGGAATTTGATAGAAATCAAAAAAATAAAAATAAAAAAAATTGTACCAAACTAAAAAAATTACAGATTTTTGGCAAAAAAAATTTGAAAAAAATTAAAAAATTCGGAGTTTGTTGCCAACTCCAAGCGGAACGGCCTTTATTTTTTTCTTCGTGATTTTCAATGATCAACAAAAAGATAGAGACGTTAAAATCTGTACGGTTTCTCGCTAAAAGAGGTTTTCGGCCACTGTTTAGAGATAAAAAAAATATAAAATTTTATAAATTTATAAAATTACAAAATTAAAAATTTTTACTGATTATATAAAATATTAATTTTTACGAATTTAAACAACTTTAAACACAATCTCCAATGCCTCAATTGTCTGAGAGGTGTGAATCTCGATTAAAGTGAGATAATGAACGGTTGAGATTTAACACATCTGAATTACGGGCTGAGCCCCAATCCCGACAAAAAGGCCTGTACAGGTGAGAGCCCTAGGGCAAATTTTGGCAAGTTTAGTGACCGGATAGTGTCTGCTTCTATTCTTCTTCTTGTTTGTTAACTACTGTCCCTACACGATTCGCAGCCGGAGATGACACGAACCCAGGTGCCGGAACCAGTTACTCAGCAGCCGCAGATGACCCAAATCCAGGTGCCCGAACCAGTTAATCAGCAGGCGCAGATGACACAAGCCCAGGTGCCCGAACCAGTTAATCACCAGCCTCCCCCTCAACCCAGTACGCTTCTTCTCACTCTTCTCTTATTTTCTGGGTTTTCTTTGGTTGCTGAGAAAATGACAAAAAAATAGAAGAGGGAGGGAGGGAGGGAGGTAGGGAGGGAGAATATATACTTGATTGAGTTTGTTTTTGGTGCATTTTCTCAGTGGGTTTTGTTTGGTTGTTGAGAAAATGGCAGAAAATGGAAGAAAGAAGAGAGAGAAAAGAAATCTTGCGCTCTGTGCTGAATCATGTGGAGTGGGACGCCACTGCCAATTTATTCGAATTATATGTGAATTTGTTTGAATTATACGTGATTGATTGAGTTTTATTTTGGTGCATTTTCTCAGTCGTAACGAGACCAATTTGAGCTATTTCATTTGGGTTTTTGGCAATCTTTGATAGGGTCTGTTTATTTATTTTTTATATTTATATATTATTATTATTATTTTTTTTTGTGTGAATTGGTATTTATTTATTATTATTTTCTTGAAGGGTTTGTTTGTTTCTGTATATAGCCTGATCTTTGCTTAGGCCATATACTTCTGCTCGCGGAGCAAACTATAGTCACACACAGATATATATATGCATTCAAAACCTCAATTATCTGTAGAATTTTTATCTTTTTCTTTAGTGTTTATCATTTTTATGAGGTATGAATGCAGTTCTGGGAGCGTAAATTCTTTTCTTCAACTGAATTTTGAGCAATTGGTTGTTCTCACAAACAAATATACTGGTTCACTAGGTTAGGTGAACATCCTCCAGGATGCTATTTATGGGGGGGAAAATCTATTTTACATGGCTTCTTGTCCTTGGTACTTTATAAAAGTTCTAATTTATTGATCATGTGCCTTTTGGAATTAGGTTAGAGTTGACAGTGCTTGAAAACTTAATCAATTGTTTTTCATCTGCCTTGTATTGTTAGATCTCCCAGAGCACTTAATGTACAAGAACCGCTTGCAAGAGTACGTTCAACGATCATCCTTACCGCTCCCAATATATGAAACTGTTAATGAAGGATCTCAGCATTCCCCAAGGTTTAAGTCTACTGTTTTGGTGGATGGAACATATTATAAGTCTCCAAACACATTTTTACATCGAAAGGCTGCAGAGCAAGATGTTGCCAGGATTGCATTGGATGCTATAACACAAAATATAAAGGATGTAAGCCTTGTAAGGTGCCCTATTCTTGAGGTACGTGGTGTGCACAATCTAATTTTCAACTAAATGAGTTCAGTTTTACTTAAATTTTATGTTTAAAGTTGGTGCATTTTGTTTTACTATTGTAAAAGGATTATTTACTTGGTAGCTTTAGGCTTTTCATATAAATGGCCTATTTTTTGACTTATCGAGAAGTTATTCTGGATTAAATTTTCTTGATTTTTTGCCCAAGTTCTATTTGGAATTTTTTTTAATTACCCAAATTAGTTTCTTGTGCATGTCTCTTCTGTTCCTCCATCTTAACCTCAGAATTGTGCATTATGAAATATGTATGGGTCTCTTTTCTGTTGTGTACTTGTAGATGCCCAAGTCACACTGGCTGTATATAAATCCTCAAGTTCTAGGACCACTAACTTGTATGATGCAAACAGAGACTCTAATAATTTTAAAGTGCATTACTTATTATATTACTGGGAAAGAATGGACTTAAAAAGATATATAATTTTCAGTGTTCCGATTCTTCTGGTGGCACCAAGAGAAATTGGTTTTGTTTTTTGTATTTTTTATTGTTGTGATGTTCAAGTTTCTTTATCTTTTTTGGGTCACCAACTGAGTCTATTTCTTTCGCTTTTCCTCTTTTTTCCACATTCATCCAGGATACGATATTTTGCAAGTCTATCCTCAATGAATATGCAACAAAGATGCGCCTAGAGAGACCCACTTATCAAACGAAGCAGCCAGAGGGGTTGCTGCCTATCTTTGTTTCTTCTCTATTATTTAATGGTGATACTTATACTGGTGTACCCGGAAGAAACAAAAAAGAGGCTGAGCAGCTGGCAGCACGGTCTGCTATCTTATCAATTTTAGGTATCCTTTCTAAATCCTTATTTAGAAGTTGATTGTTCAATTTATACAAGTATATTTAGAATCTATTTGTGTATTTGTCTTTCTCTACATTACACAATTGTGGTTGTTGTTGTCCATGAGATTATGTATCATGTGTACATACAAGCTTATAATAACAATAATTAGGCTATTTCACACCTAATTAACCAACTAAATGGAATCTACTAGGATATATGAGCATGATAAAAGGAACAAATTATTATTCTATGAATTTACCATCTATTTGGTTAGGGTGGACGAGGAGGGAAATTTTAAAATTTCCCTTCTCTTGTTTGATTTGATAAATTAAGGGGGAGGGAAAGGAAATACAAAAGAAAATGAAGATTGAAAATAATATTTGGTGAGTGAATACCGTTGAGTTAATGTATGGTGTGAGCGATCTTTAGCGTTGATACATGATTGTGGATTGAATAGCATTTTGACTTTATTGCATGTAATTCTTTTACATCAAAAAAATTTACATAATGTTTGTTGTGTAATGTATCTCATTCAGGATCTGGTTAATTTATTTATTTATTTATTTTTTATTCATGATCTGGTTAATCTCATCTGTTAATGTCAAGAGATTAATTAGGGTTAAAATCTAAGGTGGTAATCATCTCTTGTCACAATCTATTTATACTGAAAGAGCAAAAAAGCAAGTTACATAAATATCCTTAACAAATAAGAAAAACCAAAAGAAGAAAATTCTTAATGCTACCTCTCAAGCTGGAGCATAGAGAAAACATGCCTAAATTGATACATTGGTTATGCAAGAGTGGTCAAGCCAAGGGTTTGGTGAGAATGTGACCCAATTGAAAGTAAGAGAGCACACAAATGGAGTGGTGGGATCTTTCTTGACAAAGTGATTTCAGATGCAATGGAACTTTGACGCGCTTGGTTCTCTTGGTTCATTCATGCAAGACTATATTATTAGTGATGAAGATGATAGCTTGACTGTCGCAATAAATAAATGTCGGAGTTGGAATTGTAAAGCCAAAATCATGAAGTAAAGAATGAACCCAAAGTATCTCGGAGGTAGTGTTAGCCAGTGCACAATATTCATTCTCAGCACTCTATTTGCCCTGCTAAGTTACAAGATCATTACCAACAAAAAGACAATATCCAAAAGTAGAACGTATATCTAAGCGATTATTAGCTTAATCGGCATCATTATACCCATTTACATTCAAAGTAGTAGACGGTTTATAGTCATGACCAAGAGACTTCATTAAATAGTGCAAACTGCGATAGACAACCTCAAAATGAGGCAATCGAGGTTCATGCACGAATTGACTAAATACGTTAACGTGGGTAATATTTGGTTGTGTCACTATAGGATAAATAAGTTTACCAACGAGGCGATAATTTGACAATATTAGGAAAAATATCACCACTCTCAAAGTCAAGACAAACTGAAGAGTCAATAGGAGTAATTCAAGGGTAGTCTTTTTCCTATTTGGTTAAGCAATTCAAAGACATTCATTTCTTTCTTATTTCATCTTTAAAGGATAAATTAATCAATACAATAAGGCATTCATTGATCAGAAGTAGTGATTGATCATTGATGAGATCAACGGAGGAGCAACACAGTGCCATGAACGAAGAGGATGATTTAGGAAATAAATGGAGCTAGCTAGGGTTTATGGACATTTTCAAATGGTTTTGTACAGTGAGTCTGAAGTGCATAGGGAAATTTATCCTATGTTTTCACTTTGATTGGAAAAGAAAGTCAAAAAGTTTGAAGACATCTTTGTTTAGTTTTCATTTTTTTAATGTATATTTTGGGTAGAATGAAAACACAAAAACACACCACTAAACAACTTTTGTCACACAATTTATATAAAATGAGAACTGAAAATAAAAACTAAAGCCCTAAACTACTAATCTTACCTTAGCACAATGTATTTATACTCTGAGAGCAAAAAAGACAGGCTACATAAATACCCCCAAGAATAACCCTAATAACACCCCCCCCCCCCAAAAAAAGAAAAAAAATAAAAAAAAATAAGAAGATTCTTAACAGTCAATTACAAAAGTGGAAAGGGAAAATATCTGCCTAATTTACAAAAATAGGGCTCTCTCTGTGTGATTTTGTATTATCAGGGAAGTCAATGCACTTATCCTTCTTCAATACTTGTTTTTTTGGTCCTTCATTGGCAAGATCACTATTATGCTTCTCCAGTCAATCGCATGTAATGGAATTGAGAAGCTTCAGGAAAAGGGAGCAACTTGACTTGTGTAAGAAGGGTAATGAGAAGGAGGTGTCACTTTATAATTGTCGCATAGTTACTTTGTACTTTTTGTAGGCCAGTGGATATGTATTATGTTATATATGGAGGTAAGTGATAAAAATTAATTTTAATTTTGGTGGAAATTTGTGCTAAACTGAAGCTGCTGGGGCAAGTCTGGCATGTGCCAGCTGGAGCTAGCTTAATGTTTTCTCTTTTCGTTTGATGCAATTTGTTAGTGTGTGTTTTGTGTCATTGTATTATTGACAGTATTATCTTGCAGGTAAGTCTGAATCCGGAACTAAGCTATCTGAGATCATTAATTCCAAATCCAGGCTTTATGCTGCATTGCATAAAGTTAAGGGGACAGACAATAGCCACAATGACATTGTGCCAGTGGCATCAAACGCAGCAACTAGTTTGAACCAGCCCCTCCCTCCAAGTAAAGAGAAGGAAGTTGAAGTTACTGGGGGTACGAGTATTGTGCCTAGCACAGCAGTTCTGCAGACTTGCTCGAGCCAATTCATCACTAATTCTCCAGCAATGCACCAACCTTTCCATGAATACAAGAGGCCTAAATTAGAGCCATCATCAGAGGAAGCTACTCTTCCAATTGTATTTGTGCCTCCAGTTGCAGCGCAGCCTCCGGTTATTGGTTCAAGTTCTGGGAGGAAGCAAAATCGTAAGAACAAAAGGAAGGCAAAGAAGAAAGTTCAGATTGTTGCTCCGTGTAATATCTTCTGCTAATCAAATATTACTGTTATTATATAATTATTTGGGCATTATGGTGCATTATGTTTTGCATTATGTTCAGATAGTTGCATTATGTTTTGCAACTTATAGAGGTGCTGTGGGTTTCGTTATGTTTGATGTTTACAACTTCTATGTTTGCTCGCGCACCTATCTATGTTAGTATCTTCTTGTGCTACCGTATGGTGAAGTTGCATTTTCTGGTTGGCTGTTTTTTAGTTATCCGAACCCTCCTTAATAAATTTCATGGGGGGTTTTGCATTTTGCTTAATTAAGATTATTCTTTCCGAATATGCAGGACTTCGGTGGACCCATTGAATCAAGTTCCTCCTTATTCAGTCGCCAGCGTACAGTGAATGGCTCAGATTTCTGACTCTTTTTTCGGGAGGTGAAACCAACTTATATTTGTCTCTTTGAGCTTTTGTCGCAAATGAAATTTTAATTGGACAATGGCTTCTATTGCATTGTTTATTGTCCCTCTCGATTGAGTCCCCCCCCCCCCCCCGGGGGCTTCTATTGCATTGTTTATTGTCCCCCTCGATTGACCCCCCGGGGGGGGGGGGGGGTGTTCCCCGCACATGCATTAACATATGAATGCACTAGGATATCTGCTAGAATGCACGAGGATATCTGCTATGCCATCTTTTCCTGTTGTTGATTTGATTTGGCCTAGTTAATTAATATATGCCATTTTGCGGAAAATGCAGGTTTCCTGTTGTTTGTGCTGCCCTGCACCCAGCTGATCATCCTTGTCCTATAGTCCTATGCGAAGGGCACCACCATTTTTGCTCTTGTTTAGCAGGTGTAGCTCAAACCTTCTTTCCTGTAGATCTTGGAACTCTTTCCCTGTAATATGCATGGTGATGAGTGACTAGGTCAGTGCATTGTGTAAATTTCTCATATAAAGTTGAACATATTATGGTATTGTAATAGTACAGGTGGATACCGTACTTCTTTTGATGTTCAATTAGACATGTATGAAATGTAGGACGAATGGAACGCTTTTTCTTTGTTGTTAACCCATAATAGTTGCAGTTTCAAGTAGTATGGCCAACTCTTGCTATTGAAGCTATTTTGTGCTTTGGGCTCTCTCGGCTTGGTTGCTTTTTTTTGGTTTTTTTTTTTTTTTTTTTTGGGGGGGGGGGGGGAGAAAATAGAGGCAATCGTAAGGACTATGTTTTGGGCTTAGGCTTTTAGCAAATGTTAGGGATTTGGGGGCTTACATTGGGCGGATGACAGGTAAGCGATGGTCGAGCTGTGAATCGTTGGATTAAAATTTATCGGTCTGATCACATTTATCCTTTTATTTTTTTTAAATTTAAAAGAGAGGTGAATCTATACCAATTGTTGATTGAAATTCGACGGTCAGTCTTAATGTTAGTGGCCGAATGGCAGTCCTTCCCGACCAGATGTGTGATATGCGCCTGAGATGATTGGATTTTCGTTCTTTTGTCCTTTACTTCAATGAAAAAATAAATATATAAAAAAATTTTGAGAATTCCGTTATTCAAAATGATGACTTCAAAACAAAAAAATAAAATAAAAAATAAAGAGTAGGAGTGATTTATCATTCGGAATGACGAATTCAAGGTAATTAAATATATATATATATATATATATATATATATATATATATATTATTTTAAATATATGGAACGCTGAGTATGAAAAAAGCACTTAACTACTTACCATGGTTGTGGTAAGTGATTTCTGATAATAATTATCTTAAAGTATTTTATTTAATATATAAGTCTATTGTTTTAATTAATCAAATAATCTTATTTATTTTGAAAGACTTTATTTTTTAGACAATAATTAATAATCCTATTTATTATATGAGTCTTTTATTTAATAATTTTATTTTATTTCTATTCTTATTAATTTAAAAACTTTATTCAATGTATAAGTATTTAACATGAGAATTATATTAATAATATTTATTTTCTTAACATAATTATGTTTTATGTTCATTTATATTATTTAATTTATAATTATGGGGTTTTTAATCTAAGTGGGATCGTATTCTTTCAGTATATACGTCTATCATTTTAATCAATCAAAGAGTTCTATTTTTTTCATAAATTTTTCAGATAAGAAGATCTATTTTATTTTTTATTCAGGATAATCTAATAATTCTATATATTATATGAATTTTTATTTAATAATTTCATTTTTTATTTCTATTCTCTGTAATCTAAAAAATTTATTTATTATATAAGTATTTAATATAAGAATTATATTAATAATTCTTATTATTCTAATATAATTATTTTTATCCTTATTTATATTATTTAATTTATAATTTTTTATAATGTTCTAATCTAAGTGAGATAGTAATCTCTCAGTATATAAGTTTATTTTTCTAACTAACCAAAGAAATTTATTTATTTGATAAATCTTTCAAATAAAAAAATCTGTTTTGTTTTTCGTTGAAAATAATTTAATAATTCTATTTATTATATGAGTATTTGATTTAATAATTTTATTTATTTTTATTTTAATTGATCTAAAAAATTTATTCATTATATATGCCTTTAATATGAGAATTATGTTAATAATATTTATTTTTCTGACATAATTTTACTTATATTATTTAGTATATAATTATTTATGGTATTCTAATTGAAGTGGGATAAGACTCTCTTAATATTTTTTTATATATAAACTATGATAATTATTCATAATCTTCTAATCTAAATCCAATAGGACAATTATTTTTGAAATATATAAATAGATTTTAAGTCTTCACTTCTTTGAAATTTCTTTGGGACCTGTTATTGTAACAAATTTCTATTCGATGTCTTTGTGATTTGCTTGGTACTTACCTAAACTTTTAGTCTTAAAGTCTCCAAAAAATGTGAATATATAAATGTATATTTACCCTAGAGATTTAAATGGATTTTGTGTATTTTTAATATTTTTATTATTTATTTATACATCTTTAATTTCTTAATTTGCCTCTACAAATAATCTTTTCTTTTTGATAAATAATAGGAATTAACCTGTTTTAGGAGAAAAACAAAACATATTTTTTCACTAAATTGTTTTTGATTATGAGTTATAATAATTTGATTTTGTGTACTTTATGCATTTTATTTGTGTATTAAAAATAATAATTCTAAATTGAATATGATGTAATTTTATTTTACCATTTACTAGAATACTATGTTTATATGTGTAGTTAATAAATTTTCTATATACAACATTGTATACATTTATCTTTATATATATATATATATATATATTTTTAATATTAATAATCATTTTGACTATTTTTGCTGTATTAAGTTTTTGCTAAAGTATCTTCGCTAAGTTAACAATTCATTATTTTTCAATTTATTCATTCAAAAATATATGGTATGAAGAAAAGTTTTTATGTTATTTTTCTTTATTGTGATTATATTTAGCTTTTATTCTATTTTACTTTAACGTGATTGTCAATTTATTTCATTCGAATATACAAAGTATTATTGATTTTCTAGTTTAAATAAATTTTACTTTATTTCTTATTTTTAAAACAATATTAAAAGCATGACTTGGTAGTATTATTGTTGAATTTTTAATTTGTTAATTAAGTAAAAAGATATAAAATTATTTTATTTTAAATTTGAATTCAATAAGTAAAAAATTTATCAATAGCATTACATTGAGATTGAATTAAATTTTTAACTTTTCTTTGTTTTGTCTCAATTTTTTATAATCACATTCATATTTTCTATTTGATATATTTTTTACTATAATTTTAAAAAATTGACACCACAATATACAATAATACAAACTTAGTTTTTAAACAAAAAATAAAATAATGAAATCAAATAACTAACACAAATAAAAAACGTAGATAAATTAAAAATAAAACAAAAAAAAGTTATGGAACAAACTTAATGCTAGGTAATATTCTCTTTATCTTTTTCTTTCTTTTCAACTCTGATTTGATCACAACAAGGGGTGGATTTGGATCGAACTAACTGTGGGTATCTACAATAATTAGTTAATATATCACGATAGATAACTAATTTGATGAAGATAAAAAAAAAATATGGCCATCTACAAGAATTAGTTAATATATTACAGTAGACAACTACTTTGATGAAGATAAAAATCGGTCCAATTTGATTTTGATGATTGGAATGATTTGAGTATCACAATGGATTTGAGTGAATATAATAATTACTTTGATAATGAAGATAAGAATTGATCAGATTGGATTTGGATAATCTAAATGATAATATATCACATAACATGAATTTGGATGTGAATTACTATTTTGATGAAGATGTGAATTGGTATCGCAGACTGAACAAGTTGATTCGATAAAGAGAATATGATTTCATAGAGAGAACATAACTACTTCGATGAAGATAAGAATTGGAATCACAAACTGAATAAGTTGATTAGATAGAGAGAATGTTATCTTGATTGAATGTGTATCGTTGTCTTTTTAAATTTTGATTTGATGTCGTCTTTTTAGTTTTGATTTGATGTCATCTTTTTAGTTTTGATTTGATGTCTATCAGATAAAAATAAAATTAAAAAATAATAAAAATACAAATAATAAGTATGAATATACAGTTAAAGTTACACTAAGTTAAAAATCTTCTCACGTTTATTAAATAGAGATAAATTAAATAATTTAACAATAATGTATAGATAGAGTTCTAGAAAGTTCAAGAATTGTAAAAAGTTTAAAATTCTTATTCTTGTGGTGGTAGACAAAATTTTAAATAAATTAAAAAATAATAACTAATACATTAATAAAATTTTAATAGGTTTAATATTATTTAAATATTTTTATTACTGATAAAATTTTAAAAAAATTGGACCTTCTCTTTTTGTGTGGTCCTATGCAACCGTTTAATGGGCGAGGAGTTGTCACGTGCATGCTTTGTTTATTAGTTTTGAATATATTTTAATTATTTTAAATATTATTTCATTTTTTTACATGTTTGTTGTATTTGTACTTTTAGTTAAATCTATATATTGTGCAAGCGTAATCACATAGGGACGAGGTGAGGAAGGGATGAAGTTAGGATTTCATGATAAGAGGTCAAAAAAGTTTTAGTAAAAATTTAAATAATTATAATTTTTTCAATAAATTTAATAATATAATAATTTTTCAATGAAAATTTAATAATTTTCAGTAAAATTTTCATTTTTCTCTTTTTGCTTTTTTTTTCACTCTCAATGATTTGCTCTCTTTCTCTCTCCCCCTTTCTATCTCTCTCTCTTATATATTATTATATTTCAGACAGTCTTAATAACTTCATAATAAAAAACAGTAATAGAGAGTTATACTCTTATTTAACAGTAAAAACAAAAGTAATAGAGAACTATGATCTTACGTTTCAAATAACTTTAAGAGCTTATATTAATTTTTTTTTACGAGTTTGATTCTAATGGACAAAGGATAAAGTTTTTATTCTTTTACGATTACAATTAGGGCAAAAGCATTGTGATGATCTTACTATTCTTTGTGATATGCTAGTAAAGGGTAGCACTAATAGTGAGTTGTACTTACGTTTCACACAGGGAGAAAGGGGGTTTGTGGGTCAAAAAATTAATTTGTGTGTGTAATTAATTTTTATGTGAGCCCTATTATAGAAATTTGAGTAGCTGAGATTTTTTAATTGTGAAGAGGCATTATTAATGAACTATTTTTTTAAATAAAATATAGCATATATTTATAGGTAAAATTCCAAAACTAGGGAGTCATGGTCATTCTTGATCCTACGTTAGCTCCGTCCCTGTAATGACTAGTGTATATATATAGTTAGTGATTCTGTTGTTATAAACAGTAACTTGCATTAAAAAAATAAAGAAAAACTTAAATACTTCTTCTGAAATGATAAATTCGTCTGATGAAATATGTTTTTTTGCACAAATACTTGAATAATGGTTAGAATTATATAAATATAATGGATATGCTCAGTAATATATATATATAAAAAATACTGTCAGAATTGGCCGCCATATCAACCAAAAAGTCAAACTCAAGCTTGTAGAGTACAAAAAATCAAAGATTATGGTTGGAAAAGGTATCCCATCAGAAAACCCTCTAGTGGTAAAATCAAAAAATAACTTGAGTGAGTTGCAAAAGAAAAGTCATATAACTAATTGACACTAGTGAGCATATCTAAATTTTGGAGTTAAGTCCTATATTTAGAATAATATAGTATAAATAAATTAATACATAAATAATCAAATTGTAATGATTTTGTATCTTATATGTACATAGTAAAGTACATGGCGTATATTTTTCCTTAAATGCCTTTTATTTCACATTTAATACTTCCCATTTTGCATTAAATACGCGTGGGTGGAATGAGTATCAAAATAGAAAGGATACAATCTTGAGAAATGTCTAAATATCACATTTGTCTGTCACTTGTAAAAAAAAAAAAAAAAGATCAACTAAACTAACTAAAGTAACTAAAAAATAATAAATTCAGTTTATTTATTACCACTTCGCATTTATAGTTAGAATCACATTACTGGATGATGAGATCCAACTGCAGCAATTTTTTGATTATTAAACTAACGTCGAATACACTTATATTGTGATAAGGATAATGTCACGTGTCTCATCCTATTATACCGGGAGGACGCTACGTGTCCCCGATTATTTTTGTACCAACATGCTAAAATCTAGATGTTGTTTAGATAAAGAAAATGAGATGCAGTGCGTATTATTCATCTTAAAATAGTGACATTGGGCTAAAAAAAACTCGTATAGTGCTTTTTTGAAGTGTTAAATTTTAGTTGAAAAAAAAAAACAAAAGTAAGTAAATTTTAAATTATTGAGTGTTTGATATATTTTTTAAAACGTGTGAAAAGTTTAGTAAAATTGATAAAAATTTAAAAAAAAGTAAAAAAATCTTGACTAAATTTGACACTTACAATTAATTTAGTTACCGAGACTTGCTTAAGTTCAATTCAATTACAAATTCGTTGAAGTTTGTTTTAAAATATAAATAAGTAAAACTTGAATCATAATCTTAAACTCGTTGAGTTTATAAACAAGTCAATTTTTTTAGATTTATTCACGTTTGAATTCTCTCTCCCATATTGTAATGCAGTTAATAGATCTCATCAAAATAATAATAATAATAATAATAATAAACTCGTTGAACTCAAGTTTAGCTCAATAAATTAATACTCAATAATTATAATATAAAACATTAAATTATGCGAACTTGATTTAAAATTAATTTGACAAAAGGTCACTAAAATTTAACTCAAAAACATTATCAAATCAAATCTGACTTATTATTTAAAACTCATTAACCTAGCAAGACCAATTCAGATACTACGCTGGTCGAATTGATTTGGTTCATTTACTGCCATAGAACTGGCAACCATCAATAAACCACCTTTGAGGATAGATTAGATTTGAAATGAATTTTCTTGTGTAAAGAATTGGCCGAACAATATATCTGTAATTACCCATCACCCAGATGGAAATTAATGCAACTTTAACGTAAAACAGGGCACGTGCTTGGGGCACTGAGGAATTGAGAGAAGGAAAGGAGGTAGGAAAGTCCCTCAGAAATGGTCTTCCAGTCCAGATCAAAGTGAGGCCATTCCAATGGCTTGTGGGAATCTGAGACGTGGGATGCCGAAAGATCCGGCGAGGGTTTTGCTGCTTTCCCATTTTTTTTCTTCTCTTCTCTTTACTTCTGGTTCAACTTCAAGTCTCTATTCTTCATCCATCTCTGCTACTGCCAGCTAACAATCCCAATACAATGATAAATTAAACATATAAATGCATGTGTCTGTGTGTGTATAAATGCGTGTGTGTGTGTGTGTGTGTGTAGTCACTTCACATTTCTTGTTCCCATGGCAATTGGACTTCATGGTCTTCACCTTCTGTCCATAACATATCCTTAGTAGCTCAAATTTTAGTTTCTATGTATATATAATCTCTCTCTCTCTCTCTCTCTCACTCTCTCTCTCTCACAGACACAATGCCAGTGGGGTTTGCCAAGAGCCATGACCCTTTTGACTCACTTTCCAGTCCAAGCAGTACCAATTCCAATGGGTATGTGTTTGGGGTCACAAACTATGAGCCTGAGGAAACTCATCCTGTGATTGATTTCAAAGCTGGGTTAGATTGCGTTACGCACAACAATCGATTTTTCTTAGCTTCGAGCAAAATGATGATTTTTCCGAAGATTATTGTTCGACCTGGGAAGAGAATCAGATCCGCAGTAATTACAAGCACCCAAAGGGCAGCACCACTAGTTCTTATGGCTGTATGAAGGAAAACCCACATGGGGGAAAGCCAGTTGGATGGCTAAATTCTGAAGAAAATGGAGGAGGAACCATTCAGGAGTTTGAGTCTAATGATAAGCGTCCTCATATGGTATATATACATATACATATGTACACACACTTATATATCTACAATTTTTTTTTTCTTTATCGATTGGGATATATTGTAACAGGGAGAGAGCATGCAAGCTCTCAAAAAGCAATGCGCCAGTAGTACTTCGACAAGGAAGAACAAAACGACGTCAACTCCTCCATCCAAGGACCCACAGAGTACTGCAGCCAAGGTTTGCTTCTTCTTGAAGTTAATTAATTTTGGTATTAACAAATTAGGAACATGGTTGCAAATTAAGCAAAGATAGACGTCAGAATTTAAGGAATGTCTTTGTTTGTTGCAGAATCGACGCGAAAGGATTAGTGAGCGGCAGAGGATATTGCAGGAACTCATTCACAATGGTTCTAAGGTGAGTTTCCTTGTCTTCTTCAGCTGTCAAATCTGCAATGAAAAATATATATATATATAACATAATGTTATACACACACACACACATATATATATATATATATTTTAGGCTGATTTGGTTACTATGTTAGAGAAAGCTATTAGCTATGTCAAATTTCCGCAGTTGCAAGTGGAAGTATGAATTCAAAAGCTTCTAGCTTTAATCAGTGAATTTATATTATTGTTTGAAGCATATATAAATATATATGTTCTAAATTTAATTTGGTTGCTTTATATGTGGATAGGTGCTGGCAACTGATGAATTTTGGCCAGTCCAAAGCGGAAAGGCTCCTGATCTTTCCCAAGTAAAGGAAGCCATCGATGCCATCCTCTCATCTCCAAAAGACAGAAGCTCCAAGTGTTTCCTAGAGAATCCAAGATGACGAAGAAGAAGAAGAAGAAGAAGAAGAAGAAGAGAATTATAGATGTAATAAAGAATTCCAAGAAACAAATTTTGGTGAAAAGCTAGCCTTCGGAAACTAGTTCCGCTAAAACCGACAAAATATGCATCTGTTCTAGTAATGACTAACGAGAAATGGGACTGCAAGCCTTGTTCCAATTCTATTCCCAAGATATATTATATTTCTTTTCTTTTCTTTTTTCTTTTTTTTTTTCCACCCTACTCTTTAAAGTTATCTTAGAATTTGAAAGAAGTGTCTCATTAGATATCTCGTAGCGGTATAAAAATATAAGAACTGTAACTAAATCAATATTCAACCAGAGTATTCATACTTATTTCTAACTCTCATATTAAAAATAATATTAAATTAAATGTCACACTTTGGTGACTAAAATCTAAAAACTTACATAGCCACAACATAGGAGTCATTTGAAACTAGCGGTGAACAAAATATCCGAACAACTCAAAAATTGAACCAATTTGATCAGTTTGGTTCGGATTATTTCGGATTTATATTATTTTGGGTCGGTTCTGGGTTAGAAAATTGAAAATTTGATTTTTTCGGTTCGATTCCCAGATTGGTATATTTTGAACCCGAACCGAAACCGAACAAAACCGAAAATACCCGAACCAACCCAAAAATTTAATATATATAATTATATATTATATAATTTATAATATATAAAATAAAAGAGAGTTAGGGTTCCATTTATAATATTATGGGATTGTATTTTATTATGGATTGCATTAAATGTTATTTTTTTAAGTGATTTTATGGAATTGTATTTTATTTTGACTTGTACTAAATGTTGCATTCTTTAATGGATCCCACCCAACTTGAAAATGAACCTGATCCAACCCAAAAATTGTCTAAACCGAAATGGGCCCAACCCAACCCAAAATGATCTAACTCGAAAACAGAACCGAATCAACTCGATTTTTTCGGTTCGGTTTGGTTCGGTTCCAATTTAAAATTGGTTCGATTTCGGGTCCAAATTTTATAAACCGAAAAAAAATCGGTTTGGTTTCGGGTTAGATACAAATCCGAACCAATCCGACCCATGCACACCCCTATTTGAAACTACAAAGAGGTTTAAAAGATTTTCAAAAGTTTTTAACTTTTTAAACTTTAAAAAATTTTAATTTTTTCAAAAAAATTGTCAAAATCCGTTGAAACAAACTACTATAGTGCGTTTTAACAGATTTTAGAAGATTTTTTTAAAAGATTGAACTGATATTTGTACCAAAAATTTTACAAATTTTCAAAAGTTTTCAAGATTCTCTATTAAAATTTTGCCACGTATCACTTTATATAATTTTTAATAATTTTATATAAATCAAACGCAAATTTTCAACTATTATTTCAAAATAACTTTTTACACTCTAAATTCTAAAAAAAATTCACTTTAGTTAATTTTTAGTTTTTTTTTTTTTAACACTCCAAATGGCCTCATAATCTTGAAAAGTATACAAATCTCATAACAAAATAATCAAGTTTAGAATTCGTATTTCGGATCGCACAAATAAAAATACATATTTCTAAACAAGAGAATAAATATGATTCTAAGTTATAGTTGTCCATCTTAATTGTAATGAATTATTTATTTTTATTTTGAAATTAGACTCAAAATAGAAGACGACAGCATTTTGGTGTAAAATTTTACAAGAAAATTAGGATTTAAAACCCTCGCATTCTACTTAATCAAATGTCTTTATTCTTATTCGATTATCTATACATACATATGTATCATTTAATAATTCTGCATGCTTGTGTGTGGAATTCCATGCAGGCAGCTGGCTTTGACTATAATTGGAAGGCTAATACATCTCAGCAGCACAGCCTAGCTAATTAAAGATAGCAGTTAAAGTCCTTTCTGTTTCTTCTAAATCATTAATCCATGATCAGTTGTTGATTTACAGTCAACCAGTGGGTACGTAATTTGTCTACTGATTCCATGGTAAGATGAACAACTCTCTTATCCTCTCAAATTAATTTCATGCATAGAAAATCAACCACTATGATCTCATTTTGTTATTATTTCAAATTCCCATATATACATGCAGAATAGCGCATTTTACACTGTCCCTCTAGTTTTCAAGGATGGAGGGATCCTGAGATTGTATTTTAATTTTCGAAATCTAAAATTGAGTTTGAATTCTTAAATTCATATGGAATTTTATTTAACAGCTAAGGTTAAAACATTTTCATATATTGCATGAATTTTATAGAAATCTAGTGGTTGAAAATACATCCTCAACTTCTAAAATTGTATTTTAATTTCAGGAACCCTCAATCTAATTTTTGACTAAATTCTTATCTCCATTATATTAATTTTAGGATAAATTACACCTACCTCCCCTCAACACTTAGTTAATCACACTTATCACTCACAACATTTAAAAGTTACGCTTGCCTCCCTTATTTTGAAATATTGTTAACATTAACAATAATAAAAAAATGATAGATTACACTTAGCAACCCTACAATTTATATTAATTTTATTTGAGTCTTTATAATTAAACTCTAGTCAGGCATCTACTTAACTCAAGATTAACGTCACAGTTCTAATAATTAAACTTTAGTTATACATATCGACGAGAGATCGTTTGGTATTTTTAAAATCTCGTTTTATTGTTTTTCTCTAAATTAAAAATTCTGTCCATATACACGACCAGTGTCTCAACACATTAATAATATACACATGATACTCTGGGCCAATCAAAAATCACAATATCAAGTCGGATGATACAACCCCAGCTTTATGCATATGGTATACTTAATCATGTAAATAACTATCCTCTCAATATAAAAATGCATCACTACTAGGGTTGATGATGAATTGGGATTCATTTCATATTTAAAATTCAATAATAATTATGTTTGGGTACAAAACAAGTTTTTTAGAATTCAAATTTAACATTTTTGAAAATTTTGCCAAACACTGTCCGGACGCCAGCATCTAGCTTTACTGCTAAGCACCGTCCGGACGTCAGATTTGCCGTCCGAACACTAGCACCTAGCACCCGATTTCTAAGTTTGTTTTCAACAAAACCACAAATCTAAAACAATCCCAAATCACTCATTCAAATCCCAAACTCAACAATCAATCGTATATAAATATTTAAACATGTCAATAACATATTTTTACAACATTAGACGTAAGAATAACTCATAGGAATGTAAGATTTCAACATGAATTTGCATATATATGCTCATCTATATATATATATATATATATATATATATATATATATATATATATATAAATCTTAACCCAAATCTTTCAATGTTCAACCAAATCAAACATGCAATATATCAAAATTCTCCAAACAACATCTAGAATATAAATATAAGTTTCACTTACTTCGAATTTGATGAAAAAATGAAGAAAAGAGTAGAGAATCTTAAAGCTCAAAAATTTATCTCTTCCATTTCTCTAACCTTGGGCGAAATCACCACAATCCGATATCGTAACATGATCACGATGTTGGAAATACCAAGAATATGCTATCTTTCTTCTTCGGAACGTACTTTTTCTCTCTACTCCTTCTCTCTTCTCATTTCTCTTTCTCTTTCTCCTATCCTTTTTTTTTTTTTTTTTTTTGCAAAATGCCCGAGACCCACCGGAAAAGAAAAGAGAAAGAAAAAGAAAAATGAAGAAAAGAAAAGAAAGAAAAATGGCCATGCCTTTGGTCCAGTTGTTCAATCTAGTATCATTTTGAGCCATATTCGGTCTAGAAGAATAAAATAAACTTAGCTAAATAAATCTAATCTCGGTTTAATATTTTATTGAATTAAGATAATACATAAATAGTTAAAAATAAATACCGGACATTACAAAATATATCAATTATCTCTAATAATTATATATATAATATCATCCTAACCCAGTACTAATTTTATTTAAAAAATATATGAAAATCCTAACTAATGATGTAACATTCTTATCACCATTTTAGGAAGTTTTGAAAAAAAAAATAGAAAAAACACTTTCTTGAAAGTTGAAAAAATTAATAAACTTTTTTTTAGAGAAACTTTAACCTCTAAACAAGCTGTATAGACTTTATTGTCATAATTTCAAAAATCATAACGAAAGGTTGCTTATGTTGTTAGTATAACTAATAATGTTGTTATTCTTATTATTTGACGAAGAACTGCATATTCCTGATCACGAATAACCGTAACCAATGATATACATTTCCTTCCAGCACCAAAGGAAACATAAAAAGAAATTAATAAAAAAAAAAGAAGTAGTTATGCTTACTTCACCTACTTGAACAAGCTTTGGTCTCCAATTTGAATTAAACTATGCTCCTGACCCAACAACCCCGTACACGTTACCAACCTAATGAGTAGAAGATAGAGAAAAAAGAGGCGGAGAAGAGATATCAGCCTCTCGAATAATTGAATTAAAGTTTGATAGTTCAGATTTATTTAAATGTTTTTAAGTTAAAAATATGTAAACAAATGTGAATCATTAAATTTTATTTAGTGTGTGTTTAGTATATAAAAATTTAGTGAAAATCTCTGAAAATTTTTATTACATTTTTACACATTCTTACATTCTCAAAGTTAAAAAAAAGTTCAATGTCCTTCAAAAAAAAGTCAATAACTAGAATTTAGTTAATCAAATAGCAAAAATTTTTTCGTCATTCTCACCATGGACTCCCAAACTATTGAATGACACTTACTTTGACTTTTTTTATAAAATTATAGAAACCATTCCGACGGATTTTAGAAACCATTCCGACGGATTCGTACGACCAACTTCCGTTCAAGCGGTTTCTACAATACATTTGGACGGATAAACCGTTTAGATGGATTGTAGTGCAAAAAAGTCATGACTGTCTAAAATTTTGAATCCGTCCAAACGAAAATTCAATCTGCCAGAACAGAATTTTACTACTCATCTCTAAAAAATAAGATTTGAGATAAGTGCACCAAATCATATTTTATCTCATTTTTTATTACTCTAAACACACTTTTAATAACCAAAATCTGATTTTTTTTTTTTTTGGGTAATTCCAAAATCTGATGTTTGGTTAACAAAAGAGGTCGCAACGTCAACTCCGATAGACATTAAACGGCAGAAAGGACTAAAAGGACGGTGACCATTGTGCAAAGTTGGGCCTATCCGAGTCTTTTGTTGTACCGCTCCAACGGTCCAGAACTAAGATTTTTTTTTTTTTTTGCACTAAAGTTAAAAAGGTTGATTTCACTAACCTCCCCTAATCTATTTTTTCCTAAAGGTCCCGTTTGGAGTAAGAAAAAATAAGATAAATTGAGATAAAATGTAATTTAAGGTTAATTTTGGGCTCTTTTTTCTGAAAAGTAACAAACTGTGGGATAAATTTAGATAAAATGTAGTTTGAGATTGATTTTGGCATCTTTTTTTTCTGAAACGTACCAAACTGTGATAACGGTTTTTTAAATTCATTCCCACGAATTCAAAAAAATAGCGATAATGATACTCGTTTGAAAACTTTCGATACAAATAATATGATTGTATAAAAAATTTACAGATTCAGAAATCTCAGGGGAGTTTAGTGAAATTTATCCGGTAAATGAAGGGAGGGCAGTGTCATTTCAGAAATATCAGGGGAGGTTTCTGTTGATGTCAAAAATCTCAGGAAAAATTAGTGAAATTTACCCCAAGTTAAAAAATAAAACAATGCTATTGTTTCTTTCTTTTTATTTTAAAAAATAAAACAAATATATTGCGATATTTTTTATATAAAATAAAATAAATTTTACTTCCATGCTATTCATTTGGTAAAAAACAAATTTATTATACCCTTTTTAACTGATAAATTGGCAAAAGTATGCAAAACAAATAAGAAATCTTTTTATTTCGGTAAATTTTAGGTATATTATTTAAATACATAAGAAATTATCAATAAATTTCTAATTATGAGGGTTCAAATAAAAAATGTGCTATTTTTTACCCAAAAAATAAAATAAAATAAAATAAAATTTACATGTATACAATTCGTTGATAAAACTACATTTTTCACTATTTTTAGTTACTAATTTATTATTATTTATTATTTTTATTTTTTCAAATAATATTTAAATTTATATTAAAAGAAATAATTTTAAAAAATAATTTTTAAGTGTCAACAAAATCTGCTATAGGAGAGAATAATTTAAACGGAAGCCGTTAAATTTCATTCAAAAAAAAATAATGACTTAAATTTTATAATTGTCAATAAATCGGTGCAAACTTGAGACTACGCCAATCTTACCCAACAATCCCTCCCCTTCCACTTTTGAGTCATTGCATGTGAGATTATGCATCAATCTAGAAAAATGGACAGGAACATCGAATGGCCGGTGCAAGGGACACTGTAGCCTCACGTGGAAAATCACTTGAAGAGGAGGAAAGGAATTCCAATACCTTGCGCAATTTTTTTTTTTCATATTTTAATTAATATTTGTTTTTGATTTATGGTTCCGTTTGAAAACGTTTAAAAATTTTTAAAAGTTATTTATTTTTTATTTTTTCAAAAGTAATTTATCTAAAAATTATTTATTTTTATCTCTCTAAAAATTATTTACTTTTTATTTTACTGTACGAATATGAACATACAACTCATCTTATTTTATTTCATTTTTTATCACTTCAAATACACCCCTCTATATATATATATATATATATATGTTGCAATCAGAATCTTATCCTCCAAGCTGAAAAGTCATGGGTGGGCAAAGGTGCAGTGAGTGAGAAAGGCCCACCAACCATGTATTTCCCACAAACTACATGGTTTTCAACACATCGAAAACACAATGATCAGGTGACAACGATGCCCCCTCCACTTATAAAGTTTCTCCTTGATTGCTACAAATTAAATTTTATTGACATTTGTTCGTTCCGGATAACTATTAATTAAGAATCAATAAAAAAAAAAAAGCTCATTCGGGGTGGTCGAGCGGAAATTCGGGGGCGCCTAAGGGCCTGGACCGCGTGCGGTCGCAGGTTCGACTCTCCTTTAAGAGGGTGAGTTACCGCTTTGGCGGGTTTCTAACAACTCTCCTCGATCGAGCCGGTCAGCCAGGGCTTACTTAGGCTTGTTTACCACCTCGTGAGCCATTGCCGACTTGGTCCACGGAACGGACTTCGCCCAGTGTACACCTTCTGATAGCGGCTGCGGGCTTCTTCCCGACCCACAAAAGAATCAATAAAAATACATCAAGTAATAATATTATTTATTTTTCTTGCATAATTTAATTAAAATATGAAAAATTATCACTGTAATATATTTTTATTAACGCTTAATAATTATTTCGAAATTTTTCTTCATGAGACCCAATTTTATTTTAGGCTTTAGATATGCAATACTAAAAAAAAAAAAAAATGATGCACTCATGTACCAGTGGTCCGCCTTGAAAAGAACAAAGAAACAGAAAGCAAAGCATGAAAAGGGACGAGGGAGATGGCCTTTGCGTAGGTCGAAATTGGCCTACTTCACAAGTAAAGTTCAATTATTTTAGATATATGTATATTTGGGTAAGTGAGTCACATGATTGTCATTTAAATTTTGATTAATTAAAGTTCACAAGTTATATTTTAAAGGGTTCTAATCCATTATTCACCTGCGAGGTGGATTTACACCAGCTAAATTAGGTTGGTGGGCAAAAAGAGTTCTAGTGCCTAAAGGATTTCAACATAAAATATCTAATTATAATCTTGGCAAATCTTTATCCAAGTGTGTGATGATAAGCCGTACGGTACACAAAAAAACATTAGAAATTTTTTAAAATTATTTATTTTTTCTCTCACTACATGAACCCATAATTTTTATTAAATTTTAATCATTTTTTGTCACTCCAAACTAAATTGTGAATAATTATTGGTATTAAAAAAAAGAGTTACAATAATGCTTTATATGATTTTTTTATTAACAAATTTCTCACTCAGGTCCCGTTTGACAGCACACAAAAGTGTAAAAATCTACCAAAAATTACAAGTTGAGCATTTGGTGAAATATCAACTTTTGCCACTTTTTTACTCTATTGCAATAATTTATTCCATTCAGAGTTTCACCAAACACACAAAAAGTTGATAAAATTTGCTAAAAATTTTACCAACCTCAAAAATTGCTAAAAATTATTAAATATTGCCAAAAATTTTACCAAACACTAAAAAGTTACATTTTTTTGCTAAAACGTCCAACTTATTTCATCAAATACACCAAAAATTACAACTAATAATTTTTGACTAAAATTTAGTAAAAAATACTAAAATTTGTGTTACCAAACGCTCTCTTAATATAATCATTTATTAACATGTAACCATTCAACAAAATATCAAGCTAATATTATAATAAAATATTATAATAAGTTAATATTATAATAAAATAAAATATCAAGCTAGCACTTGATCATTATAATTAAAATTTAAATCTTAAAAGTAAAATTTAATCAAAAAGTTCACAATTACAAACGGTAATAGGCAACGTTACACAACAAGAATATTTGATTAGAATAATATGAATAAAAGTAAATTTTTTATTTTAAAATAAAAATTCAAAAAATGCATAACTTATTTACAGAATTATTACTGCCACATTATTGTAAAGGAATTTTTTTTTCTATTATATGACAGTATAAGCGCCATTTGTTATATATGTTTTGCACGTATTTTTTATTTTATATTTTTTAAAATAAAAAAATAATTCAAAATGTATTTGATCACTCATATTTTTAAAATTTATTTTAAAAAATAAAAAATAAGTTTACATATAAAAAAATCATTTTGAGTCTTTTTCTCAAAACACGAAAAATAAAAAATATCAAAATCAAATATATTTTCAACATTCTTAAAACAATAAAAAATATAAACCAAAAATGGGTAGCATTTTCTTATTGCAATCAACCCAAATCTTTCCCACCAAAACCCGACCCGAGAACACCAACTGTCGTGTTCGGGACCCAAAGAAAGTCGTTGAAAAGGAGGGGTGCGCCCAGTAGGCAGTTACTGTTGCTTAACGCCGCAGCACGGCCCTCCAGTTTCCTCTTAGCCTTACGTTTCTTCCCCCCCAAACTAAGATTTTTTTTCCTGTGTCCCCCACCTCCCCCCATTTTTTTCAAGAGCAAATTCGTCTGTACGGGTGCGCACTCCGATGGACCCGGAGTCGGAGACCCGCCTCGCCGGCACCAACCGTGATGCGGACACTCCGCGAACGAGCTCGGCTATCCATAATATCTTGCGGCTCGTTCATTCGGGTGACCCGAATTCCAAAGTTTGGGCGGCCAAGGAGATCCGACGCCTCACCAAGACCTCCCAGCGGTGCCGCCGACACTTCTCCCCCGCCGTCAAGCCGCTCGTCGACATGCTCCGCTCCGACTCCGCGGAGGCCAACGAGGCCGCCCTTCTCGCCCTCCTCAACCTTGCCGTCAAAGACGAAAAGTAAGTAAATTTGTGTAGGTTAAAAAAAAAAAAAAAAAAACTAGTTTCAATTTCGGAGAGTGTGGCTGAGCCGTAAAATTAGTTAAATTCTCGGGGTCTTTATATAATTCAGTGAAAACTTGAATTATTCGTTTGGATATTAATTAGTTCAAATTCTGGGGATTAACTTTGATGATTAGCTTCTAATTTTCTTGTGTGTTTCTTGCACTTTCATATTTTCCCCCCTGTTTGATTGCAAAAGAAAATTGAATTATCGGTAAATTTTATGACTACTGTTTGATGTTGCAGGAACTGATAAACTTATATGTGTATTTACCAAATGGCTCTATTAGTTCAATTGAGTATGGCTTTCCTTTCCAAGGTTCCTTTTTTTGGGGAACACATTTACGCATTTTCTATGCTAAACATACTCTGGACTGTAATTGAGTTGACAATTATTAGGCTTTTGTTTGAGAATAGCACCAGCTTTTGACCAAAAACTATGAAGGACAAAAATGTCACATTAACAGAAAAACAAAAAAAGTTAGCTATTAAAAAGTTTGTTTTTTTCCCCCTTCCAAAAAAAAAACTTTTTTTTCTTCCCAAACTGAGCCTTAATTATTATTGCATGTCAAGGTGGCAAATGGGTGAGTATTGTCGGGTTAGTTCAATTTTGAGGGTTTAATTGGATAAACTAAATTACTCCCAATTAATATTCAAGTAAAAAAAGAGTGAATTTATACGGAAATAGTTGGACCCACCAACCCATATATTACCCATTATGTAATTTAGTCATATCACTAAATCAAGTATAGGTAATGGAAGTAGAGAGTTGGTAGTGAAGGAGATAGTGGGGAATGGAAATAGTGTACATAATGGAGGTATTATGGGTACTGGTGAAGGTGGTGAACCTATATGTGGGTACCCATGCTATAAACTGCATGCAAGTAGACCTGGTTATATTAACCCAATTATAACTCATTAACTTTAGGTGGACTGGGATGAGTTCTTAACAGGTTTAAAGGGACGAGTTTAAGTAAGCTGGTTGAAATTGTCAACTCTTTAACTGTGTGGATAAGATTGATCGGAATATTAGTGAGCATCTTGGGACTACTGAAGATAGGCATAAAATAAAAGTACGCTGCTTTTTGTAACATGGATAATCTAAATGGTTTAGCAATTGGTTGACCTTTTGAATTTAAAATGCATAGATTTCCTGTAAAATATTCCTCAGTGTGGGGGCATATTTCTGGTACAATGCTTTTCATGCCACTCCGCAGCATTGGATGCTTCCTGGGTAGAGTTGGTAGAATGGTTAGGTTTGGAGGTGTGGTGGTTCTTTTCTTCACATGGTTGCTCCTTTTTGTCTCAACGTCTTCTTTCTTCTAACTTCTCTTTGAAGCCATAACATGGATTCTGTTTGGCAAGAAAGAAATTCTGATCCCTATTCTGTTTTTCTTTTTCTTTAAATGAGAAATATTCTATTGTGGCTGTTACTTTACGTCATACAATTTCACTCTTAAGGATGCCAAAATGTATATGCTAGTCAAAAATAGTTTAATATCACAGGATACGATAGGTTTCTGATGGAAGCAATATTGATGAAACTCGAACTGTTATTGATAAGGTTACAAGTTACAACCACAAGGTTGAAATTTTGATATTTAATTTAGTTCTGGTTGGTTTGTCTTTTAAGATTCAATGGTGGGTAAAGAAAAATATGAGGGGGGTGGGGGCGGGTCGGGGTTGTGCAGAATTCAAGAAAATAATTTTCTAGTTATTGGACTTTCTATCTTCCAGCCTGTGCTAGTGAACATATCTGCTATCTGTAAAAAAATAAAATAAGAAAAAAGTACTGGTACAGCTGTTATAGTGTCATGATAATTATAGTTACGGTACCTGCCATGGGTGGTAATTATACATTTCTACATTGGGCTAAACTACCCGAGGTAGCAGCATGGCTTGTTCTGTTTCTCTTTACATAGCACCATTCAGACTTAGTCAATAATCAATAAAAATGTGAATGCATGCAGAATGCTTAGAAATTTGTTGGTCCACGGCTTAATAGAATTTTGAGCAGCAGCATGTGTTGTCCTTTAATGCATAATCTGATTGAAGCCAAGTGAAGGCTGGCACCTTCAGTGAAAGGAGATTTTACTATTAGCTTACTCTTAAATCAGTTAAATTTTATTTCATTTTATTTTATTCTTTTTTATTTTTTTTTTTTCATCCCAAGTCTCACATAGAGCACCTAATGGCTAATGGGTCATTTCAGTGGTAACTGTAATTAAAAGTTATGTGGAAAAGGCCACAAAACTAATTATTCAATCAAAGATATGTTGTGCTGAAGAGTGTTCGGGGTTGATTAAGGGATCCAAACAGCTGCATTAGTTGACACCAAGATTTGTCATTTGTATGATTAGAATAGAATACCTCTGTTCTATTAACTGATTTTGTACACAATATTTGTCATGTATCGGGTTGAAGACTCGGACAATTGAACTTGCCCAAATTCTTTCTGATTTTCCTGTTTGCAATCTGCAGAAATAAGACTAGTATTGTAAATGCGGGGGCCCTAGAACCAATCATCAGTTTTCTTCAGTCAGAAAGTTCGACTCTGCAGGAGCATGCGACTGCATCTCTGCTCACATTATCTGCTTCATCTGTCAACAAAGCAATTATTGGGGCTTCTGGTGCCATCCCTCTCCTTGTCGATATCCTAAGACATGGGAGTGCACAAGCGAAAGCTGATGTTATAATGACGCTTTACAACCTCTCAACACATTCAGACAATCTTAGCTTAATTCTTGAGTCAGACCCAATACCTCCCATGGTTGACCTGCTTAAAACCTTTAAGAAGTCTTCAAAAACAGCTGAAAAATGCACTGCAGTTATAGAATCTTTAGTGGGTTTTGATGAGGGCAAAATTACATTGACATCTGAAGAAGGTGGAGTGCTGGCAGTGGTTGAAGTGCTGGAAAGTGGGTCTCTTCAAAGCCGGGAGCATGCAGTTGGGACACTTCTGACAATGTGTCAGAGTGATCGACGCAAATATAGGGAGCCAATCCTTAAAGAAGGCGTAATCCCCGGTCTTCTTGAGCTCACTGTTCAAGGAACACCCAAGTCGCAGTCGAGAGCACAAACGCTGTTGCGGTTGTTAAGAGAATCTCCTTACCCGAGATCAGAGCTTCAGCCTGACACATTGGAAAATATTGTAAGTAATCTTATATCTCATATTGAAGATGAGGATCAATCCGGGAAAGCAAAGCAGATGCTATCTGAGATGGTACAAGTCAGCATGGAACAGAGCTTGAGACATTTACAGCAAAGGGCTCTGGTATGCACCCCAGCCGATCTGCCCATTACTACTTGTACTTCTGAAGTTTCTCCAAAATGATTGTTCGGTGTCTCGGTTATTGTGTTTCTTACCTTTTTATCATACATATTGTGAGATCAAATGAAAGAATGCCAGTCCAGGCCTTCTTGATGGCACGGGGTGACTGGTAAGTGTCAATAAACTGGAAATTGTATTATGAGGTTGAAAATTAGCATAGTTCTTTAGTAAGTTCTGTAAATTAAGTGGCGTATTAATTGTTGCATAATCAGTAAAGGTTTTTCTCTCTGTCCTTCTGGCTTGCCAGTTGTGCTCTATTTTTTTTTTTTTTTGGATAGATTTCCGAGTCATTTTTAGAGCAAGACCTTCATACATACATACATACATGTATATATATGACATCTCATATATCTATGGTTGATGTTTGAAGTCTCATGAATGATCTCTTTGAAATATTTTTGCCATTGGGTGAAGTTTGGATGTTAGAGCTATTGTTTTAGTCACAATTTGGAGATGGCAGTTGCTGAAACCAAATCAGCTGAAATTCTGCAGAACTTGGAAGATGACAGAAATAAGAATACTAAATCTGAAAGTTAATGTTACCCAAAATATGAGTCAGAAAATGACATGGCATAGAAAGTGAGAAACTTGGAAAATGGCTTAAAAGATTGCAAATTCAAACTGTCACAGTAATACTTCACCCACCAGTTGTCGGCATAAATAATACAGTTGAAGTTCCATTGACATTGATGGAGGTGTGGCTTATGTATTAAGGTTGTTTGGCTTGGAGTCAAAATCAATCTGGTTTTTTTCTTTCGGTTGATATTTACTTGATAAGGGTCAAGTTTATGACCAATCAGCAGCCAAGTAATACAATGCTACGGGAGTTGCTTTGCTTGTTTTAAATTTAGTTTCGACACAGTGTTGATTCTGAATCACGTTGGACATTTCAATGAAACCTGCTTGGAAAAACCGATAACAACATGTTTTCGCACTGGGAAAAATGAATTCAGTACGGGGGTTTTTGAAACGTGCTGAGAAGCTCATTGGCAATCTCGTCTTGATGAACATCGAGATTTCCAAATTATTTATGGTGGTTCAAAGTTTTGATTTGAGGCATCAACAGCCTGTGAGTTGTTCTATTGTGTATATCTACTAAGGCATATCTAGGGAAGGTATCCTATTGTGTTTAATAACTTATTTTTAGTAACTCATAAAAAATATACAATTTAAACATTATCAGACTATTGTTGTGTTCGGTAAACCAAAAAATTATAACTTTTTGCAACTTTTATTCTAGTGTTAACATGTGTTACTTTTGGTAAAAGTTATGTATTAGTAAAAATTCGTAAAAATTTAAAAAAAAATAATTGAAGAAAATTAGTGATTCTAATTGCGTTTGGTAGACCCAAAAACTTAATTTTTTACAATTTCTATTCTGATATTGACACGTATTACTTTTGTCAAAAGTTATTTAATAAAAATTTGTAAAAGTTAAAGAAAATTAGGGAAAATTGGTGATTTTGTTTACATTTGTAATTCAAAAAACTCATAACTTTTTGTAATTTTTATTTTGGTGTGTATCAATTTTGACAAAAGTTGTGTTTGGTAAAATTTTGTAAAAATTAAATAAAAGTTTGAAAAAAATGGAAAAAGCTAATGCCTTTGTGTGTGATAAGTATTTTTTTTTTTTTTTTTGGGATAAAAAAAAAAGATATTCTATTGATATGGCTCAAACCCCTTGTATTCATATTTAAAAAAAGAGAAGTAGTAATTTTTAAAATTCTATAAATATCTTAAGGAATTGTACCTATATACATTTTTTTTAATTTTTTATACCTCTTAACTTCTCACTATTTTTATTTATTCTCTTAAAATACTATCTATACTCATAAATTCCATTATTTATTATTTAACTTAATGTTTTAATCTTTTTAAATATTAATTAAACTCTTTGTCAATTTAGAAAAATTAAAAAATAATTTATTTTCCCTACACACAAAGTATTTGCACCCACTTATAGTATATTTTAATGTCACACTCGTTGTGACGAAAATAATAAAACTTGTTTCTAGATAAAATTTTATTCTTAGTGATGGATAATTGCTAAACTCATTCTATCGTGGTGTGCTCTATTTTGAAAAGGATTGATTTTTTGGATTTTTCTATTTTTAAATAAAACAAGAATGTTTGATTTTTTTTTTTTTCCTTATATACTTAAGTTTCTCCTTTTTATCTACTTCCCATTTTCATTACCTAAAAAGGGGAAATGCAAACTTAATGCCAAAAATCGACTCATGTCATCCATCTGTTCCCATTATTGACTTAAGACAACATACCGCAATATTTTCAAGTATAGCGCGGTAACTGGCGGAGTAATTACGAATGGTTAATACTTGGGATTTTAGTTTTATGCAAATGATGATAGAAAAGAGTCAGGGGGGTAAACGGATAGAATATCCATTTAATTAATAATTGTTGTCATTGAATTTGTTTTTTTTTTTTTTTTTTTTTACTATTATCGCTCAAGCTCATTTATTTTTTCTATTGAAATTTTAAACCCATCCGTTCTAAACTTATCAAACATGATTAAATAAAAAATAGTAAGCGACAAAATTTGAATTTATTTACACTTTATAAATGAATTTTTACACTTCACTTTACCTTTTTATTAAATAAACTTAGACAATTACTCTCATTAATGTAAAAATATATTTATGGCATTAAAATTATACAACATATCTTATTAGAAAAATGATGGTAGTTGTATAGTTTTATGTAATAAAAAAATAAAGTGAAGTGTAATAATTTATTTATAAAGTGCAAATAGACTAACTCATGACCAAAATGTTAATTGTCTATCAGACTGAACAAACTCATTGGTTAGGCCCCGTTCGGTAACCATTTCGTTTTCAGTTTTCTGTTTTTGTTTTCATTTTTTTTGAAAACTGAACACGAAAATGCGTTTAGTAAATTTGTTTTCAGTTTTCAAAAAAATGAAAATTATTTTCAAAATTTTTAAAAATTATGAAAACATAGAAAATGTGTTTTCTCAAGTTTTTATTTTCAGTTTTCAATTTCTTATACAACTACTACTAGTTACAACCATCAATTACTATCATCCACTAGTTGTTACCAAAATTTGGCCACCGCCGCCACTATCTTCCACTCATCTTCGGTCACCACCAAATATATTATTATTTAATAAAAAATATTAAATTAATATATAAAATATATTAAAATATTAAATTATACTAACCAAACCAAACCAAACCAAGTCTTTTTCCACTAGGTGAGGTCAGCTATATAGATTTGACGACGCCAATCAAATTTGTTTAAGGCCATGTCCTCCGTTAAATCCAGGTAGACAAAATCATGTCTAATAGTTTCTTTCCAACTTCTCTTTAATCTTCCTCTTCCTCTTCCTTTCCTACTCCTAGCAATCTTCATACTTTCACACCTTCTAACAGGTGCCTCCATTAGACGCCTTCTAACATGGTCAAATCATCTTAATCGATTAAATTATACTAATATATAAAATTAATATATTAATATATAAATTAAAATTAATATATATATATATATATTAATTTTAATTTATATATAAAATATATTAATATATAAAATTAATAATATATTATTTTTATTTATGTAAAATATATTAAATATAATTTAATTAATAATTACTTTTATCAATAATTAATTTAATATATTAAATTATATATTAAATATACTAATTACGTAAATTATATTAAATATATTAATCAACCAAATTATATTAATTATAATTGAATTTAATTTGTTAAATTAATATAAATTTATTTTATTAAAAATAATATAATAAATTATATTTAATTAATAATATAATAAATTATATTTAATATACTTTATTTTTATTGAATTAAATTATTTTAATAAAGATATTATTAAAATAAATACTTTTAATTAATTTAAATTAAATTAATTAAATTAATATAAAAATAATTTAATATAAATTATTTTTAATAGATAATATAATTAAATTATATTGCATATATTTTATTTTATTTTTATTGAATCAAATTATTTTGAAAAAATAATATAATTAAAATAATTAAATCTAATTAATATAATTAATTAATTAAATCAATTAAATTTAAGTAATTAAATTTAATGAAATTAAGTTAATTAAATTAATTACTTTAATTAACAGGAAATATATTCTATTAAATTATTTTTAAAAATAATTATAATAAATTATGTTTATTATATTTTATTTGTATAGAATTAAATTATTTTTAATAATTAATATAATTAAAATAATTAAATTTACTGAATTTAATTAATTAACAACTGTAACTACTAACTAACAATTATTGTTGTCAAACGTGTTTTTAAGTTTTTGTTTTCTTTTCCTACTATGTAAATGAAAACAAAAAATTAAAAACTAAATACAAAAACTAAAAAACTAAATATAAAAACTGAATACAAAAATTAAAAACTGACAGTTTTATCAAACGGGCCCTTCAAATTTAACACATGACTCTATCTATTATAACCATTAACCACATATCCGTCTATTATGACTATTAATCACATATATTTTTTTCTTCCCCATCACCAAATAGAATATATTTACACATTTATGCCAAGAATAGTTAATGCAATATTTCAACATCGACAACATTTTTAAAGAAAAAAAATAATATTAGGGAAAGAGGATAAAGTAATCTTATTTTAAAAATAAAAATTGTAAATATATAAATATATATTATATTATATTAAAATTGATACTTAGTAGTAGGTAATTTTAAACCTGTCCCAGACCCGCACAGACAAATCAACCCTATTTATAGGGTGAGAAAGGTTACAAAGTAAATAGTAGGAATAAAGTAAAATACAAACTTTACTTTTGCGAACTTATTCAAACTCTGTTCTTAATGATATAATGTACATGAACTACATCTAGATATACGCTAAGATCTTGTCCTGGAGGATGAGCTTAAGTAAAGATATTTTCGGACGAAGTGATAATAAATAACAATTAAGTTCAATATGTTTGGTGCGACCGTGCGATCAAGAAATACAGAAGCAATTTGGATATCAATTTTAATTCAAAACACACCCCAATTCTATTAATATATTTTTTAACCAATTTTTAATGGATTTGGTTAGATTGGATACCCCTCGTATTCCTATTTTATTGACATTCCAATAAAAGACTAATGTTAACGGTGATAACAATTGATTATGAGTGTATTATTAATTTCAAATAGATGAATTGCAATTAAATTATATTAAAATATATGATAGATACTTAGATAGTTAATTTATGTATAAATATAATAAAATGTTTATAATAATTACTGCTAGATTGTAGAGCTAAATACCTTGAATATTTCAAATAATTGTTTTTTTGATGAGTTTAGATCCATCATATTGTATTACATTACCATTCAAATTCATAATGAAATACTCGATATTTAAGCTACCGAAATTATATTTAAATATTTTTTTAAACAAATAATTTCAAATATTTGGATTTTGAATTTATATATACTAATATAAAAAGTCCCAATGTTTGAAAAATATTTTTTGACTACTTTACCCCTATTTTTTTCAATTTAACTCAACTCTGTCCTCTTATTATCTATCGTTATCTTTTTTTTTCGATTTAACCCAATTCTAATGCAACTTTGTAATTCATTTCGAATAGAATTCATCGTAATATCGACTAATTTACTATTTTATTATCTTTTCAAGTTAATCTAATTTTAATCCAACTCTATAACCTAACTCTATTATAATTATTCATGATGATGCATTATCATTTTTTTTTTAAATCTAACTCAATTATAATCCAATTTTGTAACCAACTCCACTTGAATTATTTATATTGGTACATGTCCTGCAATCAGGCATACTTCGCATTACAAAAACTAGTTTCGATACTTGTTTCGTATATTGGAAGATTGAAATAAGCGTCTCTCATACAAAAGTTTGTTCTACCTTCTACTTGCTACCATGTCATTTATTTCATTTGTTTGTAAATCGACCTAAATTAATATATATTTTTTTTATTTTTTAAGAGGTTACTATTCTGTTCATGCACTAAATTGCTGCATCTAATATAAAAGTCCCAATGTTTAAAAAAATTATTTTGACTACTTTAACTTCTTATTTTTTATTTTTATTTAAAACGTATTCTTATTTTGTATGTTTTCTATATTTTAATAAATTATTATTTAAAACATAATAAGTATTATTATTAAAAAACAATGCAAAAAATAATTATATTTAATAATAAATATTATAATTATTAAACAAAATAATGTAAAAAAATAAAACATAATAAATATTATTGTTATTATTAAGCAAAATAATGCAATTTGACTCAACTCTGTCTTTTTATTATTTATCATTATCTTTTTTTTTTAATTTAACCTAATTCTAATGCAACTCTGTAACCCATCTTGAATAGAATTCATCGTAATATCGACTAATTTACTGTTTTATTATCTTTTAAATTTAATCTAATTTTAATCCAATTCTATAACCCAACTAGAATTATTCATGATGATACATTATCAATTTTTTTAAATTTAACTCAATTCTAATCCAATTTTATAACCAACTCCACTTGAATTATTTATAATGGTACATGTCCTGCAATCAAGCATACTTCGCATTACAAAAATCAATTTCAGTGCTTGTTTCGTATATTGGAAGATTGAAATAAGTGTCTCTCATACAAAGATTTGTTCTACCTTCTACTTGCTATCATGTCCTTTATTTCATTTGTTTATAAATCGACCTAAATTAATATTTTGTTTTTCTTATTTTTTAAGAGGTTGCTATTCTATCCATGCACTAAATTGTTGCATCTAATATAAAAAGTCTCAATGTTTAAAAAAACATTTTGACTACTTTAACTTCTTATTTTTTATTTTTATTTAAAACGTATTCTTATTTTTATGGTTTCTATATTTTAATAAATTATTATTTAAAACATAATAAATATTATTATTAAAAAATAATGCAGAAAATAATTAATTTAATAATAAATATTATTATTATAAAACAAAATAATGTAAAAAATAAAACATAATAAATATTATTGTTATTATTAAGCAAAATAATGTAATTTAACTTAACTATGTCCTTTTATTATCTATCATTATCTTTTTTTTTTCAATTTAACCCAATTCTAATACAACTCTGTAACCCATCTTGAATAGAATTGTTCGTAATATCGACTAATTTACTATTTTCTTATCTTTTCAATTTAATCTAATTTTAATCCAACTCTATAACCCAACTCTATTAGAATTATTATTATGATGCATTATCTTTTTTTTTTTTTTTTTAATTTAACTCAATTCTAATACAATTTTATAACCAACTCCACTTGAATTATTTATAATGGTACATGTCCTGCAATCAAGCATATTTCGAATTACAAAAACCAGTTTCGGTGCTTGATCCATATATTGAAAGATTGAAATAAGTGTCTCTCATACAAAGGTTTGTTCTACTTTATGCTTGCTATCATGTCATTTATTTCATTTGTTTGTAAATCGATCTAAAATCAATATTTTATTTTTTGTTTTTTTATTTTTTAAGAGGTTGCTATCCTATCCATGCACTAAATTGTTGCATCTAATATAAAAAGTCCCAATGTTTAAAAAAATTATTTTGACTACTTTAACTTCTTATTTTTTATTTTTATTTAAAACGTATTCTTATTTTTTATGTTTTCTATATTTTTTTTGGTAATTATGTTTTCTATATTTTAATAAATTATTATTTAAAACATAATAAATATTATTATTAAAAATTAATGCAAAAAATAATTATATTTAATTATAAAATATTATTATTATTATTATTAAACAAAATAATGTGAAAAAAATAAAATATAATAAATATTATTGTTATTATTAAGTAAAATAATGCAATTTAACTCAACTCTGTCCTTTTATTATCTATCATTATCTTTTTTTTTTAAGTTAACCCAATTCTAATGCGACTCTGTAACCCATCTCAAATAGAATTTTTCGTAATATCGACTAATTTACTATTTTATTATCTTTTCAATTTAATCTAATTCTAATCCAACTCTACAACCCAACTTTATTAGAATTATTCGTAATGATGCATTATCATTTTTTTTTAAATTTAACTCAATTCTAATCTAAATTTGTAACCAACTCCACTTGAATTATTTATAATGATACATGTCTTGCAATCAAGCATACTTCGCATTACAAAAATCAGTTTTAGTGCTTGTTACGTAAATTGGAAAAGTGAAATAATTGTTTCTCATACAAAGGTTTGTTCTACTTTCTGCTTGCTATCATATAATTTATTTCATTTGTTTGTAAATCGACCTAAAATCAATATTTTGTTTTTTATTTTTTATTTTTTAAGAGGTTGCTATCATGTCCATGCACTAAATTACTGCATCTAATATAAAAGTCCTAATGTTTAAAAAAATTATTTTGACTACTTTAACTTCTTATTTTTTATTTTTATTTAAAGTGTATTCTTATTTTTATGTTTTCTATATTTTAATAAATTATTATTTAAATCATAATAAATATTATTGTTAAAAAATAATGCAAAAAATAATTATTTTTAATTATAAATAATAATAATATTATTAAACAAAATAAAGTAGAAAAATAAAACATAATAGATATTATTGTTATTATTAAGCAAAATAATACAATTTAACTCAACTCTGTCATTTTATTATGCATCATTATCTTTTTTTTTTTTCAATTTAACCCAATTCTAATGCAATTCTGTAACCCATTTCAAATAGAATTTTTCGTAATATCGACTAATTTACTATTTTATTATCTTTTCAATTTAATCTAATTTTAATCCAACTCTATAACCCAACTCTATTAGAATTATTATGATGATGCATTATCATTTTTTTTTAAATTTAACTCAATTCTAATCCAATTTTGTAACCAACTCTACTTGAATTATTTATAGTGGTACATGTCCTGCAATCAGGCATACTTCGCATTATAAAAACCAGTTTCAGTGCTTGTTCCGTATATTGGAAGATTGAAATAAGTGTCTCTCATACAAAGGTTTGTTCTACTTTATGCTTGCTATCATGTCATTTATTTCATTTGTTTGTAAATCGACCTAAAATCAATATTTTATTTTTTATTTTTTTTTATTTTTTAAGAGGTTGCTATCCTGTCCATACACTAAATTGCTATATCTAATATAAAAGTCTCAATGTTTTAAAAAATTTATTTTGACTACTTTAACTTCTTACTTTTTATTTTTATTTAAAACGTATTCTTATTTTTTATGTTTTCTATATTTTAATAAATTATTATTTAAAACATAATAAATATTATTATTAAAAATAATGCAAAAATTAATTATATTTAATAATAAATATTATTATTATTATTAAACAAAATAATGTAAAAAAAATAAAATATAATAAATATTATTGTTATTATTGAGCAAAATAATGCAAAATAATTATCTCAGTTTATAATTATATAATCTGAAAGGAATTAGTATTATATATAATTACCATTTATTCACAATTTTATTCAAAATAGAATGTTCATTGAGTAATTATAATACAAATTAAATTCTACCAATTAGATAAATCCTAATATGATTTTTTGAATTAATAATCAAAACAAATACTATGCTTATTTTATGGATAAATTAAAAATTAATGAATTTAATAAAATTAAAAATAATTGGGATTATCTATATCTATATTGTATTTACCATAGAAATTCTTTATATCTATATCTATGTTTTATTTACCATAGAAATTCTTTATTCTTTTTTTATAGTTCAATAAATTATAAAAAATTAAATTTTATTTTATTAGATAAATAAATATTTTAATTTATTAACAAATACTATGTATATTGTTTTCTATATCTTAATAAATTATTATTTAAATGATAATAGTAATAATAATTAAACAAAATATTACAAAAAATAATTATCCTGTTGAATACATAATTTAATTTTTTAAAATTAATTTATAATTATAAATATCTTAATTTATAATTATATAATATAAGAAAATTAGTATTGTATATAATTAGCACTTATTCATAATTTTATTTAAATTAGAATACTCATTGATATCACTTAATATGTAATCTATACTTCTTAATTATTATCTAACTTCTTTTTTATTTTTTATATTTTAATTGAGTAATTTCAATTAACCATTACCAAATGGATTAAGTAATGTATTCTTGTCTAAAATAAAATACAAATTTACAAGATTCTAATACATATAACAAGTTAAAAAAATGTATAAAATAGCATTTACATCTAAAACACTTGCTAAAATTTTATTATGATAACTTTTACTTATTACTAACATGATTGGGAGTGATTGTTTGTTAGTTTCTTTTGGGTCATTAAGAATGAGAGTGGGTTTGCTATATTTATTTTTATTTGATAATATTTTTTATATTGAAATTATTTTTTTATTTATGTATTTATTTTTAATTCGTTCATTAAAATATATAAGTTTGACTTTTTTTAATTTAATTCTATCTTTAATCTAATTGTTAAAATATACAAGGTTTGAGTTTTTTAAATTTCATTTTACTTTTCAATGTGATTGTTAACATTAATTTTTTAAATTTGTTATATTTTTATTATTGATAAAATTTTAATTTTTTTGTATATTAAAGGAAAAGTCCAGTCTTTGCTATAGTTTTTAATTTGTTCATTTAAAAATATAAGGTACGAGTTTTTTAAAATATTTTGTATTTTTTAATGTGATTTTTGACATATTTTTCAGATTTTATTATATTTTTTATTGTTGTTAAAATTCAAAATTTTTGTGTATTAAATTTCAGCAGAAACCTCTTTTTATAATTATTTTCAATTTATTTGATGCTATCCAAAGATTTATTACTAATTATAAAAAGGAAAATAAAAATAATGTAATAAATTAAAATTTAAAATTTTATTATTTTATGTATCTAATTTAATATAATATTTAACGTTATTTATATGCTCAATGAATATAATTAAGTGATAATAACAATTTATTTATCATGCGATATTTTAATTAGGAAAAATAAATTAATTATATATGTAACTTAATTAATTATAAATTAAATATAATTAATTAATGTAGGTTTTATTTTTTAAAATAATATTTTTATTTTTTATTGTAATTTTTTTAAATTTAAATATATAAAAGAGCAAATATACACGTGCGGCACACGTGCATATTTATAGTGGATACAAATGCAAACTTATTAATTAAAAAAACTACTAAATTTTAATTAGTTGTTGATTATACTTCCACGCAAAGCTGATTTTGAACTGCTTATTTTTCATTCCGTATATTTTAAGAATTTTTAATAATAATTAAGAAAATAAACAATTATCATAAAAGGATAAAAAATAATGCACTTATCAGACAATTAATCAATTTTTAATTGTTAATATGCACAGGCCTTTTCTAATGCCACGAGACCCACAAAATTTTTGTGCATTTGCTTAATTCGAGGATGGCACATATAAATTCATTTATTTTTTTTAAAAAGTTTAAATTACATTTTAAAATAAAAACAACGTTAAAAACAAAAACTAAATAATATACAAATACATAAAATATCTATTTTAAAATTTCGAGCTAAACCCAACGAGCTCAATTATAAATTTAACTGGTATAATTAAACGGATTAAAATGAAAAAGTAGTTTTTACTATTATTTTTAATTTTTTTAGTATCTATAAATTTGTACCAAATATTCAATTAATTATTAAAGTATCACGGTTCTATATACGAAATTGTGTATATATATATATATATTTATTTAGTGCGGCCGGTGACCCTTGTGGTTCAGGTAGCACTTCCATTGAAAATGGTTTTATTTGGTTTGTAAAAAAATTACAAAAAATTTTATAAGTTCCTGTTAATTTTATATTATATTAATTTTTTTTCTTTCACTGCACGTATAACGAATTCTTAATTTATCTCATTTTTTTCTCTAAATATTTTATTTTTTGAGAAAAAAAGAAATTTATTTATTTATTTATTTATTTTTTTTTAGAATACACTTTTCTGGCAGTGCAAGGCATACACGGTGAAAGGGGGAAAGAAAAGAAGCAAAAAAGGGCAAGAAGTATCACAAAGTGACAACTCCTCTTCATCAGTGCGGGGATTCCACAACACTTGTTATTGGTCATACCCTCACACTCATTCCCATTTCACACTGTTGATTGCCAGAAACAAATCATTTGGAGGCTCTCTCAATCTCTCTCCGTGGTTTCAACATCCGAGTGCCATCGGAGTTCAGAAACTCCCGGAGAAGACAACAGTCGAAGTGACGACTCATTGAGTGTGTGTGTGAGAGAGAGAGAGGGGGGGTAAGTTACCAGAAGCCAACTCATCAGTGCACGCCCTCCTTCTCAACTCTCTCTTCCATCGATTCGGATATGCGATTCTCTGGACACACACACACACACACACACCTATATATATACATATATATAGTGGACTATATACATGTTCTAAAACCCTAACAGGGGGCATTCAAATCCATTTCTAACTGGATTGTTGAACTTTCTTGTCACTGAATTAGGGTTTCTGACAGTTGAGGAGAAGAGAAATTGAATGGACGATCAATTGGAGGGGCTGGGATCGGAGGGTGCGGCGAGGCTTGAGGAGTCCAGTATGAAGGAGGAACTCTGCATGGAGATTGATCCGCCCTTCAGAGAAAATCTTGCGACCGCCGAGGACTGGAGGAAGGCGCTCAACAAGGTGGTCCCCGCCGTCGTCGTGCTTCGGACCACGGCTTGTCGGGCGTTCGATACTGAATCGGCCGGTGCGAGCTACGCGACGGGTTTTGTTGTTGATAAGCGGCGCGGGATTATACTGACGAATCGTCATGTCGTGAAGCCTGGTAGTTTGTTTTATTCGTTACGCGTTTTCGCTTGTTCTTCAGTAAAATTTGGGAACGTTTTTTTTTGGTTTATTCATCTTGTTTATTCTGTATTTTGGCTGTGAAATTACAAAGACATCTTTAATCAATAGTAAAGGAAGAATGTAAATCCAAATATAGTTTTTACAATAATTGTTGTTTGTAAATTCATTCTATTGAAGCGCCCAGGTCCTCTATTTTCTGTTTCCATGGTGTTGTTCTAACTGTTCTGATTTATGCTTATAGGACCTGTAGTCGCAGAAGCTATGTTTGTGAATCGTGAAGAAATTCCTGTATATCCTATATACAGAGATCCGGTGAGCGTTTAATATGCACTTTCTTTTGTATTTCCTGTTTCAAACATTCCACTTTATAGAATTTTTCATGTGATTAATGAGTAAAGAAAATTCACTTATTTTGTTCAAAAATTTCCTTGCACCATCAAGCTATGGCTAATTGTTTTCTCATTTTCATTTTAATCAGAACTTACACATTTAATTGGTTTAATAAATTAATATTAGCGGTCACGAAAGATAGCTGGAATGTCACACAAGAAACACTTGAGTTTTGATGCTGGGCAAACATCGACTTCGAATAGTAGGATGCTACTAGCCTACTATCATAGTAACTTAGGGTGCATTTGTTTTGTTGGATATGGGATTTGTTAGGAGATACTATCACACTCTTAATTTTTAGGCTCAGTTTGGGTACAAAACAAAGCTGGTTTTTTATTTTTTGTAGCTTTTTTTTGGGTCTTTTATGGCTTAAAAAAAAAAAAAAAAAAAAAAACTAAATTTGACTTCCTTTTAGAAGCTGAAGTTTTTATGCATGTTAATTGCATCTGTAAAAAAAAAAAAAAAAATAATAATAATAATAAAATTCATGTCGGTTTGGATAAAAAAGCAATGCAAAAGTCGATTTTTTTTTCAACTCTCTCTATCTTTTACCCAAACAGATGTGAAATTTTCGATTTATTTTTTTGAATGCGGTTAATACGCCTGAAAGTTACAGCTTCTAACCCGCCCCAAAAAAAAAAGTAATAAAAATTAAATTTTGGTGAAAAAAAAGTCATATAAGATGAAAAAAGCTACCAAAAAAGCACAATTTTTTTTCGAATGCGGTTAACACGCCTAAAAATTATAGTTTCTAACAAAAAAATAATAATAATAAAAATAAAAATTAAATTTTGGTGAAAAAAAGTCATATAAGATGAAAAAAGCTACAAAAAAAGCACAATGGGTTTTGGGGGCCAAACGGAGCCTTATCGCATGTTTAATTTAATTTTATTTTCTTAGGATTACATCTATCATAAGATTTCATCGATAATATTATATGCATTACCTAAAAGATATTATTCTTATTAAAAAAAAAAAAAGAGTAGCTAAACATAAGAGAAAAATTTTGAAGTTATGTATTGTCTCCTATCTAACCTTATATCCCATGAAACAAACTTGCTATTGGAGTTTATATTATCTTATGTAGAGGTAGTTGGGAGATTAAATGTTACTTAGACTCAACAAGTAGCTGGTCTATTTTTCAAGATGTTGGAAGTAATGGCATATTTTGTGTTCATGGGACTATCGAAATAGACTGTTTGAAAGGGGGAGGTTAAGCTGATGGTATTTGAATATTTACTGCAAGGGGAAGCAATCTTGGAGGAAAAAAACAAAAGGAGGGCTGGTGTCATAATATGCATTGGCAGACAGAGTGAGGGAGGAAAGCTCACTGACTGGGCTATCTTTGACAAGTAAAGTTCATTAAACAGGATGGGCTTGCCTGCCTATCGGCGGCCTCCAGAACCTAAGCCTCTAGACTATGGCCCCAACAAATGTTACAAATTCCATCGTTATGTTGGGTATAACACCAACAGATGCATTTATTTTTGGCCATCTTTTATTTTCTTGGAAGCCATTGTACAATGTTCAAGGTTCAATATTGAATAATTTCAGAGGTTTTCCTTGACTGTGTTTCTGTTAGCAAGAAATTTGAAATACCTCAACATTGTTTATTCTGTTTCACTTGAACCCCTCATTTTATTTAGCATGCTATTGTCTTTTGTGCTTTGGCCTTGGACATTTGTTATACAGTGCTAGGAAATTCTAGTGCCTTGAGTGATACATTGGTCATTTTTGGTTCATTCCTTGTGAATTTATGGAGAAGCATCCTTCAGAGATGCCTAGTGTAGTTTTCTTCAAGCCTTTTTTTTTTCCCCCCGGAAAGAAACTATAATGTGCTATTTTCTCTGTATTTATCTGAGGAGTTAATGCAAAATTTAAACATTACCGCAATATTGAGAATCTTCTTTGGGTAATGCTTTCAGCTGTGGTCTGTTCGGGTTTGCATTGACATGACTCTTGTGACTTGTCAAATTTAATTATGTAGTACATCTGTAAATTGGATTGGACTAACATGTACACATTTTCTTCTAGGTTCATGATTTTGGCTTTTTTCGTTATGATCCTACTGCCATACAATTTTTAAGCTATGAGGAGATTCCTCTTGCTCCAGAGGTTGCTTGTGTTGGGCTAGAAATCAGGGTGGTTGGTAATGACAGCGGAGAAAAGGTATTTAAAACATAAAGGAAGTTGCACTGATTGCAGTTATGTTATATCTCATTGTGTGCTTTGATGCTATTGTAAGGTTATTGAACTTGAACTCTTGCGGAATCGAAACCAGAATCTTCTCCAATCATTTAGTTTTTGGAAAATCTGTTTCAACCTTTGTTAACTGATGTTCCAAATTAGCTTTATGAACTCTGAGAAACATCTCGTGAAAATTTGTATCTTTTTGTTGAAAGGGAATGGAAAATGAACTTATCTTAACATTCCCCTTTAAGTTGTATTCTAATTGTGCATTCAATGGCAAAGATCTTCCTTTTTTTTTTTTTTGGGCTGTTGTTATTATTTTTATGATATATATGTATATATTATATTTGTTTTTTTTTTTGGGGGGGGGGGTGGGGGTTATTATTTTCGTTAGTGTTCTTTTATTTGATTGTACTCTGAACATGCAGGTCTCTATTTTGGCTGGTACCCTTGCTCGCTTGGATAGAGATGCTCCTCAATATAAGAAGTACGTGTTAGCTTTAATATGTGTGTTTACTTCATTTATTTTTCTGAATTCTCCATTACTTAACTAGAATGCAAATTTTAGTTAAACGTTGTCTCTTTGTGTGATATAATTGTGATGCTCAATTATCTGTTTTTCCTTTTGGTCTATTTGTTAGGAAGCTGAATGCGCCTTCTTAATACACGTACACTCATGCATAATCATGTGATGGGAGTTTTTATCTTCCTTCATTTGAAGTAGGATAACACTGTACTAATGGCTAACTTACGTGAGTTATTTAGTACCACCATTCAATTAAGATGCATCATTTATCCAACCAAAAGGCAAGCAGTAATGCAATTTAGCAAGGGCAAACGGGAATTGGAAGTTAGCAAAGATCATTCCACTAGCAAACTGAACTTTTACCACAAGCTTAGAGAGAGTTTCAAAATCCATCAAACACAATAAAAGAAGGCAGGGTAACTTGGTTATTGACCGTATCAAAGCGGAAAGACAGTCTGGATTTTTAAGGGCTATAACTTGATTTACTAAAGTTTAAAGCATATAAGAGATGACTCGGAGAGATTTGGATGGCCAGAGTTTGATGCTTGGGATCTTTAAACCAATGTTGTTAAGGAGAAGAATAAGGAAAGGATCAATTTTGTGATGAGCGAATGGCAGATAGCTAAAATCAGGTTATATCTCATTCGTCAATATAATGAGGTCTTGTATACAAGAAATTGCACCAAGCCTTACTGAGTATCCTTCCAACCGTCAATCACCACAATAACCAGGAAGAGATGAAGAAGGAAGACAACCTGTAAAGAAGTGCAGGAGAAGAAAAATAAGATGCTGTGAAGAAGTTGTTGAGAGATGGAAGGAAAGAGGCAGCTACTGTATGTTTATATTTACACCGAAAGAAACCCCTCCCTCGCCCAAAACTTAGGTATTTATAGGGATCTTATGTATAGCCCCAATCTAAGTGTCCTTTTGCTCATGTATCAAGAGTTGATAGTTCCATTTGGTGGGAATTTAGTATTGTGACTAGCACGTTGAGTTGACATGGACACCCTCTACATTGAAAGGCTCCAAGTACTTGTCGACGGAAAGTAGAAACTAATTGTTCTAACTGTCCAGAGGAAGTAAACATAAAGAAAATATGATTAATATATATATGTTTTGTGGACCCAAATTCACATTACACTCAATGTCCCCATGACATTGCTGAAATGAGGATATTTTAAGTGATTTGTAAAATCTAAAAAAAAGGAAACATGAAAGAGCCCTAACGTCTTATGAAGGCAGAATGTCTTCTATGGTCGTTGATATCGCTGTCAATAACTGTACCATAAAGGCCATTATCCACTGCTTCTTATGACTTCTAGTCAAGTAATGCATGTTTAGAAGAGTGATCAGTTGCAACAAGAAAGCAGCCACCACAATAAAATCTGCTTCTCATTCAAGGGTTCCTCTCCTTGCAAACATGGTATTTTGATGACAGCCATAACTGTTAAATGCCTGGTAGGTGGAATATATCACTTACTATATGTAATATTTATATCTTTTGGTAACTCATAATATTTGGGCACATATACTTTCTATTAATTTTTTTGGTTGTTGCACCATGTGAACTTATTGTTCTCAAAGATTGATCATCTCACCCTATACCTTGTTTAAGATTATGGTTCCTGTGACTTCATGCAAAGGCATCCAATTTGCCTTCTGTATTAATGGCAAAAGCACCATAGTCAACAATTGTTGCCAGGGTATGACTTTTCTGCTGTTGAGTTCTCATATTTTATTTTGTCTGTGGTCGGTAATGGCGTGATGGTAGATTTTCGTTGTATAGCTTGAAAAGTTCTTTCTTGTCAATTTTGTTTAATTGGTTTTCTGGTGGTATTGATCTGGATGTGCATAACTTTTTTGCATTTTGTAGAACATTTGGAGTCTTAATTGGAGACCTGTAATTTGGGGGTGGGGTTTAATCTTCTTGAAGCTTTTTAATTAATAAAACATATTTTATTTATCAGAAACAGTAGTCAGTAGATTTAGAGTTAAATTTTGTTTGTCATACTTAATTTCATTCCTCATAGTTTTTAAAATTTCTTTTCTGAGTCTCATAAAAAATGGAGAGAAAAATCTTTTTCTGCCTCATAAATCTCTTATTTGCACAAGCCAAAGTGCTGTCTTTGCTACCATTTATTACATATTACAATGAGTACTTTTTTTTTTGGGTGCAGGGATGGGTACAATGACTTCAACACATTCTACATGCAAGTAAGCATTGTAACATTAGATGCTATTTGTTGGATTCTAGAAATTTATATCAGTTTTGCTGGAGTTGTTTCGATAATTCATGTTGCTAAACAAAAGTTGTGTTAGTCTCAGCATGGCTTCTTATTGGTGATCGATACCAATGTTGAAGTCGCCAAAAACAATTTATGTTGCTTTACTTGACTGCTCCTTCCCTCTTATTGTTGAATTGAATGACAGGAAGTTTATTTTCATGTGAGTAAATGTTTGAAGTTTGAATTCCGTAGATAGTTTGATGATATAGAATTTATATTTGGACATACTTATCAAAAAGAATTTTTTTTTTTTTGGGGGGGGGGACTTAGACATGGATTTAGGCAATGTATTTTGCTCGTGTGTGAAGATGGTTAAATAGGCGAAGGTACAGGTGAAAAGAGGGAAGCAAATCATGCTCACTGGAAGTGGAAAATAGAAATAAAGAAGTATCAGCAAGACATAGGGATGTGAGAACAGTTTAGCTATGAGAATGCCACACAAAGGAAGGAGGATATTAGGAATTTCTTTTGGTCACATTTCTTGAATTATTGTGGATATTGTTGTTCTAGGGCTTCATACATTATTATAGGAGTATCTATGGAAAATGTTTACGGGATCTAAAACCAGCATGCTGTCACTTTCCTTGAACTTAATGCAGCCCCACGTGGTGTTCTTTAGTTTTTCACCTTGTCTCACTTTATGTTTGTGATTTTAATTATTGCCTAAATATTTTGCCCATTTTCGGAATTATAAGTTGGCATTTGGTTTAATTTTCTATTTTCTGTTTTATGCTCAAAACAAGGAAATAAAAAATGATCTATTTTTCTTATTTTGAGGTTTTCTTTGTTGTAAGTTGTAAACGCTCAAAATGACTTTTTGTCATTTTTTATTTTATGTGTAAACTCATTTTCTGTTTTCTAAAATAAATATTGAAAATACAAGTGACCAAATGCGTTATAATTGTTTTCCTTGTTTTCAAAAGAATAAAATGGCAAATGCACTTAAAACAAAAAATTAAAAACAAAAACAAAAAACAAAAATTAGAAAAACAAACCAAATGGACCTTAATTTTTTCCGTCACGTATTATTATTTAACCAAAGAGCACAAAAATAATACATTAGAAGGAAATAATCTAAGGATTATGATTGTCGATACTACTACTCATAATAGCTGTGATTTTATTTAAGGTGGGTGGCAAAGAAGATGAACTGTCATGGTCATTATTGAGTTCAGGAATTTTCCAGGTTAAATCTCTATACAATGCTTGATTGGTTGGTGGGGGGAAGGAGTTCCTCGCCCCTGCTATGTAAAGTGGGTTTTTTTTGCATGGTGCCTATGGATACAAGGGTCGGGTATTGTTTCTTCCATCCCTGAACTTGTCGGGTTAAAAAAAAAAAATGGACCAGGTGGGTACTTGACCAGGTAGGTACCCGACAAGTATTTTTAATTGGATGCCATCCCTTAACCCATCGGGTAATTGGGTACATGTAGCCTTCGAATTTAAGGTGGTTAATTGGGTAATAAATTTGGGTATCCCATAGATTGGGTGGGTAATCGAGTAATTTGGATGGATGATCGGGTAATATCTGTCAGGTGCCCAATAAATGGATAATTTGTGCGAGTAATTTGGGTGGTAATTGAGTAAACCCACTGGGTACCCTATAATTGAAGTAATTAGGGCGGCTTTCGGTAATACTTGTTAGGTACAATACATATATTGTCTCTGAACCTCGTATTTTATTTTTATATCCTATACTGCCCCATTACTCATAAAATTTAAAAATACCTGCACTTATTGAATTGGAAACGGGGCGGGTACCCGTTGGGTAGGTTAAAATTGCCATCCTTAGTGGCGCTTAGTGCAAGGCAAAATTTTGACAATTGATTTTCTTATAAGTTATAAGAAAGAAGAGGGTGAGAGTGAATAGATGTTATCTTTGCAAGTGTTCCTCTGAGTCTATTCATTACCTTTTTGTGAATGGTGTGGATATCATTTGAAAACGAATGGTTTAGATAGAATTGAACCTTTGATTGATCCAGGCAGTTGGGATCATATGGATGAAGACATGGTCCCTGTGGGGAGCAAGAATTACCAAGTAGAGGAAAAGAGGGTGGAGCTTAATCCCTTTTTGTATTCTTTGCTAATTTTGGGGAAAGGAATAGGAGAAGCTTTACAAATATAGAATTTCTATTATATAGGTTGATTAGTTGTTCTTTCTCCAGTTTACACAGTTAGGAGAATGCAAGGACCTGGAGTTATTTTCCTTTTTGAATTTTGTAGATAGCCTGGAGTTGTAGTTCGACCTTTTGGTTCCTTTTGCATTCTTTTAATGCTTTTATAAAATTTTGATTATTTATAAAAGAAAATCTGTGGTTTCATTTGTCAGCATTGATAATTTTTTTAAGTTCTTTTATTTTTGTTTTTATTTTATTTTTTATATAAAGGTTTTTTGAAGTTCTAGATGCTGAAAATGTATTGGGAAAAAATAGAGAGCTGCTAATCTTGTGGGACATTTTTGTTGAACTTCCTTTTTTGTTTTGCTACTAACACTTTTTGCATCCATGATTGCGTGCAGTTTATGAAAGCCTTGTTGTTTCTGTCTCAAGCCAATTTATGGTTTATAACTCTTCCTCCTCGTTCCTCCTAATTACAGGCAGCATCTGGGACTAAAGGGGGTTCAAGTGGTTCTCCAGTAATTGATTGGCAAGGCAGGGCAGTCGCTTTGAATGCTGGCAGCAAGTCATCAAGTGCTTCGGCATTTTTCTTACCTTTAGAAAGAGTGAGTACTTCTCAATTATTTGTTTTGACTTCTATTACATGCTTCCAATGTTGTCAGATATGGAAGATGACTTTTTTCTGCATATTGGAGGTGTGACTGTGGTTCACCAGACCTGATTCAAACTGGTATTTGGCGGGCTCAGGGCTAACATAACTTGAACTCGCGCTAAGGAAAATAACTAATCTGAAAGAAAGCTTTTAAATCTGAGAATTTATTCATTTTTACCCAATTTTGTGATAAAAATTTGTCAATATTATAAATATCTCACTCTTTACTGTGCATATCAATTTATGCACAGAATTTGGATATGCTTATGTGTCAGGCTTCGGGCATTCTACTTCCCTCTTGCGTTGGCATAGAAATGCTGGACAGAACCGGCTTGATCTTTTGATTTAGGGCCAAGGGAAGCATTTGAGTTTGGTTTTGATTATAATTAGGGGTGTAAATCGGGCCGACCCGGCCTGACCCGACCCTTGAATTCGGGCCGACCCGCCCCTAAGCCGACCTAGCCCTTCCGCCCCAGTCGAGCTTCGGGTCGGGTCGGGTCGGGTCAAGGGTCACGCCACCCGCCCTTGACCCGCCCCAGCCGACCCGGCATTTTTTAATATATTTTTTATTTAAAAAAAAAAAATAAAAATCAAACAAACACATTAAAATCATTAATCATTATTGAAAAAAATTAAAGTTTATTACACAAAAACCAATTACATAATTAACATTAAATTTAAAATTACAATTTATAAATGTAGAATTATAAAAAAAAAAAATAAATGATAGAGTAATTAATAGGTGCATCACTTCACGTCTTATACATCCCAATTAGGTTGGCACCTATAAGAGTGACTATCATTTGGAAAAATTACTATATCTATACATAATTATTATTCATCACTAAATCCACTAGCGTATTCTTCTCTTTCACCTAAATACATTGCATCAAAATCAAGGGTAAGTTGCTCTTTTTCGGCATTTTCCTGTTGTCTATTTTCTGTAAGATACCAATCTCGTAAACACATCAAGGCTTCTACTATCGGAGGGGCCAGTCGACTCCTGAATTGACTGATAACGCGTCCACTAGCACTAAATGCTTGCTCGGATGCTACGGTAGAAATTGGATTTGCCAGTATATCACGAGCTAAAGCTGAAAGAGTTGGAAACTTTGATTGTTGTCCCTTCCACCAGTCTAAAAAAGACTGAAATCATCTTCATTTTCTATTGGAGGTGTACCAAGATAACGTTGGAGGTCGGATGAATTTGAACTTGCACTTGTTGATGCATCTGTCCGTCGGGATGTTATTCTTCTCCAAATGGACGTATTGCCACCAAAGTCACGGTGAGAAGAGGACGTTGCTGCCATAGTTGGATGGATAGTTGTACGATTGCTATTATACCGACCGAATAGAGTTTGAATTTCCTGTTTAATTTGATATAATTGTTCTTGGGCACTTTCATGCCCATATATCATCTCTAATAATTGAAAGAAAAGATCTTCTTTATACCTAGGGTCTAAAAATAGTAGCAATACCAAAATATATGGGAAGTGGGTTAAAATATTTATCAAAATTTTCCTTCATTACAACAACTAAAGTAGCATAATATTCTTGGGCACCATATTTGTTAAAAATTTCATCAATAACCCCTAATTGATAAATAATAATAGAAGAAGTAGGATAATAAATTCCACAAAATATTTTAGTAGCAACATAAAAAACATGTAAAAAATCTTTATAGAAAATTGCATTTGCCCAATCAATTGGTTCAATACTATGTAATCCAATAACTTGATTACTTAAAATAAATAATTCAATTGCTTTTTGATATTTAATGGCAACTTTTAACATTATATAGGTTGAATTCCATCTTATATTAATTTTCATTGGTAATTTTCTAGGTTTTAAACCAATTTGATTGCATATGCCAGCAAATAGACTAATTCTTTTTGGAGAGCTCATGGCACAAACTACAGCTCTTTTTATTTTTATAATAGAAGATTCATGAATGATCAATCCATCCTTTACAATTAAATTAAATATATGGGCACAACAATGACCATGAAATAATGGACCATTTGCAGACAAAGCATTATTTAAATAATTAAAACGAACATCATTATATGAAGCATTGTCTAAAGTAATAGAAAAAATTTTTGTAGATAATTGCCACGATGCAAGTTCATGCAAAATAAGTTCCCCCACGGTGAATCCAGTGAATGGTTGTTCAACTAATTTAAATGAAATAATGCGTTTATTTATTTTTCAATTTTCATCAATATAATGTGCAGTTATGCAAAGATATTCAATATTTTGGCAAAATTTTCACATAACGGCGGTCAAGCAAACATTTCCTTCAAAACCAAACCAAGCCTTTTCCTACTAGGTGGGGTCGGCTAAAACATTTCCTTCAAAATTAGTAAAATAAGTTCTTAATTCATCCTTTTTTAATTCAAAATCTCGTAAAACTTTATTTTTTGAAGTATTTCTTGAAAAACCGCGATATTGTGGTGCAAAACTTTCGCGAATAAATTCTTCAAAATGTCGATTTTCACTCATTGTAAAGGGTTGCTCATCTTTAACAATATATCTAACTAAATTATTTTGTGCTCTTGCAGGGTCATAAGAAAAAAAATTTAAATTACCCCCTTCATTACCTAATTGAGTTTGTGTTGTACGTGGAAAATATTGATCAATTAAACAATTAATGCGAGAATCTTGTTGGTGCCTTCTATTTAAATGTCTTTTTAAATGACTAGTTCTAGATGTATTTCTACCATCTAATAAATCCCCACAAATAACGCATTTAGCCTTATGCATTCCATCATCACGTGGAATTCTAATAAAAAAATCCCATGCTTTTGAAGTGCCACGCTGGTGTTGGGCGTGACGGGAAGATGATGCACCAACATCACCAGCTGTGGTAGTAGGTGTTGGTATTTCTAGACCTTATGGATGTGGTGATGTAAATTGTTCATTTGTTCTTGAGGGGGAAAGGAGATTGAGTCTCCACCCTCCAAATAAAAAAAATGAGTGTCCCGTGGATCCATTTAGAAAAAATAATTTAATTAAAAAAATTAAATTATGAAAATTAAAATTTAAAAAATGTATGTATGCAAATTAAAAAAATAATTAAAATACTAACTTGAAATAATTTGAAGCCTTGAATCACTTGATCTTGATTCTTGAAATCTTGACTTCAAATTTGACAAAAATGGAATGCACTTGAGCACAATCGAAGAGCACACTTGAGTGTTGGATAGCACAATTGAAGAGCACACTTGAGCATAATTGGATAGAAATTTTGTTAATTTTTTGTGAGGGGTGAGTGAATGTGAGTGTGGGGTATTTATAATGGAAGAGGGTGGAGAACTTTTGTAATTTTGTAGAATTTATTTGGAATAAAAAAAAAAAAGAGGAAGGACTGAAGGAGACGTTCTGCCAAGCAGAACGGTAAAAAAATATAAAGGAAAGGGAGAGAGGTGCTGCTGGGCACTGCCTAGTGCCTGGCAAGCATTAAAAAAAAAAAAAAATTAATAAGAGGCAAAGACCGTTCTGCCAAAGCAGAATGGTAAAAAGAAAAAGGAAGGGGGGGTGGGGGCTGGGCGCGGGGTGGGGCGGCATGGGCCGGGTCAAGGGTGACCCAAGCCCTGACCCGGAGGGGGAGGGGCGGGGTCGGGTCGGGGCTGTACGGAAATTGCGGGCCGGGGCTGGGTCGGGTGGGGTCACGGGCCGACCCGACCCATTTACATCCCTAATTATAATATCCTTCACGGAGAACTTTTTGAAGTCTCAATCACGGTTAACCTTCCAGAAAGCAGAAACCTGCCCCTTGTTCAACCTAACCAAACCATCAGAACTGAAAAGGTGGCATTTATGCCTTCATGTGTTGGATCGACCTACATGTTAGATGAGTTAACATTTGTGGTTGAAGCAACGCATAAAATATCTTTTATGTTTCCAATTACCTTGGAAATGCGTGGACAGTGAATGTGTTAAACAACGAGGAGTATGATTGGATTCTTAGCAGAAAGAAACTTGGGGATGACTATACATATTGGAGTTCTTCCATAATTGTGTTTGAATTATGGATCTGTCCTTTGAGACCCTTAGGTTCACTCTTTTCTAGATGAGTCATTTTTAAGCTGGCAGTGTTCATGTGTTGGATTGGCCTACTTTGTAGATAATTTAACATTAGTGTTTGAAACAAAGCATTAAATATCTTTTATCAGGTACTATGCTTCTGATTACGTTGGAAATGCATGGACTACTGTATTCCTCTGCCAATTTATTAAACAACAAGGAATATGATTGAATTCTTGGCAGAAAGAAATTTGGGAATGACTAGACAGAATGGAGTTTTTCCATAATTGTGTTTGAATTATGAAATCTGTCCTTTGAGACCCTTAGGTTCACTCCTTTGAATTATGGAATATGTCCTTTGAGACGCTTAGTTTGTGCAGGCTCCCTGCCAAGCTTATGGGCATGAAGTCTTGGATGTTCATAGCTCCACTCTTTTTCTGAGTCAGGGCAACAAATGAGGTGTTTAGGCCTCAATTGTCAAAAAATTCTTTGAATACTTTCATCGCCTCGTCTTTAATGATGCCCCAACAAGCCATAGTTATTCCATCAGGATTGGGGGCTGTGTTCCATCCGTGGCTTTTAGGGCTGTCAGCACCTCTTCTTCGGTAAAATTGCGTTCCAGGGCATCACTCTCTGGGCTGGTGAGTTGGGAGAAACCCAACCGACTGGGTCTCCACTCCTCCTCCTCAGCATACCAGGTGGAGCAAAGCCAGCTTTGCCTTCGCGGACGTGCTTTCTTTGGGTAGATTCATCTACTTGTGCTCTTTCAAAAATCTTTATTCCATCTTCACCGTTGAAATCCCTAGCAAAGTTGAGTGTCATTTAGCTGCAAGAGAAGGTTTTCCTCGAGGCACACAAGATATTTATCTTTTTTCAGCACCATAACCTCTAAAACATATTGATAATTTGATACCATCATCATTTATGTGTATTCTCTAAGTGTTCATGTCGTGGTTATACTGTTTACAGGTTGTAAGGGCATTAAAATTCTTGCAGAAGGGAAGAGATTCTTATACTGATAAGTGGGGGGCGGTTACTATTCCACGGGGTACACTTCAGGTTTGTTAATTCTTACCCTTGTGGAGCTTCACTTGATTAGTTCTCCTATATATATATATATATATATTTGAAACTGCATTGAACAGAGAATAATTTATTTTGGTAGATGGTTAGCCAGATCTCCAAAATTGTCTTTCTTTTTATGCTTGATGTTATGATTTGTCGAATTGTTTTTAAATTTTCCTGGCAGGACATTTATTTTTGCTGTCATTTTTTGGGGAAAATGTCATTTTTGATATTTTCATTAGAAAAGACCTTTTAAAATAGTGAATTGATGACAAATTGTGATAGTAACTAATAAGTTTATAATTTTACGAAAGGATAATGAGAAAGGATTTGTATCAAACGGAAAGTGCATTTAATTTCACAAATATCTGTACTTATTTTCTTAGTTGTTATTTTTTTTTTGAAATGACAAGTATTATTAAATAGCATCGAAGGGATGTCAAAGTAAGAGGGCAAATTACAAACTTCCCCCTACTTATTTCATGCTAGCTATAAAAAATAGAAAAGAACTAAGATCGATCTCTTTTTCTTCTTCAACCCAACTGAACAAGCAAGAAAGGAATAAACTTTTGGAATGCAATACAGTCCTTTCTGCATTGTCGAATATCCTCCTATATCGTTCCTTCCAAATCAACCAAAAAAGACAATAAGGGATTAGATTCCTAATCTTCCTCTTCCTCCTACCCATTGGTTGTCCCCACCATGCTGAAAGAAAGCTTTTTAAGTTAACGGGGAAGCACATTTGAACGCCAAAGTATGAAAGAATTAGACTCCCAATTTCAGTGGATCAACAACAATGGATGAATAGATGATCAATAGATTTTTCTTGTCTGAGACATAATGAGCATCTATTAACTATAGAGTAATCCCTTCGCTTTAGATTATCCATAGTCAGAATCATTCCTCTTGCAGCACACTAAGAGAAAAAAATGACCCTTGTAGGAACAGGGGCCTTCCATAAATTCATTCAAGGAAAGACATCCTTATCTCCTTTCTGTAAGAACAGATAGAAAGATTTTACTGAGAAATCTTTATGCGTAGATGGCTTCCAAATCAATGAATTTGCCGTGTCTTCCATTGGTAGAGAATAGAGTAATTCCATCAGTGTCCTGAAGCTATCTAATTCCCAGTCATTTAAACTCCTTCGCAGCTGAACATTCCAAACTCTATTTGTGCCAAAACCTATACTATAATCTGAAACTAAGGCATTCTTGTCCATTGCAATTCCATAAATTTCAGGAAAAACTTCTGAAAGACAGCCACCAGCCAGCCAATTGTGTTTCCAAAACAAAATTCTATCCCACCTTCCAAGATAAACAGCTAACAAATCTGGACCAATTCCTTCTTATACATCTCCATAAATTGGCACCAAAATAGGAGAAACATTCAGCAAAATTCCAGCCACCTTTTTCCACACCATATTTAGTCACAATCAATTTTTTTCCAAAGACTAGAATCTCCATGTGCAAATCTCCAAAGCCACTTGCCCATAAGTGCTTCATTATGCAGCTTCAACTATCTAATTCCAGCTCCACCCGATTGTATAGGCTTACAAACCACTTTCCAATTCACTAAGTTGTGCTTGAAGAATCCTTCACTCCTACCCCAAAGAAAATTTCTTTGCAATTTCTCCAGTTTCTTTATAACTGACACAGGGGCTGGAAAAAGAGAAAAGAAATAAGTGGGGAGGCTAGAGAGAACACTCTTGATCAAAGTAATCCTCGCCCCCGTTGATAAATAGTTAACTTTTCACTCAGCCAATCTAGTTCTGCATCTTTCAATAACAGGTTCCCAAATTTGTTTTGACCTGAAATCGGTTCCTAGAGTCATACCCAAATAAACTGTAGGAAGGGAACCTATTTTATTGCCAAGAATTGCAGCAAAATCGTCCAGATCAGAAATTATTCCCACTGGCAGGACCTTAGATTTGTTGAGATTAATCTTCAAACCTGTGACAGCTTTAAATCCTAGTCGAATACAGCGTAGATGGCCTAATTGTAACAAATCTGCTCTACAAAAAACAATGAAATCATCTGCAAACAGAAGGTGAGAGACACTGACGCTCCGGTTGCTGGTTAACACAGAAAAGCCTTCAATGTAACCTACTTGTTCTGCCTTATTCATCATCTTGCTGAGAACTTCCATTACCAAAATGAAAAGAAAAGGTGATAAAGGATCACCTTGTCTTAAACTCCGAGTGGAAGCAAAAAAACCTTCAGGAGATCCATTAATCAAAATAGAAAAACTGGCGGTTGAAATGCACCAATTAATCCATTGCCACCATATTTCACCAAAACCCATTCTTCTCAGCAGATGAAGTAAAAAATTCCAATTGACATGATCAAATGCTTTTTCAGTATCCAGTTTACAAATTAAACCAATACCTTTGCTCTTAATTTTGGAATTCAGTACCTCATTTGCAATAAGTATGGCATCCAAAATCTGTCTTCCCCTAACAAAAGCATGCTGAGAGTTAGAGATAAGGCTGTCCATTACCTGTTTCAGCCTATTAGCTAGGACATTTGAAAGGAGCTTGTAAACTGCTCCCACCAAACTAATAGGCCTGAAGTCTTTTAACTCCACTGCTCCATTCTTCTTAGGAATTAACGCGATGAAGGTTAAGTTCAAATTTCGAACAAATCTGCAGCTGTTATGAAATTCACCAAACACTGACAGCAGATCATTCTTGAGAATGTTCCAGCAGTTTTGAAAGAAAGCAATGGTCCAACCATTTGGTCTAGGGGTTTTATCACCATTTAGTTTCATGAGCGCCTGATAAACCTCTGTTTTTGTGAATGGGAGCTCAAGACTGGTTGCAGCGGGGGAGCAAAGCTGAGAAAATTCCATGTCGTTCACTAGAGGCCTCTAATTTTCTTCTTCCGCAAACAACTTCTTGTAAAAATCCACAATGCTTTGTTTGATCACCCCTTGGTCGTTGGTTAACTCTCCATTGACTTTCAATTTATCAGTCCAGTTCTTCCTTTTGTTTGCAGATGCCATTTTATGGAAGAATTTTGTGTTCGATCACCTTCTTTGAGCCATCGAATTCTAGATTTTTGTCTCTAGCTTATTTCCTCCATTTTAATTAAATTGGTTAATCTCAAAATCTTGTCTTGCCTCAAAATTCTCCCTTGATCAGATAGAAAGCCACCATCATCCAACGAATCAAGACCTTGAATGTCTTTCTCCAATTGAGCTTTCTGCTGTTCTAGCCTTCCAAAAACCTCAAAATTCCAATGTTTCAGATCTGTTTTTAGATTCTTCAGCTTCTGAATCAATCTGTAACTTGCGGACCCTTTGAAATTATATTTATTCCACCATAGTGCAATCATATCCTTGAATCCCTCAACCTGCAGCCATATATTTTCAAATCTAAAGGGTTTGGGCCTTCTTTTATTCCACCCCCATCCAACATGAGAGGAAAGTGATTAGAAGCAATCCTAGGAAAAGATTTTTGAAGAATTGCAGGAAATAGATCCTCCCAATCAGAAGAAACCAAAAATCTATCAATCTTAGACTTACAGATACACTGTTGCTCCAGGTGAATCTGCTTCTATTTAAAGGCAAGTCAATACATTGTAAGCCTTCTATGAAATCTGAAAAAATATCCATCTGCTTTGATCTTTTTTTGCATTTCCATTTATCCTCAATACTTCTAGACATATTAAAATCACCCCCCAAGCACCATGGTAGGTTCCACCTGAAAACTGCAGCTCCCACTTCCAGAAATTCTGATTTCCAATGATTGTCCACTGGACCATAAGCTCTTGTAAAAGACCAAGATATGTCCTCTTCAAGATGCTGAAACATGCAAGAGATAGAGAAAGAACCAATCTCAGATTCCACAACTTGCAGTTTTCTGCTATCCCACATGATTAGAATACCACCCGAAGTCCCAACTGACTCCAAAGCGATCTACTTACACCAGCCACCACGCCATAGAGACCTGACGGTGTAATCATCAATCCTGCTAAGTTTGGTTTCTTGCAAACATACTACATCAGGATGATGTTTGACAATTACAGATTTGATTAACATTCTCTTCTCCTTGCCACAACAGCCCCTAACATTCCAGCTTAATATTTTTGGTTTCATTTCAATCATAGAAACAGTGTCTCCCCCCTTGTTCCTTTTTCATTAACAAAATCCTGTCTTCTTTATCATAACTAATTGAACATTGTAAACAAGGTTGTTAAAATTGAGATTTTACTTAATCGAATCGCAAAATCGAATCGTAAAATCGTAAGATTTTACCAAATGCCTATAAAATGAAAATATAGTCTATTATGGTATAATTTTTTATTTAGATTTTCCATTTTTTTTGATAAGTTAATAATTTTATTAATAAGAGAAAAGACATATATTAAGAAAAATGTCATACACAAAAACTTACTCATATTAACAAAATGAATCTTTAAGAAAGTTTTCTAAAGATTCTATATCTGATTCTGCACTCCTTTTATCCAACTACTGAGACCGTTAAAATGATTTGTGCAATCGATACAGTGGACATTAAAATATTAACTTTATTTTATCCTTATTTTTTGAGTTGAGATGTATTTATAATATTTTATCATAAGTTTTTTGGTTTCTATCCTAACTATTACATTTAATTTATGGTAGTCAATTTGATGCAACAACGCACACGATTCGCAACTAGTGTAATATAGTAAATAATAGTGTTATAGATTAAAAAAAATAACAAGCGAAATAGTTATGGCATTTTACTTGAAAAGAATCATAAAAATCTATATTATTTAACAAAAATATACAAAAATCGCTTAATTTGTAAAATCGATAATATTACTTATAAAATCGAGATTTTACTGATTTTACGTTCTAAAATCGAGATTTTACCCATTTTGCTTCTATTAAGATTTTATATAAAATCGAACAAGTTTCCCGCTCTAACATCGTAAAATCGTAAGATTTTAAGATTTAAATCAGGATTTTAACAACATTGATTGTAAATTCCTCAACTCCCTTGCTCCTCCTCTGGTACGGCTCTTTTGAAGTTTCTTCTGGCCACTATTAAACTTCCTCCTTTTTTCTTCAATAGATTGTAATAAATCTATAATCTGTTCTTCAAAGCCTTCACTTGAAATGCCCAAAATCTTCTTAAAAGACTTTATACGATTAATCACTCAGGCAGAAATCCTGTTTTGATCTTGCCCACAACTTTCTAACAATAGGTGATTATCATCTCCTAGCCACTCATCAGCTGGTCCAACTGCAGCCAAATGTTGGCATTCTAGAGCTTCCTCATTTACAGCTTCTTGCATTCCAAAGGGGACCAATAAGTTCCCAAGAGAAGAGATATTACCATCTACAGAATGATTTTCCAAAAAGGAATTGATTGCAGAGGTATCCACGGGAGGAGGACTAACCCGTGGAAATGTGTTCATGTTATCAGAGGAATTCTGAGGACTTGGTTTTTTCTTAGAGTTGTACTTTATCCCATAAAACTTTCAGCTATTAGTTGAACAACCAAAGGCAACTTCCGCTTCTCCTTTAGAAGTGTCTTTTGAATGAGAAACAATTCTAGAGTCAGCAATTAATTGCTCCTCATCGTAAAGGTCGCTCAGAGTTTCGAACCTGTTAACTGTTGGCTGGCCCATTGAAGAGGCATTTGAGATTTTATTCCTCATTAATGAATTGGATTTTCCACCTACTCGAATCCATTGAGCCTTCCCAGCAGCCTTTGAATTTCTCCCAGGTTTCCCAGCCCCAAAGTGTAATAACTCCTTGCCTTTTTGATTTCCAAGAGTTGGAATATTCATTGAACTATCATCTTGGCCACGCACCACCTTCTTCTTTCCCTCTGGTGGTTGGAAAACTCCAGAATTCAAAAAGTCCTCTGCCCAATCAACCCAAGGCCTGCGTTGGACCCAAATAGGACAATCATACGAAACTTGGCCCACTAAAATCTTGACTGATGCAGGCTATGAAGCACAGATACGGATATGGGAGCGGGTACGGGTACGGGTACGGGATACGGAAATTTTCAAAAAATGAGGATACGGGTACGGCAATGATACGGCAAAAAAATAAAATGAAATATATATTTTATTTGAAATATTTTTGAAGATAACATCTGTATACTATTAAGCATTATATAAATTACAATCATATAGCATGGAAAATATCATTCAATTTGTAAATTAATGTCATTCATATTCAAAACTACCAATATCAGTCATACACAAAACACAAATATAAAAAAAAGTATCAAATACAATTTCATACATCCCAAAATGAAAATAGTTTTTTCATTTCCTAAATTTTAGTTGGATCCAGCTTCAATCAACTCATCAGTCCCTTCTTCATTGACTCCTCCATCTCCATCTCTATCTCCATCTCCATCATTTGTAAACAAGATAGATTCCAATTCAGGCTCATCAAGTGAGAGGTTGGCAACTTCAAGAATTCCAATTTCATCTAGGGATTCAAACTTGTCTTCTGCTATGTGCCACATCTTGGTTTCTCTTTGATAGTATTGTGCGCTTTTCCTTGACAAAAGACGAAGATTGCTATGAATGAAAACCAAATCCTCTGCACGTTGAGGTGTCATTTTGTTTCTTCTCACTGAATGAATAAAGGAGTGTGTGCTCCAATTTCTCTCACAACATGATGAGGATGCAGGTTGTGCAAGTAGCTTTAAAGCCACAAATTGTAGATGTGGAGCAAATGTGCCGTGCATAGTCCACCAACTATGAGGATCATAATTCCATCTAGCTTGAATGGAATCAAAATCGGAAAATGGTTCCATTTTAGGCGAAAACTTGGCACACTCCAACATGGCCTTATTGCGCTTCTCTCGATCATCAAAGTACTTTTTTAAGCATTTGTTTCGTCCAAGTGTTACCTCCTCATCCCTATGTGGAGGAACTCGTTTTGGATCCTCATGAACCATTGATCGGTATAATACCTAAAAAACAAATATTTAATTTAACAATTAATTTTTATATGTGAATTTTTAAATCCTACTAATAAAATTAATAAATTAAAATATTGAAATTACCTTGGGTTTAGCGAATGTGCCAAGCAATGAAGCGGGGTATTGTTCTTGTTCCATCGATCAACAAGAATTTCATGCACTACATTATAAAAGGTTGACTCCTCTTCCAATTGTCTTTTCTCATGCCTATATATTGCCATTCTCACTTGCTCAATCATTGTATCCCATATATCATAAACTAAGTGAAGACATGGCTTATCCGTATCACAAGCCCTAAGCATGTCGTAAATGGGTGCAGTAAAGGAAATGATGTAATCAATTTTCTCCCACCATATGTCATCCAATACTTTAGTGAAAACAAATCTTGCCTTCCCCACATCATCATCCTTATAACAAGCCTATTTATCACTAATTACCATAGTTCGAAGACCTTGCTTTATGAGCTTGAATCTTCTAAGCATTACAATGGAAGAAGCGAATCGGGTTTCGGCAACTGAAAGCAACTTCAAAGGCACAAATTCATGGTATATTGCCAACCTCATACTATGATTAGTGATAAAATTCTTTATCACCATAACATCTCCAATAACATCACTAATCCATGAACATTCTTCAAAAGTGAAAGCATTATTCTCAACATTTTTTGCGGCACAAATGTTTTTCAATGCAAGATTGAGAGTATGCACAACACAAGGTGTTCATACAATGTGAGGAAATTGTGACTCAATTAACTGTCCTGCCGCCTTACAATTTGGAGCATTGTCTGTTATCACTTGGACTACATTTTGGGGTCCAACCTCTATAATTACTTCTTTCATTAAATTTGCAATAAAATACTTGTCTTTGGTTTCCCCCGTGCAATCAACCGCTTTAAGAAACATAGGCCTAGCTTCTTTCACCGCCATAAAATTAATTAAGGGCCTTCTTTGAGAGTCACTCCAACCATCACTAACAATGCTCACCCCTTTCTCACTCCATGTGCCTCTAATAGGTTCTAATGACCTATCTATATTTGCCCTTTCTTTTTGAAGCAATGTAGTTCTCAACAAATTGTATCCTGGCGGTAGGTATGTTGTTATTTGCTGCCAAAGAGTAAGAACTCACATAATAGGGGTTTCTAGCCAAATGAAATGGCAAAACCTGACGAGAAGAACATCCTAGCAATGTCACTGTGGAGATGATCTCGAGCCCCCATATTAAAAGCCTTCAAAAGGCGATTGTCACTTGCACTCCCGCTAGAGCTTGTTTTTCTCTTTTTTGATTCAATTTCTTGTTGTACTTGAGTAAAAGATATGCCACCAAATGACGAAGGAGGGCCAGGAGGCAAAGGCACCTTCTTTGGTTGTGTGCTTTTTTGCCTCAACTCTACCTCTTCTAGTTTTTGAAATTCAGAAATTTCCTTGCTAGTAACTTTGGAACACACTGCAATTCCAACGTTCTTGATTTTCAACAAATGTGCCCTCACCCTAGTGTATGAACCCTTGTATACTACACGGCAAAAATTACACTGAAATTGAGAATTGCCTCCTCCTCCTTTTCCACTTTTTTCCATCTTCATTACATATTTCCGAAGTGGCTTATTCTCATCACAATCAGAAACAGGAGTGACACTAGCAATTGAAGTGGACATGTTTTCAAAACAGTGGCTGTGATAAAAAAATAGAATTAGAGAGCAAAAAAATTTAAATCCTAATAAAAAAAGTTAGATTAAATTTTCAATCTATTTTCAATTTGTGTTTTAAAACTATAATCTCCAATTTTTAAAATTCATATATTTTCAATTTATACCACTATTCTAATATCAATACAACACAAATTTAGAATAAAAAAATGAAAAGAAAGCTGTGCACAAACAAATGAAAGCAGCGAAATAAGCAGGAAATTAAGCACCGAAAGCAGTGAAATATAGCCAGAAATTAAAAAAAAAAACGAAATATAGCCAGAAATTAAGCAGCGAAATACAACCAGAAATTAAAAAAAAAACCAAAATACAGCTGGCAATTAGAAAAAAAAAAAAAACAGCAAGAGCTGACAGCGAGAGACAGAACATCGTGAGATAGAAAAAGAAGTAAGAGAGGGAGCAGCGCGAGAGAGAGGGGGCAGCGCGAGAGAGAGAGCTCAGCTCGAGAGATAGAGAGAGCAGTGTAGAGACTGCAATGAAAAATAAAAATAAAACAGAAAAAAAAACTTACCTTACAGGTCGCCGGAGGTGGCGCCGCAGCTGGTGAGATCGTCGGAGATCGTCGGGACTGTTGGTGTCGAGCAAACGTGTGCCGTCGTTAAGGTCTAGGGTTTTTTTATCCTTCGCGCATCTCAGGTATAAGTAAGAGAAGAATAAGTATTAAACTATATTTTAGTTAATTACGGTTTGATCCCTACTAAAATTTTATCATATCAATTTTACCCCAAAAAAGTTTTAAAATATTACGTTTGGACTCCCGCCGTATCCTGAAAGTATCCTTCTCGTATCCTGTGCGTATCCTAGCCGTATTCTATGCAAAAATTTAAAATAAAAAAATCGGATACGCCACGTGGCGTATCCGATACGTATCTTGCCATATTCGAGCCGTATCTGTATCCCTGGAGTATCCGATACGAGTACGGCACCTAATTTGAAGTATCTGTGCTTCATAGGATGCAGGAATATTTCTTCCATCATCTCTAATTCTGATTCTAGCCCATCTAAAACTATCAATGTTGCAGGGATCAAGCTCGGATTCCATAAATCCTCCATAATAGTTACCAATGCTCTGAATAACATTAACGCTCCATAAAAAAATAGACAGTACCAACACTTTGACCTAAACAGATTTTTCATTCCAACCTCTTCTAGAACAACAACTCCAGCTATGCCAAAAATTTAACCAAAGAGGGTCCCCATTGATGATAGTATGCTTCTTCTTTATCTTATCAGCTAACTGCTTGGAAGGAAATGTGAACAAAAACCTTTCCCCATCTAAATCTTTAACTCCTACACCTCCAGGAATTCTCCATTTTTTGTTTATCCAAGCTGAAATTTTGGCAGCATCCATTTTGGCTGCTCCAAGGCCTCCTAATCTGCCAACTAAACACTTTTTCAAAAGTATAATGTTGTCAACAACATCCTCATAGTTTACAATGACATGCTGGTCATTGTAAGTGTTGCGGATGTTTGCGAGCTGCCATTTTGGGACAGCAGCTGCTTGAAAGTACGACTTGGATTCGTTTGGAACACTGAATGCTTCTTCATGAGAAGAAACATTCTGTCTTACATGAAGCTTATTTTTGTTGGATAAAGGAGCACTTTCACCAGGCATTAAGACACTAATAAGATCGGTTAAAAAACTCCAACCTGAACCAAAAGACAGTTTTGGAATTCTAACCTGTCTTCTTCCATAAGGTGCAAATAGCCGAAGCTCAAGTTTCCTACTAATACCATCTGAGAAAATTGAACTAACAAGAGTTCTGGCTCCTCCTCTAAAGCTGCTTATTTGATGATGACCTTTGATGTTCCTATGTTGTTTCGAGCATTTCTGATGCAATCGTTTAAGTTCTTCCTCATAGATAACTAGAAATCGAACATAACCTCTTCCACGTTCGGTAATTCTGTAGCCCCCTTTGATCTTGCAATCTTCTTCGATCTCAATAGTAACATCATGAACTTGAAAAGTTTTCCTGATTGATCCAGCTTGTTTGAATGAACTATTATGCCGAAGGTTGCTAAAATGGTGCATTTTAGCGGAGAGACCCCTTAACATGCACCGAGAACATATCTTAGAGTTAAAGCTTACCTTATTTTCTTAGTTGTTATTATTTTTGAAAGTAATAATCTGACCACTCTATGGTATCCTATCTTTTGTCGGACCGCATTTTAGAGTACAAGCGTACCACATTCTTGTTTTTGTTCCATGTACCAAAATGATTTACGTTCCAGGTAACATATTTTTGGTTGCCTTATTTGTAGAGGTTTTGGTTTGTGGCAAAATTCTAACCATTGACAGTCTTATCTTGAGATGAAAGGTTCTGATTAACTGGTGTTGTCTATATAAGAAGGATGAGCAGTCGTGTGATCATCCTTTTTTCCCCCCATCATTTTATGGCTAGAGAATTATGGGATTTTATTCTTTTTTGTTTTGGGATGCATTGGGTTCCCAAAACAAGTGATGCAGAATTTTGAGATATGATGGGGAAGTTGAAATGCTAAAAGGAGGAGGAAAGTTTGGAGGATAGTGTATTTTTGCTTTTCTTGGCTCATTTGGAGCCAAAAATAGAGAACTTTTGAAAATACCAAATTACTGTTATGTAGGTTGAAATGAACTTTTTTTTTTGGTGTCTACTTTGTATAGGCGGAGTTTGGGGGTACAGATTCAGATTTACATTGTTTCCTGTATTTTGTTGAGGAGTTCGATGCAAAAGTCTAGTTTTGCTTTGTGCTTGCTTTTGTTAGGGTGTTATCCCCTCAATACATATTTCAATAAATTTATTTTTATGTGTCCAAAAAAAAAAAAAAAATCTTTGCACTTGTATATTCCACGATTTCTATCCCTTTGAGTTCCATCCTTTTTTGCGAGGCCGTGCATTTATTTATAGACTGTCTTGGTGGGCTCCTTGGGGAGAGCTGGTTAAACCTGTTACTTCTCTAATTTGTCTAACTAGTCAGTTAGTGCACCTATGTCCAGCTGATAAGGATAATTGAATGGCTATAAAACAATAATGTCTTTGTAGATTGGTGAAAATTCTGTAATGGTGGCTTTTTGCATATCTTTGTAATAATCTCAGAAAATTGATCTTATTATTTATAGATGCCTTCATGGGCTTGTGGCCTCATGTTATGCTAGAGTGATGAATTCATGAAACCATGCTGGCAACAATGATGAATTTTATTTGCATCATCTTAAGATGATCCCTGGATCAATGCTGTTAAAATCTCAATTTAAATCTTAAAATCTTACGATTTTACGATGTTAGAGTGGAAAAACTTGTTTGATCTTATGTAAAATCTTAATAGGGGCAAAGTAAGTAAAATCTCGATCTTGAGACATAAAATTAGTAAAATCTTGATTCTATAGGCGATTTTGCTGATTTTAAAAATTAAGTGATTTTTGTATAATTTTGTCAAATGAAATAGATTTTTATAATTTTTTTCAAATAATATGCCACAACTATTTCACTTGTTACTCTTTTTTTTAGATTTTTTTTATTCTATAATACTATTATTTATTATACTATGCTAGTTGAGGATTATGTGCATTGTTATACTAAATTGACTACCATAAATTAAATGTAGTAGTTAGGATAGAAACGAAGAGGCTTATGATAAAATATTACAAATACATTTTAACTCAAACAAAAAATTGGGATAAAATGAAGTCAGTATTTTAATATCAACTGTATAGATCACACCAATCATTTTAAGAGTTCGTTTGGCGTGATGTAAAACGTTGAAAAACTCTGAAAACTTCTAAAAGTTATTTAGTTTTTATCTCACTGCACGAGTTATGAATCCACAAATAATCTCAAATTATCTCACTTTTTGTTATTCAAGATGCCCCCTAACAGTCTCAATTGTATAGTTGGGTAAAAGAAGTATAGACCCAGATATAGAATCTTTGATAAACTTTGTTAATTATTTGTTTTGTTAATATGAGTAAATTTTTGTGTATGGCATTTTTTTTTGGATACATGTATTTTCTTTCTTCTTTTATTAATAAAATTATTAACATATTAAAAAAGTGGAAGCTCTAAATGAAAAATTGTAAAATAATGGACTATATTTTCATTTTATAGGCATTTGATAAAATCTTACGATTTTACAATTCGATTTTTGGACCCTCCACCAAATTTAAGTAAAATCTCGATTTTAATAACCTTGCCCTGAATTATACTTACCCCTAACCTGAACCCGAACAATAAAAAGTGCAGATACTGTCAAGAGTCTGTTTAAGAAAGTGACCATTGCTTGAGTATAATCTAAGAAAGTGACAATCGCCTGCATGTAAGATTATACTCTGGTATATTTATTTCTGTTCCGCGAGTGTGCAACATTCAAGATTTACTGTTGTCTAATTTGGCTTTTGTAATTTACAATATAGGTGACATTCCTTCACAAAGGGTTTGATGAGACCCGCCGCCTTGGACTCCAAAGTGAAACAGAACAGGTACTTAGGCTTTGTGAGGGTTGCATCCTCTTCTTTTCTTTTTTTTTTTTTCTCTTTCTCTTTCTCAAGGTAATATTTTTGAGATTTGATAACAATTTATTGATTTTTTTTTCCCTGATTGGATTAGATGGTGCGCCATGCATCTCCCCCAGGCGAAACTGGAATGCTTGTTGTTGATTCCGTGGTGAGCATAATTTCTTCAACGTGTAAGGATTAATTGATTGGAGTTTTGTCCTCCCTATATCTGACATTGTTATGGGCCTCCTCAGGTGCCAGGTGGTCCAGCTCATAATCTTTTGGAGCCCGGTGATGTGCTTGTTCGCGTAAATGGGGACGTATGTAATTTCTTGGATTGTGTACCTTGCATGTCAACTCCTTTCGTGTGTCTAGTTTACTTCCTATACTGTTCTACACTGACATTTGTTTTCTTTCAGCTGCATTTGGTATTCTTTAGGGAAAATGTTTTACAAATGTTTACTTATGTCCTCTCTCTCTCTCTCTCTCACATGAGTTTTCTGGTTAATTGTTTACAACGATCATTTTGTTTGCTTGTACACAGTTAAGACTATACAGTAACTTTGATTGCAAGTTGAAAACTTGAAATTGGGTGATGGGCTTGGAGTTGTTTATTACTTAACATTATATTTTCCAACTAGGAGTTCGCAAAATGACAACCTTTTGGAGTTTCTGCAATAAACTAAATTTCAAGTGTTAAGTTTTGAGTGGGAATCCCAACTCATTAAAATGGTAACACGGAATTACTCCTATTTTTCACCTGGCTTGAAGGAAAACTTAAAACTTCAAAACTTTCATTGTATATTGAAATTTTTATTGTGCAAGTTGGGCTTGTTTTGCTTATATTAAAAGGAGTTTAAACTAATACTTGAAATTTTGGGTTTAAAAACCTAAATAATTTTGTACTTTGTGATTAGAAGGTGAAATTTGATTTATGGAAGTTTACTGGAGATGAAGTTTAGGCCCCGACTGGACGAGGGTAAAACCCCCCTCCCAAGTTTTTACCACCTCATAATGGTGGGTCCCACCCCTTTGCCATGGTTTGGCAACACTTTTCTTCCCCCCCTCTCCATTTTCCCCCCTGCGGGGGATAATTTTTGGGCACCCTAGGGGCTAGCCAAAAATTATCCCCCTTTAAGTGGGGGTTTTTGACGTTTTTTAGCTCTTGTTAATAGTATTGTTAACTTGATTAAAATAAATATAATGCTAGTAAAAAAATAATAGATGGGCCAACAAGTCAAAAAAAATATAATTAAAAAAAATTGGATAATAACAACCATTCAAAAGTACATATTTAAAAATTTTTTTTTAAATAAATTTATAAAAAATTAAATTTTCAATGAAATAAATAATATAACTTCAAATTGTCCAAAAATAATTAAATAGAGTGGGTTTTGTAATTTAATATTTAATTTAATAGGTAACCAAGTTTGGGACACCACAAGAGCAAAAGAGTCATTTGACTGATTTTTTCATCATTTACCTCCTCTTATTTATAAAACATCCAAACTAAGTCAAAAGTTATCTTCCTTCATAAACATCACATCAATGTGGATCAACCCTCTAAAAATAATATCCCCTCTTATCTTATACTCCCTCTAAAACTTATCCCCCTGAAATTTTAGCACCATCCAATCGGGCCCTTAGATTATAATTTTGTGAATTGCCTAGTTTTTTGCATTTGTTTCATTAATAACTAACTCCTGGGTTAGACTGTTTGAAGAACACCTTTTTTTTTCCTGCAGTTTGAGTAGCTAGTTTCAGCTTCCAGTAACTAGTTCACGTGATTTTGGGACTTTGGAATTTGTGTTATAATTTTCATGTTGAAACTGATGAAATATAACCTGTATGATTTGTTTTTGATATATCAAAATCCTTAGTGCAGGTAATTACTCAGTTCCTGAAACTAGAAACATTACTTGATGAGAGCGTGGACCAGAATATCGAATTACAGATTGAAAGGGGTGGCACACCATTGACTGTTAACTTGGTGGTGAGTTCTACCATTCCACATTTTGTCGTGCTTTTCTTAAGTATAGTATTTGTAAACGCTTCCTCTAATTTATGGTTGAGTTCTGTTGTTGTTGGTATTTATCTATAAGGCTGTGGTAAAATAATAATATTCCTTGTGGTTTTGAAGTCAAAGACATGTCTATTGACTTTTATGTAGATTTTGTTCCATTGTGTTTTGGACTCCACATGTTTGGTAAATGACATTGTGGAAATTCGGACGTTGTAAGGAGGCTGGGAATCTATTTAACATTTGTTTGTGCACTGTATTCCCAAGGAAGGTCAAGTACTCGCTCAATTCATGGTGGGGTGCAAGGGTTCCTAGGAGGAAGGTCAAGTACTCGCTTGACTCATGGTGGGGTGCAAGGGTTCCTACGAGGAGGAGAAGAGTTTGGAGGATAATTCCTTTTTGTCTAACATGGATGGTATGGGGAAAAAGAAATAGAATAACCTTTCAAGGAGTAGAACTGCCTTGTTTTTTCAAGATTAAAAATAATTTTTCAATTATACTATTTGGATAGATGTCTGCGGGGCAAGACCAAGACTTACATAGCATTTTGACCTTTGTTGATAGTTTTGATGTTTAGTTGAGCCACGGGTTGGTCTAGGAAAGGGGGCGGGGAAGACTTGAACAAAGTTCCAACTATGGAGGATGAATATATATTTTTTGTAAGTTTGATGAAAGGTGTTAGTTATAATGTAATTTAGAACATAGACATCAATGGATGGAGGTCCTTGGTTAAGAGGTTGGGTTGCATAGTATGAACATCTGGCAGTAGAATATTCCTCTGACTTAGTAGTGGAACTGTATTTTTGCGCATTAAAGTGTTGCAGAGATTGTGGTAAGACATTACAAATTGGCACCTTTGTTTAATGGTGTTGTGTGCTAGGGCACTCCCTCTTAGACCTAGCATTTTGAGTCTTGAATGGTTTGAGTTTCCATAGAGGGTCTCTAGTGAATCTAAGAGTTGCTAGTAGCTGAAGGAGAGACAATGGAACTGTGACGATTTCTATTAGAAGATAACAAAATCCCTTGGATCTTGCTCCTAGCCCAAACAGGAGGTGCATTAGAGATGGGCAGCTGAAAGGCAAGTGTTAGAAGGTATTTAGTCTTGGTAGAGAGCATCAGTGGAGTGTGCACGATAGAGAAGTCTCATGGGTGAATACGTTTCTAGAGCCTTCGGCAGCATGAGGGAATGGGATGGATACCTACCTGGGGATTCTTACTAAAATGCTCTTGTGGCATAGTTTATTTTGGAGGGGTTACCGCAGGGTGCTTTAGGGGATCCTTCATAGGCAAGTTCCTGTAAAAAGGGCTTCAGAGCTGTGGATGATCTGTGGGGGAAAAGCATTTGAGGACCGCTTAGCTGGGCACCAAATGTGGTAGCCGGGGTGCCTCTTGGTGAGGGTCTAATGGAAATGATATGGGCCATGTTGGGCCAAGTAAGGGTGTAAATGAACCAAATCAAGTCAAATAATAGTAGGGGTGGACATTCTTGGCCTGGCCTGCACTATTTTTTTGGGGCTTGTGAAAATTCTTTGAGCTTGATTTGTTAAACAAGTAGGGCTTGTAATTGAGAAAATTGACCCTAGCCTGAAAAATTTTAAATATATATTTTTAATATTCTATGTATTTACATATTATTTTGTTTGTATTTTCGTCCAAAAAATTAATTTTTTATATTCTATTAAAAAATATTTATTTTAGTACAGACTATTTATTTTTATAATCTTTGAAAATATAGTTTAAAATATATTTTTTTAAAAATAAATGGGTTTAAGTGGGCAGGCCTGGGATTAAACTGAGGCTTGAAATTTTTTAGGCCCAGCAAAATGAGCAGTAAAATTATTTTAAGCCCTGACTGAAACCACCTATGTCCAGTCCTAAATAATTTTAGGCTTGATTTGTTAAACTTAATGAACTTCAAAAATTGGTTCAGGTTGGTTTGCTTTTATTTCAAGTTGAACTCGAATGAGCCATGATTGAATTGATCCCAAGTCAAGCTCAAATGATATGATATTTTACACAGTATTTATTGACTTAGTTTATCGAGCCCAACTATAGTTGGGTTCGATAATATGATGAGCTTAAAATTGTGATTCTGATTCTATTCGATTATTATTGGAGTCAAGTTTGAGGAAGCTTATGACCGAATCAAATTTGAGTAGCTTAGTTTGTTTTACACACCCAGGTACTCGCAGTTGTTTAACTAAGTCTCTAATAAACCCAATGGGCATGCAGAAAGTTAAATGGTTTTAGGCAATGCAACATGGCCGGATAAATGGATGAACGCATATCTTTGGACAAGGAAACTTAGGTGGAGAAGTTACAGGTTTTTACAGGTTCCTAAGTAATGAATAATGCTATAGTGTTCAACCGATCTGAGAACACTTTGAAATCACACGTGGAAAGGGCGAACAATTAATTAGAGCAGCGAGTGCTGCAGCGAAATTGATTATAAAATAGGGGAAATCAGCCACATTAAGATTATCTTATGGGGAGGTTGGAGTCTCAACCCCATGGTTGATATTGCTTAGTATTAACTTGTTGGTTGATATCTTTGTCATTGAACTCAATTGTTGGTATAACTGTAATCCATTTCTAATTTCTGTATGAGCTCTTAGTGATTAGTTAAGAATTTTCGATTATTCCTCTTCTATTTCCTTTAGGCTGAGTTTGTATTTATGGATTTGAAGTCAAGGGATTTGGTTCTATTTATTTTATAAGAATTGCGCAAGTATTTCTTTGTTATTTTCTGTATGGATTTCACCATGGATTTAAGTGGTTTAAGATGATGGATTTGAAATTATCACAAAATGTTAGTTATTTGATATCTTTCGTAGTAGTGGCTCCACTATTATAGGAAATAATCAATCCACTGCCTTTTTTTTTTCCCCCCTAAATCATTCAGTGTTGGGGCAAATTTAACCTGTTCTGCTGATACCCTTCAGGTTCAGGATCTACACTCAATAACTCCTAACTACTTCTTGGAAGTCAGTGGTGCCATGATTCACCCTCTCTCGTATCAACAGGTTGGTTGGATTTGCCACTTTTGCTTAATATCAGTGTTCATGACCTAGTTGGTAAGAGATACTTCTAGCTATTGAAGTTTCATTTTGGCATGACTTGTATGCATTTGTTTCTTTGCTTTTTTATATTAACACTAGAGAATACATTTAAGCTTGTCGTTAGGTTTTAGAAGTTGGATGTAAGCCCAAGCCTATTTAATATTTCAAATAAAAAAAAAAAAACTTTTTGATTTAATCCACAGGAGTAGCCATGCATACAATCTTTGTGCATGGCATGACTTTTTACTCACAACCATTAATCAAAAAAATTTTATTCTAGTTTCCATAAAATGTCCTGGAGCAACAGAATTCAGTGAAACCTGTCCTCTGATGCTTATGTTATTTTGGATATGATGCACGAAATCACTGCTAGAAATATTGAGGAACCGATAGAAATTTCTTTCGCTGCTTCAATGGGATCTTTTATCCTGGTTGGAGGAAAAATTCTCTCTTCTATCCTGGTTGGAGGAAAAGTTATCAAATGTCTAGCATTCCCTCACGCTTTGTCTCATCCATAATTGTTGTTGTCCTCTTGTAACCTCTGGTAAATGCTTTATTTAGAGTTCCTTCCATTTTTGTCTTGGTGCTCACTGTTTATGTCACTCCTGAATACTCCCATATTAATGGGGAGTATAATGTATAATTGAGTGAAATAAATTACACTCCTTAAATATTTGAAGCTCATATGAATGTATAAAAGATGAAATTGAGTTGGGAAACGTTTGTGATACCCGGTTTGAATTCAATTTAGCATTATATGCTCGACCTCATTAAAAGTACCCTGTTACTCATTCTTCAGATGCCTTCACATTAGGCAAAAATGCACTGCAAACTCATCTTGCTTTGATCTTTTGTAAGCAGTCTTTATGCAGGAGCTAAGCAACCTAAGCACCTGGTTAGGTATAACCTGTAAACCCTTGAAAGGGAGTGTAACCTTCTCCACAGCTTTCTTGGTTCCCAACTTGTTTATTGTCAGACTGGTTCCAGGGAGAATGCTTTTGGTGGAGGAATCATTGCAAAAGTGAGTGATAGCCGTGAGGAATGCCACATGATAACCTAGGCTTTTCTACGTCCCAATACATTGGAAAGATGTATATATTTGATTTTGTTTGGATCCAGCATGAGGTTGGATGCCTTTAAAAATTATTACGGATATCCTGATGTGAATGATTGTGCCGCTGCTGCATGAATTGGTGGCAAATCAAACTACAACCAACTGATACGGTTTTCTAGGGTTCATTCAACTGAGAAAAGAGGACCTTGAGGGACAAAAAGGAACAGCAAAAGAGAAGAAAGCAGAGAAGTTTTAAGAGGGAGGAGAATGAGAATAATAAGCGTTTCAAGATGCTGAATGAGCAGAATGACTAATGAAGAAATGAAAATGGAAAAAAGAGAGAGGGTGAGTGGATAAAATATGAAACAGAGTTATATCAAGGTTTTAACTTCCTTTGAACTTTTTCATATGGTGGTCCAAATGCTGTTTTATGCTAGTTTTATGAATTCATAGGTATATCATTAAATATGGAAACAGGTGAAAACATGCTGAAAGATGTATTAGCTACTATGCATTTGTACTCAAACTTAGGTTCCGTTTATAAAAGTCCATAGAATAAACCACATGGGTAAATTACAGTGAACTCTCTGAGGTTTTTTCAAAAGTTAGAGAACACACCTTGCATTTGAAAAATTACTCCCCTGCTTTTAAGTTTCCTTAACAATTTACCCCGTGACACATAAATGTTAAAAATTGTACAGATTCTTGTTGATGTCATATGAATTTTGTATGAACTAATCAAAATTTCCTCCTATTAAGTCTTATAATTTATAAACAATCCTACTACTTACGTTTTAAGTTAAAAGAAAATTGATTAATCTATATAAAAATGTTTTATTTATGTAAAATTTTGTGCACTTTTTAATTGTTATAAACAACACTGGGGGAATCTGTTAAGGGAATTTAAAAGCAGGGGAGGTCAGAGTAATTTCCCAAGCATTGAGGGTGTTTAACTTTTCTAGATACCTCAAGGGAGGTCAGTGTAGTTTACCCAATTAGTAATTAAAAAAAAAAAAAAAACTGTTATGGCTACATAAACTAATCTAATTACCATTGGTGATTGTGGGTCTATAAGTAAACATGCCTATGATATTTATCAAAAGAAAAGAAAAGAAAAGAACTTGAGCATTCCTTATAACTTTTGCTAGGTAAGCATGTTCTACAATACTTATAGCTTCGTGTAAATAGGTTGAAGGCCCTTGATTCTAGGATGAACCCTGTAAGTCTCTTTTGTGTGCCACCTAACTGTTGTGAGAATTCTTTCAAACTTGTCCTCTTCAATGCTTTGCTAACTTCAAATATTCTGCACTAACGAAAATTTTTTCTTTTCACTCTATTCTCTATTGCAAAGAGATATTTTTTCCCTCTTACTCATTCATTGTACTGCTTCTGTCATTTTGTTAATAATAAATGGATAATCAAACAAGAAGAACATCTCATTTTGGTAAAAGGACTTACCTAGATTTGTAGCTTTTGGTATACATGATTTCCCTTGTGGGAAGGTTTCTATTTGATCTTGCTTCAGTTTCTGATATTCTTTTATTTGATGCTAGAAAAAAGGGCATTATAATTAACTTTATCTCCTGTTAACCTACTCTGCTCATTATTTTATCCCTTATTAGTCCTCTTCTCCTTATTTATTTTTTCATTTATTTTGGTTGACGCAGGCTAGAAATTTTCGTTTCCATTGTGGCCTTGTATATGTTGCAGAACCAGGGTATGCCTATCATCATCTTATCATGCGAATTTCAAAGGCTTGAATCCTAGACTTATTTAAAATTTTTTATATAAACATACTGGCTGTTTATATATGTCAAGTATCACAATTCATTTACTGAAGGCAACAAGGGAGGATGCATTATACATATCTAGATCTGAAAGATCACCTAGAAATTTCTGTTAGAATCTCTTACTGGAAATAGTTGTAATTACCCATTGCAGGTATATGCTTTTTAGAGCTGGAGTTCCCCGCCATGCTATAATTAAAAAGTTTGGAGGCGAGGAAATTGCACATCTTGAGGACCTAATTTTTGTTCTTGCTAAGCTGGCTAGGGGTGCTCGAGTGCCTTTGGAATATATAAGCTACACGGACCGTCATCGAAGAAAGGTATTGATTATTTTCTAATTTTGCTGTTAGAATCTATCAAAAGATTTCCTGGTGGGTATTTTTCACCTAACTGACATCACTTGGCTGTAAATAGTTCTGTTATTTTTCTTTGTATGCAAATTTTACTTTAATTGGTATTAATATTTTGTAGTTCATTGAATAAACTCTTTGAATTTGCTTATGTTAATTAATTTACTTACAATAAATTTTGGCAAAGGACCCCCATAAAATGGAGAAAGTTATGGTATGTGGTAGAAGTACCCACCACTGCTGTAATGCTTCCATGGCTTCCACACAGCTATGGAAAAGCATCCTCCTCCTCTTTTCTGTTTTTTTGTGCACGTGTGCATTCATTTTGCACTACCAGGTAACCCTAGAGGAGATGGCCCCCCATGATCCATGTGCTGTGTCCTTTTGCCTGGTTTGTGGTCAGGCCTGTTTGGGCTAACCTTGAAGTGGTGGCCTGAATGCAGGAATGTTTGAAGCTTTTGTGAGTCCTTGCTGTCTCTCTGAAGATACATAGATGTTTGCTTTGTAATTGTACTTATCAAAAATATAATAATTGCTCATTAATTCTTTTCAAATATCCTCATGGAAAACATAACCCTTGTAGAAATGAAGGGAACAAATGGCCTTTTGAGTTGAGTTGAGTTGCTCATAACTGTTTTATTTTTTCAAGTCTGCAAAGCTTATGCAAGCATGTTTTGCCTCTTTATAGCCCACATGGGGGCAGTTCAATGGTAACATTTATGCCAGTTGAAGTAGAGGTCGGCAATTCTAACCCCCTCTAACCCCCTCGGCGTTACTTGGCTCCTAGTTTTTGGGGAATGAGTTAGGAGTTACAGGGGGTTTGTATCACCAGAGGTGGGGATACCACCTGTATCAATATATACATTGCCCTTTGTAGTCACAAAGACTTGCACAAGGTTCTTTACTTCATGACATGCTGGAGCATTGACACAATGTTTTATGTGGGCTTTGCTGCCCTACTTCTTGATAAAGGATGCAATGGAATTTGAACATTGCCTACAGTTATATTCAGCACTTCTGATGCCATAAATTAGTCTAATTTTGGGGATACATCTTCTCTTTCGAAAACTAATGTTCACCAGCAACCCAGTCTTAGTCTCTTAACATGCTTTGAGGACTGTTGTTAAGAAACTGGAGATTTGGAATTGGAGAGATGGGTTTAATTTTAAAGAAGGAAGAAGATAAGATTTTATTTTTTGTTTTGTGGGGAAAAAGAAGAAGGGGGGAGGAATCACCTATAATTTAATGTGTTTTAGTAAGCTAATTTTTACGCAGTGGCTTGGTAGCCACTCTAGAGAATCATTTGAATCCCATATCTGAAAACACTTCTTTTTGCTGCAGTCTGTACTTGTCACAATTGATCGCCATGAATGGTATGCCCCTCCTCAGATTTACACTCGTGATGACAGCACTGGTTTATGGACAATAAAGCCTGCTTTGCCAGCTGAGTCTCCATTGTTGTCGTCTGGCATGAATAATGTTGAACGTGGCCTGGCAAACCATACCGTTCCAATACATACTGTTGAGGCTAGCCTAATGGAGCATATTCATCAAGATACCAATCAGGAATTCACAGATGGGGTTATTAGTATGGAAACTAGTTCTGAACAAGTTGCTGAGGGACCAAATTCTCACGATGATTCTGATGTTGGAACTAAAAAACGGAGAGTAGAAGAGGATTCATCTGCTGATAGCATTGTTGCTAACTGCCCCCTACATGAGCCAAGAGAAAAGAAGTTGGAGGACTCAACAAACTTAGATAATGCTTTCTTGAGAGATTATCAAGGTGTAGCAGCTAATGCTTCAATAGCTGAGCGTGTTATAGAGCCTACTCTTGTCATGTTTGAGGTAATTTCATAAGGATATATATTACACTGTATCTTCACATTCTCATCCTTAGTTTGTTGCCTTTTTGTCACTGCTTGTGCCCGTCCTTGTTTCTGTTTATTTATGGTGTTTTATTTATTCTTTATCAGTTAGTGTATTACTAATTGTTAATTGTGGCATATTATTGTTATAATTGTTATCATTATTATTACAAATAATTATTATCATTGTTAATACAATAAAAAAAGTAATAGCTATGAAAAATATTTTAAATAGTTTGTTCCTGGATGTTTTCATATTCTATAGGATGAAATAGTGAGTGATTGGAAAAATATAATATTAAAGGCTGAAGAATGGGAAAAAAATTACTCATGTATGGATGCCCTTATTGTTAATTCCAGAATATACTTGAGGTTGCAATGATGATGCCATGTGGTTAAAATTTTATCTTGGTTCGTGATAGTGGTGAATATATGAGAAAGAGATAGAAACTAGGATTCCTTTGATGTTTCCACTGTCAGTATCTGGAGCCCAATGTTATTTAATGCGTTACTCGGACAGTGCATTGCAGCGATACATTAGAGGAGAATTCAAAATTCCACATAATCTAAGATTTGGTTCGTTGATATCTGATTTATATAATTCACATTATTTGAATATGTTAGGGTATTTCTATGTATGTGAATCTATTCCAATAGTGCTATGTTTGGATCAAGAAATTGTAGGGTAAAGAGAAATGAAATTTCTTATATATACTCGTTTTTATGATTAGAAAAATAAAAAATTTAGATTTCTGACGAATATTAATTTTGTTTCCTTTTTCCATACCAACCACCCCCCCCCAACAAAAAAAAAAAAGAAATAAATACAAAGAAATAAATTTACTTTCTTTCATTTCGTTTTCCTTTACTACATTTTCCTTCATTTGTCTTTTTCCTCCAAAAATCGAATCTCCAAACATACCATAAAAGTTTTATGAATGGTAATTTTTGTTAAGTTGCTCAACGCTTTAATTTACTTGTTAGAGTTTGTTTTTTATTTTCACTTAAATATAAGAGAAAACTAGAACTTACTGTATCCTGCTTGGTTTTATATTTATATGTTTTTGGCCTAATCTTCTTCTGAAGGGAAAAATATATGTGCCTGTATATGTTGGTGTTGGATTTCAACCCATTATGTAACTGTTTCTGTATTTCTCCTCTTAGGACTCCTATTTTGTATGGTTGGCTATCCAGATGGAGAGCGCCGGATTTCTATAGTTTTTTTTTTTTTTTGCACTATGTTGAGCATATGGAAATTAATTGATTGGTATTGATAGAGATGTTTCTGTACTTGGTTGGCAACATCATACTTGGTTGGCATCCCTTGATGCTCTTGCAATGAAATTACTTATTTATTTATCTGAAAAAAAAAATTACCATAGTTTGGAGTATGTTTACCAAAGCCTAAACCATGAGGTTTTTACCTTTCTTGGTAGGTCTGCTTTTGCCTTGCTATGTTTGTCCACTTGATTTGAAAACTTGCAGGTTCATGTACCACCATCATGCATGCTTGATGGCGTGCACTCGCAACATTTTTTTGGAACTGGTGTTATTATATATCATTCTCGTAGCATGGGATTGGTTGCTGTTGACAAAAACACTGTTGCAATATCTGTTTCGGACGTAATGCTTTCTTTTGCTGCTTTTCCAATTGAAATTCCTGGGGAGGTAAAATCTTAAAAGTACTGGTCAATACTGAAGACTATTGTCATCTGCTGTGATTTAGCCACTTTCTTCCTCTGCAGGTGGTTTTCCTCCACCCTGTTCATAATTATGCTCTTGTTGCATATGATCCTTCTGCTCTGGGAGCTGTTGGTGCCTCAGTAGTTCGTGCTGCTGAACTTCTTCCTGGTAGGCCTTCCTGTTCATGATTATGGAATATTTTGGATAGATTTCATTAGAATGGCTATCTTTAGTGCAAGTATTATTATATAAATTGGGTATGAAGTGAAATGCCTAGGTGTTGACATGCCTTCCCAAGAAAGAAAAGTTGCAGACAACATGGTTATTCTTGCTGGTGAATGAAGTCACTTGACATTGACTTATATTGGATTGTCGCTTAGCTTGCTGTCTAAAGCTAATGTTGTTTATGGTCAGTTTTGGAGTGGACTGTTTTCTCACTGATGCATGTATATGGGAGGTTTGGGTATTGGAAGGCTTGTAAATTTTAATTGAACAGTATTCTGGAAGTGGTTGTGGAGGTGTGCTTCAAGAAAGGAGAGATTATGGGGAAAAAAAGTGTGGGTACCTGAGCTACGGTTAAACATCTCAAGGTTGTTATATCAGACTACGGTGCGCAACCCCCATACGCCACGTCACTTTTAATTACACGTAGAGTAATGGACGGTAGTCCAACAATCCCATCATAGGAATGTACATTTTTGCTTGGATTTGGAACAAGGTCTGAGAATTCCTTCAACAAATTAATTATTAGCCGGATCATCGGGGGTTCAGTAGATTGGAAGATAGAATCGAGAGTCATTGGAATTTATCCAACCAAGTTATAGACAGAATTAAGTGGGTGACTCTTACCCTTCCTTGGGCCCATTGGATCAGGATTAGACATTCCCGCCTAAAAGACTCCATCCTCACATATATAAACTTTCCTTCTCTGGAGGGTCTGGCATCAAGGATACATCAAGCATCCAACTACTACCATCCCTACTCTCTCTCTCTCGCTCTCTCTCTCTCTCTCTCGTTCCAGATTGTAGGGATGTCAAATATACCCGTACCCGGTGGGTACCTGCTTCACCCGTCTCGTTCGGGGAGGGTATGTGGTTGTTAGTAGCGGGGACGGGAACGGGTATGGAGATTTAAAATGTTACCCGAACGGGTATGGGGAACGGAGACGGGTACGATAGTCCCCACCCCACCCCCGTACCCGTTTAAATATTTATTTATTAATTTTGTTGGTGTGGACCGTGTGATGCCTCCTTTAGAAGTCCCACATCGGTTTCTCAAAAAGAAGTGGAGCTCTTGTGAGGTTATAAATAAAGGCCTCTTCATCTTTGGTTAAGTGTACCAGTCAAAGTCAAAGATTTGTATATGTATTTCTAATTTTTATTTAATATATATATGCAATATATATTTTTATTTAATATATATAATATTTATAATAATTTTAAATATTTATTTTATACATATGGTATATAATTTGTAATAGTTAGTATACTTGGCGGGTAAACGGGGACGGAGAATTCATTACCTCGTGGGGACGGGTATGGGGAAAATTTTTTTTCCCGAAACGGGGATGGGGACGGGTAAATGTATTGCTAAACGGGGACGGGGAAGGTCATATCCACCCCATACCCGCCCCGTTGACATCCCTACTAGATTGCCCTTGTTATTTCCTCTCCGCCGGACTTTGGTGGTCTCGCCGTTTTTTGATATTCAACATAATTCTCGAAAGAGGTTGGGCTCCCTCCACCCTGCGCAAAAAGTCTTGACAACTAAATATGGGGAAGGTTTGGGGAGGTTGGACCGCCATGGAGGTTACTTCTACATATGGAGTGGTGGTTTGGAAAGGAATTAGTGGGAGTGACTTTTTGAAAGCATTCATTTTACCGGTAGAAATAGAAATAGGATTCGATTTTGGTTTTGATGTTAGGTGAGATGATACACATTTATATTGGACTTTTATGGTGATGTTGGATATTGCAATATTGTTGGGAAATTTCTGCACTGTATGAGTTGGATGAGTGACATGAAGTTTGTCAGTCAGATTGCTTGGTTGGCTGAACTAGCACTGCAAGATAAATGTGTGAGCTAATGTTAAGATACTTAAGTCAATCACTTACAAGAGAGAATAAAATTCTTAATAGTACTCCAGTGAAGTAGAAGTGAGATACCTTTCGGTGTTGAGGTGGACCCTTTATATAAAGTTGAAGGTTGCAAAACCTTGTCATGAATAGGAACTTCTTCCTTGATTTGGGCCCCGTTAGAGTTGAGATCAATGCCTTTCGACCTTTTTCTTCTGCCGGTTACCGTTGATAATCTGTATGCCTTATCATTATCTAGGATATTGTGTGATTGAGCATGTCACTTGTCAATTCCTTGGGGGTGAATCTTGCCATTTGTTCTTCTGATGCCCCCCCCTTTCTTCATCAATCACAACATGACTACTATGGAATAGTACGAGGTTTTTAGGGAAGGCCGTGTTTGTGATATTGTTTATTGAAGTTCTTTGCATCAATGAAGATTGAGTAGATGATCAAGTTCCACAAAAACTTGTACAATAATAATGTGAGGGAGATAGGGAAGTATGAAATTAGGTGGATATTATGTGATACTGGGCAATTTGAGGTGGATTCTTTTTATGAAAGCTTAGTGAGGCGCAATTTGATGGAAATTTCTGGGAATGAATTTTGAAAATCTAAGCCTCTTCTAAGATAGCCTTTTTCAGTTGGGAAACTCGACATTTGTGTACCGTTGATCATCTCATAAAGTGGAAAACAATTATCCATAATTGTTGTTGCATGTGAAAAGGAAGCATGATAATTGGTGGATCACTTCTTGATACTAAGGATTTGTGGGCCTTCTTTATTGGAAGTCCTCAAGAATGTGAAAACCAGCTAAAATACTATTTTATAATCGGTTCTTGTGGTCAAATTAAAGGGGCTTGGCTTGTAACATGTCGTAAAACAGAAAATTTGGGTGTCGTGGGTGTTCCCCAAAACTGTGGCAGTTGTTATTGGTAAGTGGAAAAGCACTTCTTTTGGGTAAGCAAAGCAGGACAACTTGTGTTGCTTCTATTTGCTTGACTTGGTGCATTTGGGGTGAAATTAATAGGCACTCCTTTGAAGGCATAGAGGACTATGTGCTTGCTACGAAGAGTAAATTATTAATTTTTTGTTTGATTGGGTTAAAGAAAGGGTAAAGATTTCCCTCGAGACTTAGGAGAAAAACTGTATAGGATAGGTGGTGGTGCCCCCTCAGTGCCTTTTCTGGTTATATATTTATCGTACTTAAAAGCACGTATTGGCTTTTGAATGTAGATTCTATTAAATGGACTAGCAATTCAAAGTTGTCAAAATTAATGCACAGGCATTGTATGAATTGCAATTTGCTGTGTTAATGGTGATGTGAAGAAAGTTAAAACCTTAATTGCTTCCTTTTCATCTGCTTATGTGATTTTTTTGTATGTGTTTCAAAAAGTGGTGTTAAGATCCTATATTTAAGTTATTTATCCCTTTCGATAGGAGATTTGATTGTTATTTCTGTGACAGAACCTCCGTTGCGTCGTGGAGATGCAGTCTATCTTGTTGGGTTAAGTAGGAGCTTACAAGCTACTTCAAGGAAATCTGTTGTCACCAATCCTTATGCTGCTTTGAACATTGGTTCTGCTGATTGTCCACGCTACAGAGCAACTAACATGGAAGTCATTGAGCTTGATACTGGTAATTTGGGAGTCCTTACATCAGAGATGAATCTTAATCGTTAAAATGCTGTTTTTGGTGCTGTACTTTTTTTTTTCCTCCTTTTTTTTCCCTATCCCTGATAAGTTTTTCACAACATTATCTCATCTGAGTTTCAGATTTTGGTAGTACATTTTCGGGTGTATTAACTGATGAGCATGGAAGGGTCCAGGCTTTCTGGGGAAGCTTTTCGACTCGGGTTGTTCCTGTTTGGCCTTTCTTATGAGCTGCCTCATTAAGCAAACTTGTTCTGATTCTTCGATTCCCAATTACAGCTGAAATATGGCTATAGTTCATCTGAAGATCATCAATTTGTCCGAGGTATTCCAATTTATACAATCAGCCAAGTCCTGGACAAAATCATATCTGGTGCAAATGGACCAAATCTTCTCATAAATGGTGTCAGACGGCCAATGCCACTTGTCAGGATCTTAGAGGTTGAACTATATCCTACTTTGCTTTCCAAGGCCCGCAGCTTTGGACTTGGTGATGAATGGGTCCAGGTACTCTTTCTTCCTGATACTATTTTTTTTAACGTGCTCATATGGTTGCATTTTTCTTTGGTTTCTAAAAACACTAAGGAGCTACTTGATGCGATCTAGGCATTTTTTTGGTTAAAGCAGCAGCTACTTAAGAGAAATTTAAAACCTGTGTGATAATCCTTTATTGAGCATTTTGTTCTTTGAGTAAAGCAGTTAAATATATTATGTTAATCAAATACATGCTTTCATTGGACTCTGTTTGCACATTTACATGTATTTTTATCCAGACTTATTTATGGCCGTTTCATTTTGCTTTTATGTTCCTATTTACTTCTATTAAGTATGCACAGCTCCTTCCACCTTTTTTCTCCTCTCTTCTGTGTCTTTTTTTTTTTTGGGGGGGGGGGGGTTTAATGCAGAATGAGGAATTACAAGGAAGGCTGTGATGTATTAGGAACATAAACAGACTTAACTAAATGGAAGAAAAGAAAAAAATGAGAAATCAGAACTTTAAGACAACAAAGTACTCAAGTTGTTAGGTTATTCTACTAGAGATGTGGCAGTGCTCATAGATAGGCTGATCTAATACTTTCTCCAAGAACTACTTGTGTGGTCGGATTTAGAAATATTACTGTGCTGTATGATATTTACAATTTAAGATTATGTCCTTATAGTTTATGGGATTTAGATTTGATTAATACAATATGCAATATTGGTTTGCCTGGGGCTAAATTTTCAGCTTACTCTTTATGTGCCTAAAGAATATTTATTACTTTATGATTGGAGAAGGCATGTGGGGAAGGAGAGAGGATGGTTCAAAGTTTCAGTTATTCAATTTATGGATATCAACCATATTCTGAAACTCGTCGTTGACATAGTAAGTGTAATGATTGAAGCACAATTGGTAGACACTGGTAGGAATTTGATGAGTAAACCCACTTGACCACAATGAACCTATTGGAACCAGCAATGTTGTTAAAATCCCAATTTAAATCTTAAAATCTTATGATTTTACGATATTAGAGTCGGAAAACTTGTTCAATTTTATGTAAAATCTTAATAGGGGCAAACTAGGTAAAATCTCGATTTTGGGACGTAAAATCAGTAAAATCTTGATTTTATAGGTAATTTTACCGATTTTAAAAATTAAGTATTTTTGTGTAATTTTGTCAAATAAAATAGATTTTCATGATTTTTTTTTCAAATAATATGCCACAACTATTTCACTTATTACTTTTTTTTAGTTTTTTTAATTCTATAATACTATTATTTACTATACTACACTAGTTGAGAATTATGTGCGTTGTTACACCAAATTAACTACCATAAATTAAATTTAGTAACTAGGATAGAAACCAAATGACTTATGATAAAATATTACAAATAAATTTCAAGTCAAACAAAAAATTAGGATAAAACGAAGTCAGTATTTTAATATCAATTGTATAGATCACACTAATTATTTTAGTAGTCTCAATTATGTAGTTGGGTAAAAGAATTATAGAACCAGATATAGAATCTTTTGTAAACTTTATTGAGGATTCATTTTGTTAATACAAGTAAGTTTTCGGTATGGTATTTTTCTTGACACATGTATTTTCTATCTTCTCTTATTAATAAAATTATTAACTTATTAAAAAAATGAAAGCTCTAAATAAAAAATTGTAGCATAATAGACTATATTTTTATTTTATAGGTATTTGGTAAAATTTTACGATTTTACGATTCGATTTTTGGACCTTCTACCGATTTTAAGTAAAATCCCGATTTTAATATCCTTGGAAACCAGAGTTATCAGCAATCATTATTACCCTTGTGAACCTTTGGTGCACACATTTTGGAACTTGATACACTTACAATTCAGTACACTAAATTGGACAATCCGAAAAGATTATACCTATTAATTAAAACAACCTCCAAAAATGTTGAATTGATAACGAATTGTGTTGTCAACAACCAATGAATTTAAATTTTTATGAAAGGATAATGAGCAAAGATTCATATGAAAATGAAAGTGCACTCAATTTCATTAATATCTATGTTGTTTTATTTTCTTGATAATTTTTTTAAATAAGTTATTTTTATTTATTAAAATATTTAATAATATGGTGACTCTGTATGAAGTCTATCCTCCATCATACCGCATTTCATAGTACAAGTGTACCTCGTTCCCATGATTGTTCCATACACCAAAATGATCCACAGTTCAGGTAACTTGATTGGAACCTACTGATATTGATCAATGAACCCATGAAACCTATAGATGTTAAGCTAAAACTTATGAAGCATGAACAGTTACTTGGGACTTGGACAGTTACTTGGGACTTGGCCATTTCCTTGTTATGCACTTGATACTCCAACAAGCTTTTCAGGAAATTGAATTCCTTGGCTTTTCCGGCATTATTATTTTGTTAGATATTGAAGTGCAAGAATCCATGCACGGCCTATCACTTGTGAGATTAAATAGTGGCTGTTGGGGACTTAGGTAGTTGAAAAATTTCCAGGATGAACAAGTGTAATTAGACATCCTCAACTCCTTCACAATCTAGTTTGGAATATTATTGAGTCATAAATGTTTAAGATAATTAGTGCACTCTGCTGAAAGAATTGGGGTCTCCAAACATCAAAATGCCTTATCTTATATACATACAGCATCATGTCAGTGACAGACAAGCTTTTGCTGAAATAATGATATTATTGTTTGTAAAGTAACTTTATCAGCACCAGACAACAGTTTCAACATTCTGGATCCACTCTTTATTACAAAACTATTTAACCAAGTTCACCAAATGGTCAATATTTTTATCCCATGAACCTGGCAGGAAGTTCTCAGTATCTTGCTTCTAGGTTGCCACATTGAGCAGTATAGGGGGGCTGTTTTCATTGTACAAGTGATGGAATTCTTAGATTAACGATAAGGTGAATTTCTTAAGGAGATTGGCGTATTCCCATCCGAAAAGAAACATATCTTTCTTCCACTATGCTTACATTTTACATGAGGTCCTAGAACCCTATAAGGTTATTCACATGGGTTGTTAAATGTTGCGATTTTAGGGATGTGGAAACTGCCGTGAAATTGAGGTGATGCTAATAGATATAGGCTTGACCATGGTCTAAGTGAAATTATTTGCGCAAAATTGCGAAGGATTGAGGTTGTCACTTACGCTGGTATTAAGACTTTAAGATGAATTGTGAGGATCAAAATGAGGGATTGATTGTATGAATTGAAATGTCGGCATGGGTGGGAGCCACCATTGGGCCCCCCTGGGGGGGGGGGGGACGTGCCCACCCTCAATTTTTTTTTTAATTACCTTCAACTTATTTATTTTTTTATATTGATGTTGTCCTTAGTGTTTAATTGTGCCCATCCAAGAAAAAAAAATATTTAGTCCAATACCAATGTGCCCACCCAAGAAAAGGGAAAAAAAAAAAAGTCCAATACTAATTGTGACCACCCAATGAAAGAAACAAATTTTAGCTCAATACACATTAATATAGTTGTATTCAACCTACCTAATATAAAAAAAAAAAAAAATTATGACTTTTGGCTTTTTTTGTCAATGAAAATTTTATACAGTATATAAGACTTAAATTGTGGTGGGAAACGTTAGAAACAAAAGGGTTTAGGCTAAGTCGATGCAAAACGGAATATAGGGAATGTAAGTTTAGTCAAAGTAGAGTAACTGGTAGCATAGAAATAAGTTTAAGCACACAAAAGATTGTAGAGAAAGAAAATTTTAGGTACCTTGGATGTATGGTGCAACAAGATGGAGGGATTAATAATGATGTAAGTCATAGGATTCAGGCCGGGTGGACCAAATGGAGGAGTGCTTCGGGGGTCTTATGCGATCGAAAAGTCCCCCTTAAGGTGAAAGGAAAGTATTATAAGATGGCGGTAAGACCAGCATTGCTATATGGATCAGAGTGTTGGGTAGTAAAGTATAATCATGTTCAGAAGATGGCAGTTGTGGAAATAAGAATGTTAAGATGGATGTGCGGGATTATAAGAAGAGATGGGATTAGGAATAAGGAGATTGGGGACAAAGTAGGAATATCACCGATTGAAAATAAAATGAAAGAAAATCGATTAAAATGGTTCGGCCATATTAGAAGGCGTCCAACGGAGACACCTGTTAGAAGGTGTGAAAGTATGGAGATTTCCAGGAGTAGGAGAGGATGAGGAAGACCCAAGAGAGGTTGGAAAGAAACTATTAAACATGGCTTTGCCTACTTGGATCTAACGGAGGACATGGTCCTAACCAGATTTGATTGGCGTTGTCAAATCTATATGCCGACCTCACCTAGTGGGAAAAGGCTTGGTTTGGTTTGGTTATAAGACTTAAATTATTTGTCTTATAATTAGTGCCCACCCACCCCAGAATTTGAGGCTTCGCCCTTGAATGTAGGGTTTGTTAGAATGTGATAATGTGGCATCTTATATTGTTTGGTCATGCGCATTGGAGTCCTCTTAGTGGCTTCTGCATATTCTAAGACTGAACTGTGGTGGATGGTTATAGCTAGAATGTTTAAAAATTAGAAAGATATTGGTTAAAAGTGTTGGAAGGTTTGAGGCTGGGAGACCTGTGTACCTATATACATCAGGTTTTCATAGAGCAACCAAAGTTCATCGAACCACAAACAGTTGCCTATTTAAATGATTTGCTCACTGAAATGGACATAATTCACTGAAATGGAAATAATTAATAGTTCTATTTAGAATAGTTCCATCCTGGCTGAGATTAGAAAGCTGATAAATGTTTGAATTAGTTAATTGTGTGCCAGTGTGTTTGTTTCCCCGCATTTTCTAATATTTTAATAAGAACTTAAATTATGTGATAGAGTGGGATAATAACATGATTTGTATTGCTTGCTTCATACTATTGAAAGGGTTCTGGAAATAATGATTTTTTGATGAGGTGGTGTCTCCAATTGCCAAAAACAAGAAAAAGAAAAGAGAGAAAAAGCTCGATGTTTTTATCTTTCCCCCTCAAAATTTGTCATAAAACTGTCATATTATGATCACTTGGTGGCTCTTTTTACTTTCTTGCTCTGTTTGGATTGTGTTAAAGAGACTGCTACTTGGAGAATATGGTAGGATGTGCTCATCTTTGCAGTTTTGTAATCACCAGTTAGTTTTTGTGACTGTTGTAGGCTCTTGTGAAGAAAGATCCAATTAGACGTCAAGTCTTACGTGTTAAAGGTTGTTTGGCTCGATCTAAGGCTGAGAATTTATTAGAACAAGGTGACATGGTCTTGGCAATCAATAAAATGCCAATCACTTGCTTTCGTGACATTGAAGATGCTTGCCAAGCACTAGACCAATGCGACAAAAATGATGGGAAGCTTAATATGACTATTTTCCGTCAGGTGAGCAAGCAATCTGTCCTATTTGGTTTTATTACTTTGTCCTTTATTTTTATTTTGAAGGTTGTGATAACCGTGTATTGCTTACGTCCACTCCCTCTGTCCTATTTTGTGTCTTATTTTCTATTTTTGGCCATCACTTTATTTCCTTTTCCAAACTTAGTAGTACAAACCTAGTTCCAAAATAAAGTTATTCAAATGGAACAACTGGCATTTTTTTAAACTTATTATTTCAGAAAAAGATTTTCCTTAAATTATGTTCATGCTCGATCAACTTTTTACGGTGTTGTACATTTTTACTGTAGTTGTATGAGATAATTTTTCATGTGAATATACTTTTTTCAGAATACAATTGCTTTTGTTTATACTAGTTACATTTGCTTATACCAAGGAACTGTATAGAAAATCATTTTCATACATGATCTTTATTTTCTAGCAGGGTCATGAAATCGAACTTCTTGTTGGAACAGATGTGAGGGATGGCAATGGCACAGCGAGAGTTATAAATTGGTGTGGATGTATTGTCCAGGATCCTCACCCAGCAGTGCGTGCCCTCGGATTTCTTCCTGAAGAAGGTCATGGTGTATATGTAGCAAGGTGAGGGTTTTGGTCTTTGGTTGTAATGCCAAAGCTTCACTTCATATTCAAAAACCCAACCCCCTCTGCCTTTTCCTCTCTCCCACACACACACACACACACACAAAAAGCGAGAGTGAGTAATTCCAAGGCTTTATCCAGTTGAAGATAGCAGCTAGGATTAGGAGGTTGACAGCCACATATGGCATTCTGTTATTTGTGATTGCTGGATCAGGTAGTAAGTGTTTCAAGTTGTCAGCCCACTCTTCCCAAACTTATGCCTCTGGGTCTCTACTGGTCTGCATTGTTAGAGCATATCACATATCCGGATAATTATTTGCCGGGTCAGGTTGCAAGTGTTTCAAGTTGTTGGCCCAAGCTTCCTAAATTTGTTTGTCAGTTTGTGGCCATTGATTATGTCAATCCAGCAACTTAACAATTCATGGGAAACTAGGAATAGCTACCTATATAACCTGCATCTCCTATGTTAATTATAAACGAGTTTACTTTTTTCAAATATCTTGTTAAGTACTGATAAATTATAATTTTTTCCAGATGGTGTCATGGGAGTCCAGTACATAGATATGGTCTATATGCTCTTCAGTGGATTGTTGAAGTTAATGGGAAACCAACTCCAAATTTAGATGCTTTTGTGGATGTGACGAAGGTATTTTACTGTCTTATCTCGAGACATGCCCGAGAACTAAAAAATTTCCCTTCTTATTTAAATTGAAAATATTTCTGCAGTTGGGCACTTTTAATCTGCAACAATAGTACAGGAGAATCATTCTGGATATGGATTTCAAATGAATGAATTGAAGGTTAAAGTTAAAAAAAAAAAAAATCTGCATATATACATATATATGCATAAAAGAGATTTTGACTAGGATAATTTATTTTACTAGAATCATTGTACAACTAGTATAAAAGATTTTAAATAACTATTGTGGGTGTGTTAGGTGGAGTGAGTCCAGCTTTTTCCGAGAATTATGCTGAGTATCGAGCAACGACGAGACCATCGGAGTCTGGCGGAGAGGAGAGAACCAGAGGCAATCTGGAACAAGAGAGAGAGAGAGAGACAGAGAAAAAGGATGATAATGGTCGGCGCTTGGTATACCCTTGATGCCTGACCGTCTTGAGGAGGAGGGTTTATATATGTGAGGATGGAGTACATTAGTCGGGAATGTCTAGTCCCGATGCGTCGTACTCAAGGAAGAGTAAGAGTTGCCCATTTAATTATCTCTCTAGATTGGTTGGATGAATTTTAACAGCCTCCTGGTTCTAGCTTCCAATCCCCTGAACATCTTATGGTCCCGCTATTTATTAGGTAACTGAAAGGGTTTCCTCGGATCTTGTTCCAAGTTCAAAGAATGATGTACATTCTTGCGATGGAATTATTGGTGTGGACTGTCATTAATTGTTCTACGTGTAATTAGCATAATTAATGATAACGTGGCGTGTGGGGTCTTACACCACAGTATGATACAACGACTTTGGGATATTTAACTGTACCCACAACTATTTGACATTGTTATTTCACGTCTATCATAATTTATCGTATCAAAGCTCTCAATTATTTTTGTTAAAAAACTATTTGGCATTGTTGTTTCATGTCTATTATAATTTATCATATTAAAACTCTCAATTATTTTAGTTAAAAACAAATCCAAAAAATACTAATGCAACCTTAAGTTGTCATTGAATTTTTAACCTCAAATATATTGATGCAACCATGGCAAAGTATGCCGGAAGTAGTTTTAGGTTTATTTCTATTTTTATTTTTATTTTTATTTTTTTGGGGGGATGGAAATGCTAATTGATTATTTAGGGCGTACGTGGTTCCCACGGCTTGCCAATTGGAGGTGTTTTTTGGTTTTAAGGCATGAAAGGATTTTCGCCATGTCCTTTTTATCTAAGGTGTCAGTACTAGCTTGTATTAATGCTGTTCAATGTCGGATGATAATGTCTTGCCCATTTGGTTAACAGGAAATAGAGGATGGGGAGTTCGTTCGTGTTAGGACGGTCCACTTGAATGGGAAACCCCGAGTTCTAACACTGAAGCAGGATTTGCACTACTGGCCTACATGGGAGCTGAGATTTGATCCAGACACTGCAATGTGGCGTCGTAAAACAATCAAAGCATTGGACTGCAGTATTTGATGAAGACATGCTTCTGACTTTGTTTAGGCAGAATTTTTGGGGTATGAGTTTGGTGAATCCTATTAGTGCTTTCTGTGCTGTTCATACTGAGATTTGGCTGCAGTGCATTCTAGGTAGACTGAGAGGCTAGTATGGGAATGATAGTTGGCATTCAATGCAATTGACAATTGTGTGAGATAGAGGATCGTCTACCTGAAATATATTAAGAGTCGGTATCGTATATTTATATTTGAACGATTGAAATGAATTAGAATAAAAATTTAAGATTTTCCTTCTTTCTGTTTAGCTACTTTCTTTGTCAAGATCTAAACTCTCTCTCTCTCTCTCATGGGATGGTCTTTGGTTGGTTCCATAGCCATATTTTTGGTTTTGGTCCAACTTTATGCCCATCCTATACCTGTAATTGTGAGGATTTTAATCCCTATGTGAAAGTATATTGCGTGAAGCTTCACATTGAGGAATGACAGTTACTACTTTATCAAAAGCTATCTGGATAAATTTTCTTATGCAAGACTTGGTGTACAGTTATCTGTGTTAGAAGTAAATATATATTAGAATTAGAACATTATGTCAGTATATCTGTGTTTAGGGTTTTCATTTATTTATTTTGCCCTATTTTGTACCTTTGTGCACTTCAACTTATAGAGGCACATATCCCGTTGTGGGTGTCTTGAATTTGTGAATGCTCCTGTATCTCAACGTTGTTGAGTAATTAGTCTATGTCCTCGTAATATGTGGCATGTTTCCTCCGAATATAATTTTAACATATACATATAGGATTTATGACTAATATATTTTTAACATATAGATATAGGATATATGACTCAATCACTATAATTTTAATATGTAGGGCACACGTTGTGGCAATGTGATAATTTTACCTGTTTATTGTATGTGAGCTGATTAAGAGAATGAATCTCTTTTTTGCAAGCACTAAGAGATTTATATTTTGATTTTCTTGATTTAGTCCCACTTATGGTTTCAAAAAGTAACAACGGTCAATTTAACGGTAACAAAAAATAACGGGTGTAACAGGAAAAAAAAAAAAAAGGGGAATATGAGCGAATGGAGAGGTCATTATTAGGATTTGGGAACAATTAGCATTAGCTAATGGCTAATGGTTAGTAGTTAGTTAAAAAAAAAGTTAGATAATTTTGTGTCTGGGAAGAAAAAAAAGTGGCTAATGGTTGATGGTTAGTAGCTAATTAAAAAAAGTTAGCTAATTTTGTGTTTGGGAAGAAAAAAAAGTGGTTAATGGTTGATGGTTAGTAGCTAGCTAAAAAAAAGTTAGCTAATTTTGTGTTTGGGAAAGAAAAAAAGTAATTTTTTTTAGGTGGCTAACTTGGTTTTGTTAAATTGATTTTTTTACCCTTGAAAGTTTAAAAGAATATTATAAGAGAGTAAAAAAATTCAACTACTGTTGAAGTAGTTATTAATTTTGGCTAATGGCTACTCTTCTCAAACGACCCTTAATCAAATGAAAATGGAACCATTCTGTGTGTCTTTTTTTTTTTTTTTTCTTAATGCCAATTATAATGTCTTTTACGACCTTGTGAAGCTATTTGGTGCTGATTTAGCTTGTAAACAGATGAATCAAATGATAACTAATGAAGCTGAAATTTCAAATATGAAGATGAACAAATAGCAGCAGCTAATCAATGAAAGGTCCACACCCTTCTATTTCAAATAAAGTTACGGGAACAGTTGGGGGGGTTTGGGTGGAAGGTCACCAAACCCAAATTTCAAGAACATACTTCGTGCCATGAATTACCAAATAAGATTCGATCGCATGATTGAGGAAACAATACTCATAACACACACAATTGACTATTTAGTTTAAAGTAGTAATAATGCAAGTACGTAGGGTCTGCCCAAAACAAGAACATCTCTTGGACAATACAGGCCAATTATGAACACTTCTTCGCATCTGTAACTTTGAAGGATATTGTGAAGTGATCATTTCATGAAAAACTGCTAGAACTTCAAATACAAGATAGTAATGCTTACACCAGTCGAGAAAATTACGAGAAATACATGAAGATTCCTGGGTTTATCAATTTGCAAAATGTTATTGAATCAACAAGTTATAACAAAAAGTAGAATTAGAATAATGTGACAGTGGTAAAATAATAAGTAAAAGAGACTTTTGATGCGTTAGTTAATATTTTCACTTAATAAATATTCAACTGTTTCTTCTCATTCTGATTTTTTTGAAAATTCTGGTTGTTTAGCATTGCTAACTTCAAAATGAAAGCACGCTTTTGATGCATAATCGCAACACTATTATTATCACATTATGCTTGTGGTTTTTTTTTTTTTTTTTTGTAAAATAAGCGTTTAACAATGTTTTCACTTCGTAGATATGCAAGCGTTTCATCTCATTTTGATTGCTGTTTTTGAAAATTCTGATTGATTAACATTACTAGCTTTAAATGAAAACACACACACTGTGCATATAATCGCAAAACTCTCATTATCACGCTATTCTGGTGACTTTTTGTGTAGAATAACATTTCCCTTGAGAAGATGCCCCTAGCTAGCTAACAAGCCTGATGACTTTCTCTAATGCTACCAAGCCCAGGCTTCCACGGCCCCTGCTGGTGCAATAACAACCCTTCATCTTCTTCATCCAACCCTTTGCTCATATAAAGGTCAATGATCTTCTCAGCCACCTCCCCTCCTCCATCTCTACTTTCTTCCACCAACTTGACCAATTGAGCCTTTGGTAGCTTCACCTTAACCCGAACAGGACCAGCTGCTGGCTGGCTAGTTGTTGTCGTTGATCTCATCGTGAGGTCAGAAACTGATCTTCTGGATAGCATCAGGCACTCCAGCCGGTCTTTGGCACTCAGGTGCACACCTGATTGTGCCCTCCTCCTCCTGCTCCTTACCAGCTCCTTCTCATCATCATCATCATTATCAGCCTGCTTAGGCAATTCCACCAGGAAATATGTCTTCTTGGGCTTCAACTCTTGCTGTGCCTTTAATGGGTTTGCTCTTATTCCAAATTTCTTAACTTCCTCTGATTCCAATAGCACATGACCTGGATAGTCCTTCATTAGATCCCAAGCTTGTATTGGAGTCTTTAGCTTCAAGGTTTCACCGGTGATCTTCATCACCTTTGCTTTCTTTCTTCCTCCTCCTATGTTGTTCCCCATCTCTCTCTCTTCCTCTCTCTCTCAGTCGATGCAGTTTGTCGGTGAGCAGCCTGAATGGATATATATATATAAAACATTTGTGGTGTCTGAATATGCTTGACAAGCACCCAAGATTTTGATTAATGAGAGCAGAGATGTTAATAAAGCAGTGGGAAAGCTTAATTATATCACGGAAATATAAACGATTTGGAAGACAGGAAACGGTGGATTGTTATGCCTACCCTTTCCTGTCACCTTTTTCTCTATTCCCATTGGGAAAAGCAGTGGTTATCTTTAGATTCCTTTTTTTTTTTTTTTTTCCTTTTTCCAGTGAAGTTAAAGCTGGTGGGACTGTCTTTTGGTGTGAATCCTTAGAAAAGTAACCCTGACAAAGATAACTGATGTAATCATAAAGGTTTGGTCGCCCTCAGTTTTTTCATATACAGTTTTTCGGTTTGTTTTTCTTTTTATTAGGTAGGTAAGTTAAGATGGCTTTCACACTCGTTATTGCTAAGAGGATTCTTGGGAGAGGAGAAAAATTTTCCTTGAATGCTCCTCTTGTGTAAGAATGAAGTGCAATAAGATTAAATAAATTTTCAAAATTGTGGGTTAGGTTTACATCAAACTGCGTTAAATTAATTTTTTATATTATTGATTGCGTGCATGGTGGTTGTTCATTTTTGTTCTCTTATTTGATTGAATTGGTGAGCATTCTTGATCCCATTTGACTCACAGGGCAATATTTTATAAAGCACAATGGCTTATATGTAGCTAGGTAAAAGAAGTTGGTAAGTAGGTAACAACTCAAACGAGTGCAAACATCGGAAAGATGAATAAGCCACTAAAGCCTTCCAAAAGACACATTTGGATTACAAGAAAGAAGAATGGCTGCATCAATGGACCAAAATCTAGTAGGTGGATTTGATATTGGGCTTGCTCTAATGAATAACTAATAAGGTTATTCGGCAGCATCCAATCCATGTCCAAGCCTGATTTTGGAGGTCTATCACTGGGTTGAGCGTAGGGATGTAACTGAGTAGACTATTTGTCTAATTAGCTTGTTTCATTACTAAATTCATTTATTTTTACTAACTATTACTTTTCTAAACCCGTTTATTTTTTTTATTTAGAATCCCAAACCCCTCCCGTCCCAAATCCACGAAACTCATCCCAAATTCACGAAATCCGTTTATATTCAATAAGTCAAATTATCCATTAAGTACTCGTTAAACACCCGATTTAAAATAAAAAAATAAAACTAAAAAAATTATAAATGACAAAAATGTTAAATTTATTAAATTGAACAAATTTATTGGTTAAAGGGCCCCTAAGTTTTTTTTTTTTTTGTTTTAAGGTAGAAAAAATATACTCTAAATAGCAGAAATAAATTTACAAAATACACATGGGCATACTCCTGAAAAAGGATAATAAGAATCACTATATAATAAGAATTACAATCCATAAAATACTTTAAAACTCAATATGGAACAATTCATGACATGTGAAAATAACACACAACAAATCATAAATTAAACAAGTTCAAAGGAATTATTCCAATAAAGCTAAGGGCAGCTACCAATAAATTATCAAAGATCCAAACTATCAGTTCAAGCAAGATACCAATAACTCAAACCGTTTTATGAAAAAATTGAAAAAGTCTAATAAAAGAGAAAGTGGAGACAATTTAAAGTGGGAAAAAAGTTAAACAATATATATACATATATGTACAAATAACTTTTGAATTAATTAAAATGCTGAATATACAAAAAAAACAATAAGCATGGTGAAAAAGGGTAAACAAATTAAGCTTTATTTTATTTTATTTTATTTTATTAAGCAGGTATTTAACGGATACCCTATAGGTATCGGATATTGGGTACTCTATAAGTATAAACGGGTATTAGGTACCCTATAATCAAATCCCAAACCCATCCCAAACTCGCATGAGAATTAAATTTCAATCTCGAACCCATCCCAATTTCATTAAGATATTTTCTAACGGGTTTTTATCGGATTCAGTCGAGTTGGGTACCCTCATGTACCTATTCTATTGACATCCTTAATTGAGCCAATCATAGCCTCATCTACCATCTATTCAAGACCTACCATAATTACCAAAATATAGGCACCGCTTGATTTGTTAAAAATCAACAAAAATCTCTGAAAAGTTCTGAAATTTTTTAAAATTCTTTAACATATTTTGGTCATCTTGTATTTCGTAAAATCTCTATAAATATATATATTTACATATCTCAACAAATTTTTATAAACTCCGATAACTTTTTTCACAAACTTCAATAATTTTTTAATAAATTTAATGAATCTGACATAAATCTATGGGGACGGCTAGAAAAAACAGTTCTCATGATTTCTCTCTCCTACTTTTTTACACAAAAAGTCAAAATGTTCAATAACTTTTAAAAAAATTCTGAGAGAAATCTACGGAAACAGACCTAAAAAACTGTTTTTCAAGGTTTTTCTCTCCAATTTTTTATTGTAAAAATCCAAACGTTACACAACTTTCAAAAAAATTCTAACATAAATCCGTAAGAACTGACTTAAAAAACCGTTCTTACAATTTCTCTCTCTAACTTTTTACCACAAAAGTTCAAAAATTATACTATTCATCTCTAAAAAATATAGTTTGGATTAAAAATGCCAAATGCTAAAAGTTATTCCAAACTACATTTTTTTTTTGTTTTTTTCCTTATTTTTTACTACTACAAATGCTACCATAACTAGTTAATTAGTTAGTTACTTACGCGCAAAGGCTGTTGGAAATGTATATAAATAGATGAGGCTGAATTGTAAAAATTAAGTACGAAAACATTGTGATATTTGTGTCTCAATTATGTTTTCTATCAAATAAATTAAAACCCATTTCGTTTAATTTCTTTCTCAACAAACACCAAGATCCAGGTCCTTATCATTATATATGATGCTAGGAAAAACTCACTTTATTAGGTATAGGAGCCTGCAGTAGAGGGCTTCGCTTTCAGTGTAGTGATTGCAGAGCCCCCATTCCCACTTTACTAAACCAGAATTAGGACCGTCACTGTGTTAATATGTTACAACTCCCATCAATTGGAAAGGATCTTTCAGAATACTTGACAAGCAATTCCAAACAAGAAAAATATATTAAAATATATAATGTAGCAATAATAGTTGTGTAATAAAAATATATTTTAATGAGTTATTATCGAAGTGGTACCATTATCTCACCTAATTATGTTTACGTTGTTAGTTGGAAACACTTTTATTATTAATATTAATTTATTTTCTCTTATTGTACTTGTACACTCGTGATCGACTGAATAATTTTTTTTAAGCGTCAAACGTTTAGGGTTACTAATTTTTTCTTTTTTTTTTTAAATTGTGTTTGTAATGGTGAAATTGAAACTCGCGACATTTACTAATTAAATTTCTGATACCACTAGCAACGACTGTATCCATATGGCATCAAATTTCCCATTTCAACTTATGGTGCAGTTTGAAAAGGTATCATACCAAGTAGATTGAAGCCACGCATTTATGGCACAGTACCAAAGCTTCCCCAATCCTAGCCGATGCCAACGTGAGACAAGTGAAGGACCCTCTCGCTGCTGTTTGTTGAAGCATGATTGTTAGTGCCTCCCAATTTCGCCATTGAAGCCTGATGCCAGTCTTATCATCGATGTATGGCCCATATAGGTATGAGGGGTTATTGATTTGATACCATATTAAAGTATTAACTATCACCTCTTCTGAAAATTTAAAATGTGAGAAAATGACAACTTCATTATCAATCAATCGTTATTGTTTTCAAATTGATTAGCTCACCAGTTTGCTCATCACTAGGGCTCATGCTAATATCACAAATACGCAAGAGTATAGATTTAACGTGGTTCAATAACATACTTACATTTACAAGTAAGATAAATTTAAATTTTTAAATATTCGAAAGCTCCAAAAATATAATTAAGATTGTAAAGTTATGGTTCCTCTCTATGTAGAATAATCTAATTAAAAATAATTTCCCTATATACGCTTCCATTTATATATTATAGACTCCAATTTTATAAAAAAATAAAAAAATCAAATTTGAATCAATACGCAAAATCCTATAGCAATTAAGACTTTGAATCATCTGGATAGTTTGGCCTACCATCCGGACTATAGCACCAAAGTGGCCCAGAAAATCACTTGTCATCCGGAGGACGGTGCGCGCTCATGCAACCAACCGTTCCAACGTTCACACAAGCATTATCTAAATTGCAATAGCTATGCACCTAATCCTTCGGATATTAATAACTTTCATTCAGATCGTCAGACTTAAAAATTATATAAAAATATTGTATCGTACTTACCAAGCTGTATGAATGAGCTGCAACACATGTATCAACTTTGAGGCAGTAATATACCAGAAACGCGTAGCCCCTTATAGCCACCCAAAAAAAAAAAAAAGGGTTTCTATTATTTTGAAAAATGAACTTGTTTTGAGTACCTACTTTGATAATTATATTTGGAGTTGTATAAATTTGTATAAATTTATAAAAGTTAGTGTCTTATGTTTTATGTAGTGAATAAAAAATTTAAATTTTATAATCTCGTAATTCATATTTATAGAGATTTGTAGGATTTTTTATATATATTTTTTGTTTAACTTTAAATAGTGCCAATATAAGAATATTGATAAAAAAGTACAATAAAAATAAAAAGATGTGATATAAAATAATATGTAAAAAATTTTGATTAAAAAAATACAAAAATTAATTAAAATTAATAAATTATAGTGATTTTTTGTACCACCAAACAAGGCCTCAAAAGGCCTAAGCACCTCAAAATGCTATTGCTTAGGCCTTTGTTTGCTCCGAAAGCTTTCTCAACTTTTGACCCAAGTGTCCTCTGAAAGATAGGTTAACCTGGTAGCTGCACGTTGAAAGTCCTAAAAGTAATATTTTATATATCTTCATAAAATTTTCATACATATACTTTCCAAAAAAAAAAAAAAAAAAAGGATAAATGATTAGTCAGTGTTATTTTTGTTATTATTAAAACATTTATTACATTAATTATTCATTTGTACTCTATGTGTTAATGATTATACACTGATCTGAATAACATAAAAGTTATTTTAGTATTAAATTTTTTTTTCAAAAAATAATTAACGGTACAACTTCAACTATTTCAACGTAAAATACTTTTAGAAAAATATATTTACTTATATTGCAGGAAAATATTTTTCAAAAGCTTGCGTAAAAGTCTTCCTTAAAATCATTTTAATTACATTGAAATAAATACAACACACTAATGGAAAAAAAATTTTTTCATTAAATTTATGGGAGCAAAAGCTTCTACATGGCGGTCATACATTGATTTTCTCTTAGTTTTTACCGATTGTAATTCATTTCTATGCAAGGACACTTTTACAAATTAACTTGCAACATTTGTCTCTCCTATGCATGTAACAAAAGCTAACTTTCTTTCCCGCTGCAAATTTAAAGTGGAATTAATGCATGTCTGATATTCCAATTCGCAACAACAACAAATTGATGATCTTTAGCATCGAAAATTGAAGACCGGCTGTTCACCACGAGAAGCTTAATTCCTTACCTGCCAAAAGCTACAAAAGGGGGGGGGGGAATGGGAAAAAAGTACTCAGTCTACTCATATTGAATGGTAGTTAAGACTAACCAACTTAATTACATAGTAGAAATGGTCCAAGTCTTGGAGACTTTTAATCTGGAACTTTTCCTTGAAACTTGCTTTCATGTTTCTAAGTTCACTCATCATTTTGAAGAAAAAAATTCTCCTCACTAAGATGGAAATTTATGACGAGTATATTGTTGAACATAAATTACATAATACCACCCAAGTCCGTGACTCAAGCAGTAAGTAGGAGCAAGCCTCCATTGTTGACAAACAAGAGCCACACTGTAGCTGACAGAGCCGCACCAGAACCATCCAAATTAACATTCAAGCAATTCCATTTAATGCACCGAATTGATCTTTGTCTATTATTTTCAAAAATCAGTTATAGATAGAGATGATCGTGTAATATTTTGTGTGTTGCACGTCAGGAGGATTCAAGAGAGTTCAGAGAAAGAGAACGCTCTATTTTATATAAATTTTGTAACACAATATTAAAATCAATCTAAATTCAGAGTGTTTTTGTGCTTAATTGAATCCACTATCTAATATATATCTCCTCCTAACTATTATTTTAAAACCAACACCAGATATATGGGAGACATCAATGAAAAGAGTAGTTCCTATTGCAATGAATCCCAGGCAGTAGTGCATAGCAGTGTAGAATAGCAATTCCAAAATCATATTTTCCCAAATGATATTGGATCTTTGAATCCTCATACTCATATATAATAAACAAATTATGATAATCTGTTTTTTTTTTTTAAATTCCCCTCTCCTTTGATTCAATTAAGCAACCCTAGCTGAATGCAAGTAATTAAGAGGGTTTATCTTGATTGAGCACAGAATCAATATCATGATGCCTTTGGGTCATTACTTCACCTTGCAATTCAATTATATTTATAAGAGTGTATGAACCGAATTCAATTTTGGTCTGGTTCAAAGAGTTTGTAGTATGACTTTAAAATGGAAATTTTTTGGGATTCTATGGTGATAACGGAGGGATCGGGCCGATATCTGACCCGTTTATGATCTTGTATGCGGAATTAGGGTTTTTGTATATATCTATCTTCTTCACAGTACAATCTAGTATTCATCACTTTCTGTACCAATCTTTTAACATAATTACTTTTTTCTCCTCTATCCGTAATTTTTTCCGTCTTAAGTTTTTCATGTAAAATCTCGTGTGTAATATTTTTTTTTCTTTGTTGCTTAATTGAGTGAATTTCTAACAATATTATACAATCATACAGAGAGAAATTAATCTTTCAAACCACCACAATAAAAAGAGAGAAATTAAATAAGGTAGCTATTAATATTTCCATTAATCCTTCTATAAGCTTTAAATTCACGATAACTAACTACAAATCAAACCCTGAATTGCATCTCAATAATCACTAGCTATTAATGTATATGAAATCTTTTGGCACTGTTATTCTAACATTAATGCATCAAACTTGGTTAGGTTATGTAATCACTAAATGAAATATAAACTTAAAGCTATTGGCATAGAACATATATGGTCCATATATGTAAACTAGGATCAGAGATCATCTAAATAGAAGAAGGGTAGGAACCCGATCACTTTCATGGATTTCCTTTGGCTCATGAAAGTACTCCTTGTCCCTTGTTTTCTTTTCCCCAAACAAGGGAAAATGAGAGGGAACGGAAATAGTGAGATCAAGGTTTAAGTACTCATGCGATGGGTGGTCATCTTCAAGGCAACTTGCAGCATCAGAGGCCCAGTCATTATCAGCAGCAGCAGCAGCTGTGTTTGAAAGCTTGGAGGCATTGATCATGGACCCAGATGATGAAGTGGCATGAGTCGATGAATTACTGGACTCGTTTAATTGTGGGCGAGGAAGTGTTTGGTTCAATCGATGGTTATTCGGATCGATACCCATACTTATGAGCTTTCTCTTTATGTGGGAATTCCAGTAGTTCTTCACTTCATTGTCAGTTCTTCCTGGTAATCTCCCCGCTATCAATGACCACCTAATTAATAGTCCATGCAAAAGGTAGATTCATCAACAAATTAATTAATCACCCATTAATTATAGACAAGAAGCTACATATATATATAGAGAGAGAGAGAGAGAGAACAAAATATATAAATTTTTACTAAAAAAATGAGGCCAAAATAATAAAAATGCATTAATTATAAATATAATTTATTTATTTATTTCAAAAAAATAAATTCATAATCATGAGACATTATTCTAATTTAAAATTTTAAATAACGTAATATTATTCTACTTTTTGCAGGCATATATTTGTGGTATTTTATTTTGTTTTATTATTATTATTATTATTATTATTATTATTATTATTTTTGCAGGAATAGTATTTTTCTTCCGGAAAATGCGCGCGCGCGAGCAGGGGAGAGAGAGAGAGAGAGAGAGAGAGAGAGAACCTGTTGCCGAGGAGGGCATGGAGCTTGATGATGAGATCTTCTTCATCTTGAGCAAAGTTACCCCGTTTGATGTCTGGCCTAAGATAGTTTATCCACCTCAGCCTGCAACTTTTACCACAACGCTGCAACCCTAAGCCACAACATGAAACAAAACGACATAAGAGATAAATGATTATCAACGGTTCAGATTAAACAGTGAAACCACTCTCCGGCATTCTCCATGATCGTGAATAAGAAGAAGAAACACTATCAAGGTTTAGAGAGAGAGAGAGAGAAACCTGCAGCCTTGGGGAGGGTACGCCAACCACCTTCACCGTGAGCTCTAATGTAATCAATAAGTTTCTGGTCTTCTTGCTTGGTCCAGGCTCCCTTGTTGATATCTTGTTTATCGCAGCAGGGCTTCCTCATTGTTATCCGCTTCGATCCAAATATACCCACTAGAAATTCCAATATATATATATATATAGAGAGAGAGAGAGAGAGAGGGGAAAAGAGAGATCAAATGAAGCAAAAATTTGTGGGATGGAGAGCAGTAGAGCATAGAAGATGGCACAAAGTGGGCTAAATATAAATCAATCTCCAAGTCATCATATATTGCGAGAGGGAGAACCCAATATATAAATTGACTTGGACCGGCAGTTTTGGCTGTTTGAGTTAGGTGGGTGGTGTGGTAGGGTTACTGGTCAAGTCCTCACGAACCACAAGAAACGGCGAGAAATTGTGCGTATATGTATCTACATTAGCCCTTTTTAATTGGCTGTCATTTAGTCCTTCGTTTACTGTCGGTTGTTTTACCGTTAAGAAAATGTCTCTATCCTCAACCCCATGCATCCATCTTTTGTATATATCTATGTATATCCACAGTACTTAATTTTTCATTGGATGTATCGTATGGCAATCCACCAGTCCAATTCCTGACCACCAGTCTTCTTTAATTACTCGGGAGGATATCAGATATACAGAATTCAACTATATATATATATATATATATTATGGACATCAACCACCCTCTCCAGAAACTATCAATAGAGATGCTAAAGTAAAGCCAATGGCATTTATGAACTCTAACGTTGAATAACAGAGTGATTATGGCTTTTTCTTCTTTCTTGGTAATCACATATTTGTGGGTATATATATATATATATATATATGTACTTGGTGTCCAAAAAATTTATTAATTCTAGTGTGTGTGTGTGTGTGTGTATAAGAGATGATAAACTGATATTTATAAACCACCATCTTTATGCTAGGTGTTAAAATCATTGATACCTGTAGGGGACAGTGATGGGCATGTGATGATAGGCAGGCTGAAGCATGGAAAGTATAAATAGCAAAATGTAAAATTATATGAGAAACTCTGAGGGGGGCAAATGAATATATGTATATATGTATTATTGGATGAACAAAAAATCTAACTGCTGGCATCAGTATCTTTCTCACCAGCAATTCATAGTACGCATTTGGTGCAAACTCTCAGCGGTTCTATGCTTTGACAGGATGTTATCCAACTTTCTCTGCTCCTTTCCTTGGAATTACTTTATTATTGCCGGGATCGATCAAGGTATCCTGTCCACATTTTTGCATCTCAAAATTGGCAATACCTTCAGCTAGCTTTATCGCATCACCATTTGGTCACAGACTCACGTCTATGGTTCACTATATTTTGTAGTATTGTGCGATGCGTGCATGAGATTGTTTGAGTTTTAGTTACAATTAGAGTTTGTCTGACTCAATAATTCAGTGGTGGAGGTATGCTTAGGCCATGGTGAGTAGTATTTTGGGTAAGATTTTGGCTTAATTTTTTTTAATATTAATAGTATATAATATATTTATAACTCAGTTTAATTTACAGTCTATAATTTAGTTTAATATTTAATTTATAATTCAGGATGAGAAAAAAAAATAAAAAATCATTTCTATTTGGTAATCAAAGGCGAGAAAATTTTCTAACTCGGCCCCTACTTAATATTTTAAGTTTTTTTTTAAATTCATTTTTCTTTAAGATTGAAAAAAAATTGAAATAAGATATATAATATGATATATAATACAACATATAATTCCCCCCCCCCCCCCAAAAATTCACTCCAACATTAAAAATAAACCTAATACATAAAAATAGTTTTATGTATTATATATGACACATAATTTTTCTTTTTACATATATTAAATTATACAAACCCAATTCCGGTCCAAAAACAATTCGGGCATGTATTTATTTTAAAACGTTTCTCAATTTCAAATGTTAGATGTTGTTAATACTCTTTTTTATTTCAAATTATTTCTTAATTTTACTATACCCTTTCAATTTTTTGTTTAAATTCTTAACTTATTTTATAATAATAAGTTTAATTAAAATTACTATTATTCCTAATTATATTAAATTTATTTCTGAATGATTTTATAAAAAAATAACTCAAATTAAGAAATGACCTACTTGTAACAAACATTGTACTGAGTCATTGTGGTCACTGGCAAGGCCCGTTCGCCGCAATGTCAACACTTAAAAGCGCTTGAATCCTTGACCCAACAAAAAAAAAAAAAGTTTAATCGTTATTAATTTTTTAAATTATTTTTAATTAAATTTTATTATGTATCGCCTTTATACAAACTTTTATTTTTTCTTTTGACGAAACCAAACACCGCATTAACCATCTTCCTACTCTTTACTTGAGAGTATTACGGAATTGAACCGGTTCCGACTCTATGTTAAAAAAAAAAAAAAAAAATTCTTTCAGACTTTAAACTAAAATATAAAATTAACAAAATTTATTAAATTAAATTTGCCTCAACAGTTAAATTAATTAATCGAGGGGAAAAGTTTTTTCACAACAAAAATTAATGAATAAATGTATATTTTTATCAAATATATTTTATTTTTTTAAAAGAAACCCCATAAAGGATATAACTTTCCATATTACATTTCAATTAATTCTCTTCTAATCTTCACTTTTATTTATTTGATCACACTCTAACCATATATAATTTTTCATACTTTACAATCATTGCATTTCGATTAGTTTTCTTTTAAACTTCACATTTATTTTAAAATTAATTTTAATTAAATTAAATCGAGGCGATTAGACCATTTAAAAAAAATCATGTCCGTTAATTAATACACTTCATCTTTTGAAATATATTTTTGCACTTAAGCCCTTCTAGTCCATTTATTATCCAGTGTTGTTGTTTGGTGGAAGCTGCAAATCATACAGAGAAAGAATAGGGCTGGGAATGGGATGGATACATCCCATGTGTTGTTGACTTACAAGTGAAGACAATGTTAAGTGCCTCGCGTTGGAGCGGCAGCCCACCCCCAATCCCCGATTGTTAGGTCATTCCATTAATTTACATAAGCCCGTAGGGTTAGGCTGAAAGGCCGAGGCCCAATATCTGGGAAACAGCGTTTGAGTGGTGCAAATGGGCCGAATTAAGTTGAGCCGGGCTTTGTGCTGATCAAAGCTGGCCCAATCACATGTTTCTCAAGTTCAAGTCAACCTTGGAAGTAGAAAATTTGATCTCGAGTTCGCTCATTAAAATTCTTTTATATCTAATAATATTAAAAAAAATCAAACTTTATTTAATATTATCAAATTGTTATCATACCAATAATAATCTCTATTATAAAAAATAACTGATGTGTAACGACCCGCATTCATATAGTACAATATTGTCCGTTTTGGGTTTGGTAAGCTACTTCCCAGGAGATCACCCATCCTAGTACTACTCCCACTGGAGCACGCTTAATCCTGAAGTTCCCACTGAACCCAATGCCTTCACGGTTTTAAAACGCGTTGTTTTATATGGATATCGAATATTACATATATGTCACTTCCTTCCACGACCCAGGTGATGTGGGATGGGAGGCATTGCTTCTCTGTTTCACCTCCCACTTTATTCTCTTGCAGGCAGAGTCCCTTACAGGCAGGTCCCTCACAGTCACTCACAATATTTATTTGTAACGACCCGCATCCATATAGTACAATATTGTCTGCTTTGGGCTTGGTAAACTACTTCCTAGGAGGTCACCCATCCTAGTACTGCTCTGACTAGAGCACGCTTAATCCTGGAGTTCCCATCAAACCCAGTACCTTCACGGCTTTAAAACGTGTTATATTATATTAATATCGAATATTACATATATGCCACTTCTTTCCACGATCCAGGTGATGTGGGATGAGAGGCATTGCTTCTCTGCTTCACCTCCCGCTTCACTCTCTCACAGGTAGAGTCCCTCACGGGCAGGTCCCTCACGAGCAGGTCCCTCACAGTCTCTCACAATCCTCCCCCCTTACAGGGCACGCGTCCCTGCGTGGCCTCCTACTTCACTTTCCCGGAGACAGAGTCTCTCACAAGCAGGTCCTCCACACGTGGGCCCACGCGTGATCCCACACTTTTGGTTGGATATTGCCTCTGATACCATTTATAACAACCCGCATCCATATAGTATAATATTGTCCGCTTTGAGCTTGGTAAGCTATTTCCTAGGAGGTCACCTCATCCTAATACTGCTCCCACTAGAGCATGCTTAACCCTGGAGTTCCCACTGAACCCAGGACCCTCACGACTTTAAAATGCATTGTTTTATATGAATATCGAATATTACATATATGCCATTTCTTTCCACGATCTAGACGATGTGGGATAGGGGGCATTTCTTCTCTGCTTCACCTCCCGCTTCACTCTCCTGCAGGCAGAGTCCCTCACGGACAGGTCTCTTACAGTTCCTCACAATATATGGATGTGGGTCGTTACATAATGTTTATGAGAAATTAAATTTTAACATCTTAAATACTTGATGATTGATTAACAAATTCATCACAAATTAAATTAAGAACTTAAAATTTAAAAGAATAAGAGGAGCTAAGTGTAATTTTAGTTAGTTTGGCATTTATAATTAAATTTTAACTATTTATTAAACGGATGGGGTCAATTTTTATAATATTTCAAAATAAGTGAGATAAGTGTAATTTTTAAATGTTAAGGGTAATTGTAATTATCTGAATGTTAAGAATGAGTAAGTGTAATTTATTTTTTTAACAATTATTTTGATGAATATGGGTAATATTCAAAAGATTATTAAAAATTTTTAAAATTTAATAAAATAAAAAAATTAATTGAAATTTTCATTTTCAAGCCGACCCTTGAAACTAAACACCCTAAACTGCATGGCTGGCTATTATGAGAGTTCAAGCCTCCTTTTTGGCGCTTTTAGTGTTTCACAAATTGTAATTTAATAATTTTTTAAGTGTTTGAAGTACAATCAACAAATCACAGTTAAAAATTTTAAACAATAAAAAATTTGTTCGAATAAGTTTGCACATTACTTTTTAAAATTTTGTGCAAAAATTTTAAAAAAAATATAGCAATCCGTTGTGCCTTATCAAAAATTTTTAAAATTCAAAATAATTTATAACATTTTTTAAAATTTTGTAGTTTTCTTCTACTAAAATTACCGTGTCCCCGCAATGTGACTCCTTAAAGAAGTATTTGATTAGTTAAAAAATACAGTAAAAATATAAAATAAAAATAATATATGATAAAATTTTAATTAAAAAATATAAAAAATTAATAATAATTAATACATTTTAATTAATTTTAATCAACTAAACATCCCCAAAACAAAACAATAATAGGACGAGTTCGGTGAAGTGAGGAACTGCAGAAGTTTCTTAAATTGTTTAGAAAAAATAAAAAATTAAAACCCAAAAAAGGGCAACCAAAAGCAAGTACAAAAGTCAATGATTTTGTTGACGTGTCTTCATACGATTGGATATCTGCTTTTGGGCTTCACGTTTTTGTTCTCACGGCACCCTTGTATTCCAGACGCCATATATATAATGGTATCTATATGACGAGAGTGACAGCGAAACCCTAGCATCGTATTTTGTCCGCTGTGCTTCAAAGTTTGAAGCTTGGTAGCGATGACGTCATTAGAAAGCAACCGGTTTTGACCTAACAAAGCTCGAAATCACCAAATTGCCCTCGCGCATTGAATTTTCCCTGATTGCTGGATCCAAATTCCAATACGATACGTGCGACAGCCGGCAATTCAGCAATTTTTGGTAATTGACGGAGAGAGTCCTATTTCATTCAGTAATCAATATAAAAGAAACAAGAAGCGCATGTTCTATAGAGAATACATATATATATATGAATGATAAAATCTGTGACCACAAATCGGCTTCAATTGAAAGCAGACCAGGGAATTGGCACTTTCAGGTGAAGTTTTCCTGCAAATATTCGTATTCACATTATATAGATATGCACATGAATGTCTGCATTTTTGCTCAGTATGTACTGATTTTGAAGTTATCTTGACCGGAAATTGTAGGTTGAGAAGCTCGAAGAAGTCAGCAATGGCGCAGGCGCCCCCAATCCTTTCCTTGGTTCTGCCATCAGAAACAGGTCGGGTACTCAGCATTCAGTCTCACACTGTACAGGTATTGCTTTCTGCTTGTATTCCAATTTCGGATTCTCAATTCTTTTTAATAGAATGTCCTGCTTAGTTGTTTAGAGATTGAAATTGAATAAGGAAGGATATTCCGAAATGAGTGATAATTATTGTGCGGATAAGAATGAAATGTAGTTTGAGACCATAATTGAAACAAATTAATATGTAAATTTGTGGGAAGTGCATGCATATTTGGAACCATGACTAGAGTCAGAACCCAATTGCAACCGTGATGATTTGAACATTAGTGATGCAGCCTCCCTCTAACAGATTTATAATTACCTTTTTTTTTTAATGCTAAAAAGATAAAATGGAATTAAAGAACTTGAAAGCGGTTTGGAATTGTCCCCCCCACCCCCCCACTTCAAATTTAAATGCTTATTTATAAGGTCTTTTTTTTTTTCCCCTTCCCCCACAAGAACCCTCCTAGATGGCATTAATACACCTCCAAGGGTGCCGAGTCTGTGCCCAACAGGTGGTGTACACTGATACTATCACCAATGGCAATGGGCTGACGCATGGACATGCCTAGGGTTTTTGTACAAGTTTGAAGAAAAACAAGTAGAGGTCAAAGGTTTAAATTAACGAAAGAAGTATTCTCATTCATTTTACCCCTTGTTAAGCTTTTGAATATTGGAAATACTAATCCAGTACAAATTCTATATATTTGAAAATACTTGAAATCTTTTTATAGTCTCCTTTAAGATGTAAAAATAGGAAACTGATTATCTTTTGTTATCTTCATTAAAAATAAACAAACACTTATTTAATCATCTAACAAATAAATAATTTGTTTTCTGTCTTTGTATATAAATTTATTTAATTACTTATTGGCATGTTCACGTTTGCGTCCTAATTTTTTGAAATTGAATCTTTTAGCATTTTTGTGACATGTCACATTGTATTTCATGTTTGTATCCGTATCATGTCCTACCATATCTTGACCCTATATCATTGCTTTCCAGGAGATCTCAATCTTTGATAGATGGAGGCAATGGACTTTCTACTTCTAGATGGAATTACTCATTTGAAAATACATGTTGGAGATTATGGTTTTGTTCTCTATTGATGTTTTTGTTGTCTATCATCAGGGATATGTGGGCAATAAGTCTGCTGTTTTTCCTCTTCAGCTACTGGGCTATGATGTGGATCCAATAAATTCAGTGCAGTTTTCAAACCACACAGGCAAGATGCTTATATTACTTCACTCAAACAACCTGACACCTGACATGCGGTGCGAGGTCATCTGTGAATCTGTATAAGTTTTGGCATTAATATTCAAAATGTGGATTTGGTCATTTTTTTAATTAACCTGAGAATTGTGCAGGATACCCAACTTTTAAGGGGCAAGTTTTGAATGGCCAACAACTGTGGGATTTAATTGAAGGCCTTGAAGCGAATGACTTGCTATTCTACACTCATTTGTTAACTGGTATATATGTATAATTGGCCCCTATAAGGATTTATCTTCCAAATATTTGTTTTTGTTTGCCAGGGGACTAGTTGCTATGTCTAGATTATCTGATGGTATGCGGAAATTGGTACATTAGTTTGACTTACAGTTTTGTTTGAGAATAGCTTTTATCACAGACAATATATGTATATATATTCATGCATTTGAATTTTCCACAAATTGTGGCCGGAAAAAGAAGAAAAATCTTAGTAGATCTATTTTCTCAAACTTTGCACTAATTCAAATGAACTGGAAATTGGAAGAATTAGACCAAGGCATGGAGAATACCCTTTATAAGGTACAGTGCATATTCAGGGAAAATATTTACTTCGAGAGAGTACTCAAGGCGTTTTCTCTTGACAACTAAATATGCTTTTTGTGATTGAAAATCTCATCTTGTTTTCCTTTTCGTTGCCTTTCTTATCAACATTAGTTTAGAAGCCTTTTGCTTCACTTGGATTCTTTGATGAATATGCTCCTTTTATATTAGTTTATTGCATCTTTCTTGTATCTGCTATTTTTGTTGTGTCCTTTATTTTATTTTATTTTATTTTTTTGTTGAGTTTCAAAACTTACTTTTCCATTTTATGAGTCACTAACTTGTATATCTCTAGGTTATATTGGTTCTGTCTCCTTTCTGAACACTGTATTAGAAGTCATCAGTAAGCTTCGGTCTGTCAATCCCAAACTTACATATGGTGAGTTGGATACTGAACGCTGAAAGTTCTTGCTTTTCATGAAATTAGTTTTGGAATGTGCTTTATTTTCCCTTTCTATTCATCAATTTTCCATGAAGTTGGACTTAGGAGTTTATGTCATTAGTTTTTGGTCTTTTGGTTTATTGAGCTCATACATGGATGTGTAGTTTTTATCTATTCTTTTGTGGCCTGAGGGTTGATAGCTGTTTAATTATTTTCTCATTGCTTTGTTGTGTTGTGATTGAAAGCATTAATTTATTAAAGAACAATGCTTATTTTTTATGCTCCATGTTCAATTGTCCAAGGCCTACATTATTGGAACCAATCAAGTGTCTTAACTTATTCTTGAAAATATAAAATTTATTTCAGATTTTTGTAAAATTAAGGAAACGTGATTATTTTCATATTTAAAGATCTCCTAATTATTTTTGAATATACTTAACATTATGAAAGGGGTTTACTTATTATTATCTGAGTGGATAACTATTTTAATTAATTTTGGAATGTTAAAATACTCGCTTTGTTTCAAAGGGTAGATATAGACAATTTTGAAATAAATTTTTGTATTGATATTTTCCCAATTTGTCCTATAGATTCTTTATTATCGCTGTGCTTGATAATGCAAGGAAACTAAATATATTTACTGTGGTTCAGATGGTTATCTAAATAATTTCTGGCTAGCTTATGCCAGTATTCCATCATAGCAAGAATTGTGTTGCAGAATATTTTACTAAAGTAATCTGGAAGAGACATGATCGGATAGATTCGATTAGGATTCAAACATGCTGAGTTGTTGAGGAAATATTATTACCTTCTATTTAATGTTGAAGATAATGTTCTTGCGAAGAATCTTGTTCTCTTTACTAATTCTAGACTTTTGTAGTTTGCGATCCTGTATTAGGTGATGAAGGAAAGCTTTATGTACCTCCAGAATTGGTAGCAGTATACCGCGAGAAGGTAGATTTTTTAGTTTCATAACGTGAAGCTGGACTTTATATTTTAATGAATGTAGTGTCCTTGTGCTGGTCTTGGAAATCTGAAGTGTGGGTGGCCCAAATCAGATTTATACTGTGGCTTTCATTTGGAGAATCAAAAGTTGCTTTGTCATGCTTGATAAACAATGCTTGTTCCGACCTTTTAGTTTAGTACTTCTTAGAAATTGTTTCTTATTGGTTTAACTGGGGCTTGTATTTATTCAATTTTTGTACTATGGTCTTGGATAAATTATACCTTGAATGATTATGAACATTGAATAGATCTTATAACATTTTGATTCATTTTTTCTTTCATGGCATTATTTAATGCTATGGTTTCAAGGTTTGAGGTCTCTAACATTCTTGAAATTTGGGAGAAAGTGATTCAATTATTATGGCCTCATCTTGTCATGAAAGTTGCCTGTTTGTTTTCATTTTGTTGCCGCATAAAAGGCAATAATTCATTAATGATTGATATCATTATTATACATTTTTTATATGCCCCTTTTCTTTAGGTTGTCCCTGTTGCTTCAATGTTGACTCCTAATCAGTTTGAAGCTGAACTGTTGACTGGGTTAAGGTATTAATTACATCTTACCGATACCTGTCTGTTTTCATTCTCCATGATTTCAGATCTTGCTTTTCTTACTAAATAGGCTGGTGACATTAGATGGGAATTTCACATGTAAAGACAAATAAAGGCATGCCCACATGGGGCAGTGTAGCGGTGAGACCTCTACCAATTGAAGTAGAGGTCATCAGCTCATATCCCTTCAGGTTCTGGTGGGGTGCGTCAAGAACTCTGGGGGTTAGTCCCACCAAAGGTGGGGGCACTAAGTGTTATATAAGATAATAAGGCATAAAATCTTGTGTACACAAAGATAGATGCTTCCATGCTGAAACCTCATAAATTGTCCATGTCAATTGATGCAGCTTGGAAATATTCATGAATTTTAGTTCCAATTTGTTCACATCCTAGACATGGTCCTATATGTGGGTTTATGGATGATGGAACTGAGTTCTGATGGGGAGCAACCTTGTAGACATTTGTCTATTCATTTCATTGCATTGGACAGTTGTCCCGTCTGAGTTGGTTCACTTGTCACAGGATTTTATCCGAGCAAGATGGCCTGAAAGCCTGTAACATTCTTCATGCTGCTGGACCACCAAAGGTCTGTTAATACTTGTAATACAGGCCTATTCAACATGACAATTACTATTTCATTTGCTTCTCATTTCTTTTGAATTGCATCTTCCTATCTTACATCTTTACATTTTTTTTCAATTTTAAACAGAATTCTGGACGGCTGTAATGCGCACATTGTATGTGTATGTGTGCGTGCCAGTGGAACTGCTTGTATTGAATGGTTAAATGATTATAATAGACTTTGAAAGCCTAAAATGAAGGCTATGGGTCCCACAATCATCAAGTAATCTTTTTGGTCAAAAGGAAAGTGTATAGTGTTTGGGGGTCTTTATTTTTATCTATTCTAAGTTAGCATGCTCCTGGGTTTTGTTATTCCGTTTTTTTTGGTTTTTAAGAGTTAAAAGTCATTAACTTCCAATTTTTCTGTAAATAGGGTCTAGTTTTGGTCCATGGGTTGTAATATGGGTCAAGTAATGTTGTGTGGTTTTAGGCAGACCTTATTTTCAGTGCAAGGATGGTTGGGAAAAAGTTGCAATGACAGTTCCAGCCATCTTTATATTCATTTCACAATCTCTTTGGGTATGATAATACTTTCATTGCTCTTGCTATAATGTGTGCTCCTCCAAAAAGACTTTTGCTACCTTGTTTCAACCTTCCGAATTTTGGGGCATCCGAGACAGCAAAAGTTTACCAGGGTTTTGCTGCAGTGGTGATTGCCTGGATTGGTTGGACTGAAAATATTTTAGTATATTTGAAGTTGCTCAAAAAGCCGTTATAGCAAAATTATGACAATGCTACCATGGCTAGAGTTTCCATTTTACTGCTGTTAAAAAAAAAAGGACTTTTGAAGTTGTATAAAGTGTATTTTGTGGCAGAATTCCATTTTAATCCTCCTTGCCAAACTCAAATTTCAGTTACTAAAAGTTTTAACTGGGTTTTGAACTCCTAAGTGTCTGTGTTACATCTTCATCTGGTTCAGAGTACTCTCATCGCAACTATGGTACCTTGACGTTAGGGGGAGAGTCAAATTGAACTTATGTGGATCTTTATTGGGAATCTTGATTTCATGAGAACAAGAGCATGTTTGAAGATGCAATTGGGAGAATTGTTCCTTTTTTCCAAGGTTGGCCATGATAAGTTTTGCTATAAGGCATGGATTCTAGCTATTTTGAGTCATAGATTCAATTTTACTAGCAGTTTGGTGCTTGCCACCAGTCATTAGCTTTAGCGGTATCACCTTCCACTGCCCAAGTGGGAGGAACATGGTTCAATGCCCAATTGGAAATGTTTGTCTTAGTTGTGAAAACACAAAATTCCAAAGTTTGGTGCTGAGCTATTTCTCAAATTAAGGTGGTTATCTAATCGTAGAGGAAAAGGAAATAAAGAGAGAGCTTTAAGGAATGTTACATGACCTGTCCTTAGCACATATTTATATGTATTTTATTGAAAATTGAGTGATCAAGGTAGTGGTACTCTTATCTAATATATTTTGAGGCACTGCTTTAGTTATATACTATGTTATATGAATTCTTCTAAATGTATTGCATAACTGTGCCAAATATTTGATACTTGGACAAGGATACTTGAGAGTATGGATAAGGCATATGTGTCCCAATATAATTGAATATGTATATAAACATATTTAACAGTTAAATTTTAGTACATAATTTATGCGTGAAATACTCTAATGGAATGTCGTTATTACCATATTATCTATAAAATAAAATAATTATCTAGGTATATTAATATTTTTTGTATCCTGTATCCTTGAATGATAGAATAATGAATTGGACTCTCAGATATGTACCATACTCGAATCCATGTAACATAGGTTATATATGCAATTCACTATGTAAGTGTAAATAGTAAAAGACTGCAAACCCCAAGTGGTTAGATGGGATGGTCTTGGACTGGGACTTAGGGGCTTACCACCCCAAGGTCTCAAGTTCAAGTCTCCTCTCTAGCAAAACTTGGGGCCAGCCTCCCGGGCGCAAAGCGTAGTAAAGGTTGGTAGGACGGGCCTCCTTGGCTGGACGAACCGTATCCAGTTCTTGGGTGTGGGTCCGACTCTCCGCCGCTACGCGAGTTCGCGATTTACCGCTATACATGTTGAGGGGCCGGTATGTGTGGCACAAACCAAAAAAAAAAGTAAATAGTAAAAGACTGCAGTTGATGCACTTTAGAAAGATGCTTCTTCATCAGCTTGTATTGTTGTGTATGGTATTTCCCTTTGGCGAATTCAAGAATCTCCAATGAGGAGGGCCGAACTACTGGGGGCCAACACTTTGGGGGAGAGGAGGAGGGGGGTGGAACCTCCTATGCCTAAAAATTTTTAATTGAAAAAATAAGGCATCTAGTGAAATCTTAGGATGGGTGCATGGCCCCCCTATAGTCCATACATAGCTCAGTACCTGAATCTATTGTTGTTTGTATCTCATATATTTTTATACCCTAAAATCATGGTTATAGAAAATTATTTCTTTGGGAATTATCTATGAATTTTATACCATGGTTATTCGAAGGAAACTGAATGACTAGAATAGGCAGATATACTTAGCTGGTAGCACTGTTGCACAGGAGAAAGCCATCGGTAGACAAAGATGATAAGGCACATTGGATGGCATCCAAGTTGGGAAAGTTTGAGGTTAAATCCGTATATATGATCCTTTGTGGGGCTAGAGGAGCAGAGTTCCTGTAGAAAAGAATTTGGTCGGGGTTGTGCCTTCTAAAGTGGCATTCTTCATTTGGTGTTGCCTTCACGGAAAAATTTTTAAATGTGGATGATCTCAAAAGGAGAGGTTTTGCAATGGTCAATAGATGCAGTCTGTGTAAGGTTCAAGAGGAGTCTGTAGATCATATATTCATTCATTGTAGGTGGACCAAGGAGTTATGGGATCTATTGCTCTCCAGGTTTTGAGTCCGGCAGTTTTTCTTAAGAAGATAAAGAGTTTGTTTGAAGCTTGGTGGGGATCTAGACCAAGAAAGAAGTTTAGAAAAGCATGACATATGGCTATTTTTTGTTTTGGTTGGTGTGAAGAGAGAGGAACCGTAGAATTTTTGAAGTCACAAAAGTGTCTCTAGTTAAAGCCCAGCGTGTTTGTTTGTACCAATTGTATAATTGGGTGAAAGTGGGTATAGATCCGGATGTAGTCTTTTTTTAATTTTGTGAAGGCTCTCTTTGCTAAATTGTGTGGGGCTTGTATTGGCAGTTTCTTAATGCCTTCTTTCTTTTTTCTTCTTAATGAAATTTTTTATTCTTTAAAAAAGAAAAAACAAGAAATAAAATAAAATTATATAGATATTCATCTATATACTAATGTGACACTATCTAACTGATAGTTCTTACATCTCTTATTCTTTCTGTGCGGCTGCATATTGTGAAAATCTTGGTCATTTTTCAGGTGGTGATAACAAGCATAAGTATTGATGGCAGTCTTCTCCTTATTGGCAGTCATCAAAAAGAAATGGTGAGTCTTTGTCTGAATTGCAAGGTTCTATTCGAGGTTTAAAAATTTAAATTTTATAATGGTTTGGTCACTCCAGAACCTAAAATGTTTCGTTGATTGTTGCTAGTGTTCCAGTGTTAGAGGTGATTATATGTTACATTATTACCTTTTTTGTTGTTATTTTAATTTATCATTTTGTAAACATAGCAATGGCTGATACCGTGTATTCTTTTATGGGTTTATCTATTTGTATATATGTATCTATTTATATATATCTCGTGATGCTTTGGTGGTGTCTGTTTGTGGGACAATGTCACATTTCTTGGTGCGTGGACTTCCAGCACATTTTTGGTCCATTGAACAGGTACTGGTTTCATTTTTGGACCCTGCTTGCAGGTTTGATGTCACCCTGCTGCCACAACCCCACCCCTTGCTCACCCGCCCCTGCATGGCCTGAATTGGAATTTTATTATTTGTGGATCTGCGATATTGGGGTTATGGGTCTATGTTTGATCCAGCTTGTTTCTAAAGCATCTATTTTACCTTCCTGTTTATGCTTTGATAAGCAGAAATATGATTTGTGTGGACAAAACCAAATAAAAAACCAGAACCGGAATTTTGGTTTCAGAAAATTGGTTTTGAGAATATTTTTTCAGTAAGTGTTTTAAAAGCTAGTATCTAATTCAAAAAATGCATTTGGTGATTATATTTGGGAAAAAATTTTGAAAAGAGAATAAAAAAGATATATATATATATTATATTATAAATGTAAATAAAGTTTAGATATATAACTTAATGGCACATTGAAATGCAAAAAAAAAAAAAAAAAAAATGGAAAAAGCCAAGATCACCAAATGTAGTTTTATGAAAGATGCAACATAGACTATTTGGGTGGAAAAAGGAGCTATCTGTCTAAAGGCGCACGAGTCACTCTTATTAGGAGTGCTTTCTCTAGCATGCCAACAGCATTCATGTCTTTGTTTAGGGTGCCAAAGGCATTCTGTAAGGGGTTAGAGAAGTTGCAAAGAGACTTCCTATACGGTGGTACGGGAGACAAGTTCAAATATCATTTATTTAAATGGAATTCGGTGTGTTCTCCTATTACAAAAGGGGGTGGGGGCAACAGAAGTCTTATTTGTTTTAATGAAGCTTTGGTGTGTAAGTGACTATGGTGATAGGCCTTATAATGGAAATGATTTGCGCCTTATAATGGAAGTGATTTGCAATATCTAATTGTGGAATCTTTTGGGGTGGATGGTCTACTCGTGAGGTGACTAGTCTTTATGGCACTAGCCTTTGGAGAAGCATTTGTAATTTATGAAGTAATATGTCTAATCAGGTTTCTTTCAAAGTGTGGAAGGGTGACAGGATCAAATTTTGGTTGTTTATGTGGCTAGCCGAGGGTGGTCTGAAAGTGTTATTCCATAATTGGTGGTGTCCTTGTTTGGCACATCTCGCTCCATAGGCGATTCTCTATTGGGAAGTTGATTGCTTTTTAGACTTTCTTCAATTGTTACAATTACAAAGGGTCAAAGTAGGTGTGGATGGTATTGTGTGGAAACATTCCAAGTTAGGGATGTCAAATCTATGTCTAGGTAGTACCTTGTAGGCAGTCGTGTCAACAATTTTTCATGGAAGAACATTTGAAAGTTTGGTGTGCCTCTTAGAGTTGCATTCTTTATGTGGTAAGTGGCCCATGGAAAGGTACTCATGATAGATAATTTAATTGCTAGAAGGAGAATTTTAGTGAATTGTTGTTGCTTGTGTAAGGAGGACGGAGAATCTATTAATCATCTTTTTCTTTGTTGCCCTTGATCTAAACAATTGTGGGAGCTATTGTTATCTTATTTTGAAATGTTTTAGGTATTCCTTAAGAGTCATGAAGCAATTTCTAGAGTTGTGGTGGGGTACTCAAGTTGAGAAAATGAGGAAGGTGTGAAGATTAATTCCCTTTTGCTTAATGTGGTTAGTTTTGGGTGGAGTGGGGGAAAGATAAAATATATTTCTATCTTGTATAGATGGACAGTGGAGGAAAAGGACTCATATTTATTTTCCTTTTTGAATTTCATTGAATAGATGGAGATTTGAACTATTGTTTTGGTGTAGACACCTATGTTAACTGGACTTGTTGCTCCCGGGCGAAGTACCCGTGTTGGCACAACACGACACTGGTTCTGGATTTGACACAAAGTCTTCTACCTTGTATAGGACTATGCTGGAACAAGGGTTGGTGTTTGGTGGTTGTATGCTCTGTTTACGAAAGGAAGCTACACGCACTCTCATGCGCAAGTGAAGCTGAAACAAGTATAGCTCACTCGGCATGGGGCTCATTTTTCAGCTAACTCTTTGGTCAACAAGCGTCGTCGAACGATGTCCAAATCACTGATGAACTCAATTTAGTGCTACAACCACTTGTTGATGATAGAGATGGAGTTGGTTTCACAATGTTGATAATGTGGAGAGAGACGATGATCGATCTTGAGCAACGATTAATCGGTCGATCTTGAGCTGTTCCCCTTGAACAATGATGAAGGTCAATCTCCTCAGGGGTCGTGCTAGAAAACCATAACCTACAACGATGTCGTTGTGGGCCCCTATGCTGAACTTGTTTTTTTTTGGCCCCAGATAAGATATAAATGATTTACTAATTATTATAATAAAGTTATATTTGTTTTGAAAATTTGAAAGAACTTATTTGATAACAATAAATAAATAAATTTTATTATTCTTTTTAACTCATTTATTTTTTCATATTTTATTTTGAGATCTGATCTTACATTGTAACATATTGACTGAAAGAATAATTAATTTTTATTTGGTTAAAAATGAAAATAATAATTTTATTTTTGTTCTCTCTCTCTCTCTCTCTTTCTCCACAAATTCATGTTCCAAACACCGAGTACAAAAATCTATATGACCAATGCTTTACAATTTAAATTTTTATTTTTGATTGAAAATTTACACAAGAAAGCACTAAAATGTAAAATGCTACACTCTCAAAATAATAATAATATAATATGTTGATATTAAAAAAAATTCAATATTGTTTGAAGCGCTGAGTCCCCACACCCGTATCCAAAATTTGAACACTTTTTAGCCATGTCCCCATATCCTATCATTCAGATGAAAAATGAATCAGACCTCTGGATATGCACCCACGTTTGACACCAGTACCCGAGTCCGGGTAACATAGTAGATGCATTGGATTGTTTGCTTATCAATCTTCCATTGTTATGATTGTTTGAGCAAGGGTGGTTTCCCCTTAATATCTCTTTCAATAAATTTTTGCTTATCAAAAATAGGAAATGAAACTGAAACCAAAGACCACATAGGGCTATTTTACAAGTGATCAAATGCTAGTTATGATGCATGTATGACTGACAATTGCATTATTTGTCATATTTTTTGGAGGTTAATACTGAGAGGTTTAGACTTTTTCCTTTTATTCTATAAAAGTGTCGAAAAGGTCTGTTTGAGATGATATGGTCATGTGGAACATGGGCCTACCAATGTGCAGACAAGGGATAATTTGATCTATGTAGAGGTGTTGAAAGAAAAATATGAATGCCTAATAAGGACATAAGTTGAGGTTTTGAGATTGTCTTTTACTTAACTAACAAGAGTATGGCTTTTAATAGTGCCAACTATAGAAATTGGATCCTATATGGACTCTTTAAGCAATTGGAATTTTGGTCTTATCATGTTGATTCTCTAATTCAATAAAGTCAAATTGAAGTTGTACCATCTAAATTACATTCAAAAGTTACTTTAGAGAACTTGAAAAAAATAAAAAATTGTGCGTATTTGGCCTTGTCAGCGTGTTCCTGTTAATGCCATAAAACTCCTTAGCTCAATCAAGGGATGTGGTCGTATCCCTCCTACAGGGATCATACCTAATGCCTCATAATCACCACTAACCATTGGTACAATATTCTTCTCCTAGGACATTCTTGTAGTTTTACTCCACTACAGGCATGCCCACACCTCTCTTACAGGACTTTTCATGAGATAACATATGGCTTCTGTAGGAGTCAACCACCAGTTTGGTTAGTAGTGCAAAGGTTAAGGACCCCTTTAAGGGAACCTCTCCCATTAGCACCTAAGGGGTCTCATAGTCTATTACTCAAATGTGGCATTATCGAGAACCAACAACTTAGTTACTAGACTAGTGGCTCATTCAACAAAGGGGCATTAAGAGACAAACTTGCGAAACACATGCTTATTCGTACAATACAATCATCACCCATACATGACTCATGCAATACCCAACCATGTGGGTACGTTGCCACTACTTGGCTTGATTGCCTTCCCTCTAACGATTGGCTTACGCCATATAGAGTTGACCACTTGTCTGTCTATAGGACTACCATTTTGGACAAGTGGAAGCCAATCTCCATGGCTTGACCCTCTCCTGTAAATACCTCTTTTTTTCTACCTCTCACAACCATTCACCATAGCTAAAAGTTTGCTCCAATATCCTCTCTTTTGCTCCAAACTGCCCTTGCTCTCATCACACTCACCTTATGTGAGTCCTTCCATTGATAATTTTCAACATTATTTCCAATAGGTCAGAACCACCCACTATTCTCTGTTAAAGTATTCAATGTGTTTTACTTTCCTTTTATTTTTCTTGCTTAAATTTTCCCTGGATGTGTGAATGAAAGTTTTAAAGCCTGAAGTATATAGGACATGTGTCCTATGACATCTATGACAATATAGGAAATTAATATGCGGCTCAAAATAGAATCTGGAATTGAATATATTGCATGCAGGTGACTTATGATGAATTTTACTTCATCTTACAATGGGTCTTGAAGAACTATTCTGATCGTAAAAATCATTCTATTACAGTTTTTTTGTTTGGGTGATATGTTGGTTATTGTATTGAATTTCACTAGTACACATAGACTGTTAAGGAAAATAGGGATGCAATTATTTTTAATTTAGAAATGCTGCTCCAAATTTGAGACAGGTGCAGTACTCGTTATTTTGGAAATAATTAATCGTTTGGTGATTGGTCAGGGGGATTGCAACCCATTGAAGATATTTCTGCTTTGTTGGGCTTTAAGTAGTTAATCTTTTTTTTTTTTTTGGTGGGGGGTGTAAAACTGGTCTCAGTTAAGTGTTTATAGTTAAATCATTCAATTTTTAGTATAACATGGCACTGGAATTATAATCTCTTTGCTGAAGCAACTGTGAGGTAGTTGCTGGTGGTAAGCAAAGTTAAGGCATACATCTGCCTCACCCAAAAGTTTGCCAGCATCTTCACTTTGACCACTTTTTGAGTCAATATATGGGTTCAGGCTTTATACCTTTTCAGGCTCAGATGTGCAGGTCATCCTATTTCTATCTCTGATCATAATGAATTGTGGCCTTAATTTATTCATTATTGGGTGGGAGAGAGAGGGAGACTCAGTTAGGACCTAACTTTAGGCAATTGAACATTGAGTTTGTTGCATTTTCTTTTACCATGATCACAGTTAATTAAATTTTGGATGGTTTATTGATTTTATAAGCTTGTGTGAGGGTCAAGCTGCCAAAATCCATTTACTAATTTTCTTATAGTAAAAAAGATTGTTAACTAGATTGGTTCTGTGCAGTTCTCTATTGATTACTGATGGTTTTCCATATTTGTTGGCTCTTTTTACTGGTCTGAGTCATGAACTTGGCCAATTTCAAGCTATACTCTCTATTGTGTCTCGTATTTTGAAATTATTGACTCTTGTGCTTTAATGCTGGTCCAAAATTTTTAATTAATAAATGTTCTTGTTTTCACTTGGCTCCTGTATGTGATAGGGCCAGTCAACTGAGCAATTCAAGATTGCGATTCCCAAAATTCCTGCATATTTCACGGTACGTAATTTACCTGAAGTGTTTCCTGCTGAACTATTAATGGTTGTTTTTCGGTAAATATTTATGGTTGTTTTATGGTGCTGAGATTGTGTGCACAAATGATCTGTTATGTATCTTAGGCTTTTTAGCATTAAAGGAAGATGACTTGGATGGTTCATTAATAACATGTATGTATTGCCCCTATACCAATATTAGCTTGTATGGTCCAAAAAAATCTCCAGAAATTGACCCTTCCTCTGTTCATTGGTCCTTCTAGACACCAAAAGTCAACTTTTTGTGCTATGGCTATCTTTTATCTCTCTACTAGGCCAAAAATTTCGGTCATACTCGATTGCCTTGCTTGTCCTGTAAGAAAAATGGCCACTTAATAACATTCTACTCATCTAGTGGCAGCTACAAAGAGCAGAAATTGCTTCACTGCCTTGTGTTGGTGAAGAGTTTAAGTTTCATTTAGTGGATTAGGACAAAATTTGTTTAATTCTACAACTTGTAGGCATTTGTATTTGCAGAATGAAAATCCTTATACTATGTTTGGAACATGGATTTGCGGAGGGAAAGAAAAATTGAATTTTGGAATTTGACTAATCTTGTTTTTCTATGAGTTGGATCTTCTCTTCTAATGCGAAGAGATCTTTTGGAAGTTGGTGAGGGGCTCGAATCTTGCAAAGGAGGAGGAAAGCCTGGAGCTTGATCCCATTTTGCATCAGATCAGATGGATGTTTTGGGGGAGAGGAATCAAAGATCTTTTAGGATGTTAAATTTTCTTTCTATAGATTGAAGAGAATATCCTTTTGTCTATTTGTATAGTTGGCTATCGGGGGTATAGATGTTGATGTGGATGGATATTTGTCCATCATTGAACATATGGAGATTTAGATTTGGTTCTTCTTTGGGTATATTCGTGTCTTCTGGTGGCATCCTTTATAACTTTTAATAATATTTTTTAGTTCCCAAAAAAATAATATTCATCATCTTAAGTTAAAATCCCTAGATTGTAGGGTGAACTAAGTCACCAATCATTCTTCCCTTCAGACACACTGCTGTCTTGAAAAAGAGTTGCAATGTTGCATAAATATTCAGATTTAAAAAATTAAATGCCCTACCATCAGCATAACGTGAGAACTTTTGATGGTATATATTCAATTTGCAATTGCCCCTGTACTACCCTGACTCAATTTTTTGGCATTTAAAGGGGGATTAATAAGTACAGTATCTGAATTCATGTCCCATTTAAATAGATTGTGATGGGGGTCCCATGAGGATATTGTAGGTATTTGTTGCATTAAAGTATTGGTTATTATATTTATAATTTATGACTACATTTCTATAAATGTTTATGTCTGGTTGGATAATTTTATTTTTCATCTAATTAGAAAGCGTGTAAAACATTAAAGTTGTGTTTGTATTTATGGATTGAAATGCATGGATTTGACATTGATTATTGATGGGGCTGTAAATGAACTGAGCCGTTCATGAACAAACTTGGGCTCAACTCATTACGGGCACGCCTCGACTTGTTCATTTAATAAATGAGCCGAGCTTGAACATTGCCTGGCTCAGCTCGTTAAGAGCTCGAACTCGATTAGTATTTACATATATAATTAAATGATATATATTTAAAATATAATATTATATTAATTGTTTTATATTTATGCTATAAAGTATTTTTTATTCTAAAAATTGCATCACAGTTTATTTATATTTAGTTGAATCATTTCTATGATAGTAGTTACTTTTTGAACTATCATTTGCACAATATAAAACTTATATTTGAACTGTTACACCACTTAATTCAATGAATTTAAAATTTATTGATAATATCGCATTGATTTACTAAAATATTGGAAATAATGCACCAGTAAACTATATTTATTTTTCTCATATCGGATTGCAGATATGCAAAATGTTTTCTCCAAGTAGCACGACAAATAAATAATGCAGTTCATGAACAATTTGGGCTTGGCTAGGCTCGTTTACCTAGTAAACGAGCTTGAACATAAAATTTAGGGTTGTTTTTTAAATGAACGAGCTTGAGTAGAGCAGATTTTGGCTCGACTTGTTTGCACCCATAATTATTGACAAAGAATAACTCAAATGTAAATTGATATGGATTTGAATTTGAACTTGATTTTGAAAGAGTGGGCGTAGTGTATAATGATGGACTTGAGTAGATTTTGAGTAATCATGTAAGGGTAGTTATTCCTTATCCCCCCCCCCCCCCAAAAAAATGATGAAATCCATGGCATTAATGTCTAGTCTAGTGTTGTACATACTTGAGAAAAAAACTATGATTCAAGTTGTACAAAAAGACATAATAAAATATTAAAATAGTTCTTAATTTACCTATAGTAGTCAATTCCTTATATTTTTATTTCTTTTTTTTTGGGGGGGGGGTTACATTTTAATCCCAAATCCGTTCATTTTAAATCCTCATTTGTCCAAATGGAGATTAAGTAATTCCTTTCTATCGTTATGGATGTAACTTTGATGTTCTAGCAGAAGTATTCTTTGTTTTACACTCTTACCTGATGGATGTGTACTGGCTTAGGGAACGGGAGACCTGATGACTGCACTATTGCTTGGATGGAGCAATGTAATGACTCTTATCAACTATTTTCCACCTTAAGCCAGACCCATGACATATTTGCTCCTAGTCTGCTGTTTCTAATGCAATTCTTATTTTTCTATTGTCTAGAAATATCCCGACAATCTTGACAAAGCAGCAGAGCTTGCTGTATCAAGCTTGCAGGTATTCCTTGTGCTGTTACATTTTTTTTTCTTAAATTTATGGATGCTCAACCCTTGGGGACACTTCAGAATGAGGCAAAATCGAAACTAGGCGGTGAGTGCTTTTGCATAATAGAAAAATGCTTTGAAGTAGAAAAGTCGGACATGGTGGGGGGGGGGATGATAAGAATTTGAACTTCTTAGAGCAAAGCCACATCTCATACGAAGGTTATGATATTTGTTATGGCCCAAAGTTATCAAGGAAGGCAATGATTTATTTTTTCACGAGGATCAAGGGATAATATAGAATATTAAGTAACCAATTATCCCACAAGCTTCAGTTGTTCAAGAAGGGGCTAATAATGTATATCAAATTATCTTAACCCCCCCTTCACATGCAATCCTAGGACAAATAAGCTTAACCAACCAGAGTAGAATGAACAAGGGAACAAACAAACACATATAGCAGGATTTGAACCAGTACTTTCTGAAATCAGAGCTCTGATACCATTTTAAATTACCAATTATCTCAAAAGTTGTCAGGAAATGGACCTAAGAATGGTACTATCTTTACAAATCCTATGGTCCACTTTAGTGTTTCAGATGGTAGAAGTGGGTCACTTGTACAGGAGCTGTGACCTTTACCTAGTTATGTTGAGATGAACCCCTGGATTTGATGTCTTTGGGAGACACATGGAAGAGTTGCCCAGGCAATCAAGCATGTGTATCTGGCATGATGTCCTCTCTGTCATTGCATTTCCTTTGAAGACGGTTGTGCTCTTCATTTCAACATAATTGACTGTTTAAAATTTCAAAAATTGTTTGTTTGGTTTGCCTGTGCTGAATTTCAGAATTTTGCTTTAACTAAGGTAGAAAACTTAATCAAACATAGACACATGGAAGACCCTCCCTCCCCCGTTTTCACAAAAAAAAAAAAAAATGCACGTTCTTCCTTGAGACATGTTTGGGCAGTGAATGAATATTTAGTGGTTGGTGACTTGGCATCGCTGCCTAGTATTTTATTTTGGAATTTCTTGAAACTGTTCCGAAGAGCAACTCTTTTAGTTTGACGAAGATGCATATTCACTTTTGTGAGTTCTCTGAACTTGCATCGGACCTGATCTTTGGAAGGTTGCTTGATTAAATAATTTTGCTGGATTGTTTTCAATACTTGCAGGCTCTTCTGCAGCGAACGTTGAATGACTATAAGGCGGCTGGATACGATCCCCAGTCGAGCAGTTTGGAGATTCGATTAATTCAGAGCCAAGATGATATTCGTCACCCGGAAGTTAAACATAAATCCTGCAGATACAGCTAAGTGAGAGCCATCATTGAAACAACGTACTAGTAAACTTTATGTATTCAACAGAACTGTTAAATGCTTGCTAGCACATCATCTTTGTTTTGGTATTATCCAAGAAAAACATCATTTTGGTTATCTTGACTTCAAATTTTCATAAAGATGCTTATAATTTATAAACATTAGAATTACCCAGATAAGCAAATAATTAATATGTTTAGTTTTATTATGGCGATGAAAGGAATGCATGTTGGGGGGCTGAAATTTTTATGTTTTCGAATTTAGATTTCTACAAATGATAAGTACTTATAATGCATGATACATGTTTTAAACTCAACTGTCTTATGCGTACTGCGAAATCAAGACTTGAAGCCGACATCCAACTACAGGGTTCTTTGATTCCGAAGAGACGAGTGGAGGAGATTCCTGGCGTCCCTGGTGGGTTACGGAGGCATTTTCGGGCGCTCATAGAAGGAACGAGAGAGAAACAAGGATGAGAAGGGAGGGGATAAATGGTGGGTTAGGAGGGATTGGTAGGGGCACCATTGAAAAAAAACAAACAAAAAAGGTGATAATTGGTAATATGACGCAAAAAAATATAACACAAATATAAATTTATTAAGAATATAATTATAAATATGATACAATAATACGATACGATTTAATTTTATTTTATAATAAATTAATTATTTAATATTTTTATTCAATTTTAAAATATATGTATAAGTCTTAAAATAAGTGGATACGATTATAAATTTAAACATCATAGTATACTATCCTTAAGAAAAACAATAGAGAACAGTTTTAGACAAGTAGAGAACAATTTTGAAGATTTCCTAATAAGAAATAAAATAAATTGAACGGAAAAGAAAAATAACTCCTCTTATTTTTTTTCACTTTATTTTCCTCTTCCTCACCTTTTTTTGACATTAGCTTTTCTTGTCCTTTCCTTTTTTCTTTCACAATCAAACAATAGGAAATTATTTCCTTCTTATTTTTCCTTTTTATATCTTTGTAAAACCAAACAGGAGTAATTACATGTATTTTTCTCTCATTTTCTCCACTCTTACTCTCTCTTCTTTTATAATTTACTTTTATCTCCAAGCCTAATTAAGCTTTTAACATTTAATTAGCTGTAATTATGTATATATCTATTGTGCAAGAGTATTCAAAAAAAGAAAAAAGCAAAACTTTCAAAGATAGGAATGATTCAAAACTTCTCTTTATTTTCTTTGTAATTTTTAATGTTTTTTAGTCATAAATTAGTAGTTAAAAATTGAAATTTAAGATGGAGGTGTTCATTTCATTTCATGCGCAACTAATATTTTAATAAAAATCAGATGAATGAAAATTAGTGTACTTAAAGTAATCAATAAAACAAAATCCTAAACTTAGTTGTTTTATATTAAGAAATTTGTTTAAATAGATATTTGGAGATTTGTCTAATTGTATATTGATAATTTAAAATATCACGAAACATATCAAGGTTATTTTTGATAATATAAATGAAAAGGAAAAGAATCGTGTATTCTATTTTGTGTAGATTTCATCTCCTCGTTTCTTTCATTTAATATGTAAGAAAGATTACAATAAAAACAATATTAGAGGTCCAATCGGTGACGGGTAGCCAGCTGAGCGTCCTCTTTGTCCAAGTTAATGACAGTTTTCCTCATAAAAGAAAAGATTTTTTTTTTGGTAAAGTTTAGACCATACATCTTTTCTCTCTCTTAGTTTCTTTATATAAAGTGTAGTCTACAATGTTCTCTGTATCAGGAAGTGAAAATAGTAAGATGTGTGAAAGAGTGGAAAAGAAAGTGTAGTCTACTATGTTCTCTGTATCAGGAAGTGAAAATAGTAAAGTGTGTAAAAATATAGGATGTTTCTTTCTTCCTAAGTTTAGAAGATATAAAATGAGAGAGTGTCATATATCATTTGTGGTCTCCAAACATATTTTTTTGATCCTTTAATAAACAATTTTATTTTTTTATTTTATTTGTTTAACATTTTATTTGTCCGTTAAATGAAATATCAGAAAGCATGAAAACAATATATGTAAATAGTATCTTAAATGTTTTATTTTGTCAGAAGTATTTTTATTTTTATTTTTATACAAAAACTACTTCAATCTTTATCACAAGGCAAGGGAATAATTTTCATCCCTTTGGATGGGTAATAGAAAAGTTGAATTGACATAAACTCACGTTTTTATGGGGGTAAAAATTAACATTTCTTAGTTTGGGCGCTAAGTGATATTTTCCCATAATTATGGGGTCAATCATAGTTTGAAAACCGTTTCTGACGCCCCCTCGTTAGAATTTCATCAACGCCACGGAAAATACTTTTTGAACCGTCTGGTAATCCTGAAAATGGCGCGAAGTCTCCGTTCCCGCCTTTCCCTGCTTCCTTCTCTCTTCAGAATCACAAAAACCCAATTCCAAACACCAAAGTCACATTTCAGATTCCAAACTCTCCCTGGTTCAGCAGCAATTACTTCAAGAAACCCGGTAAATTTCTCCCGGCCTTGCCCAATTTTCCAAGGTCAGATTCCACTTTCCACTACTCGACCCAGTTCGCCAAATCATTTGGAATTTATGAGTTTACGTTTCTTTCATGTCATTTTTCGATAATCGTCTCATTTGCATTTGCCAAGGCGGTCGAATCTGCGGTTTAATTTCATTTCATATCATAATGCGCACTATGTGTTTGTCTGAAGTCCTTAGAGGAGGTTGGTTAGAATTCGAATCTTCCAGGTCAATTTTGAATCTGTAGAATGGGATATGCAATTTTTCTCTGCATTTGAATTTGGCTTGAAGCTTGGGGATGAACGAACTATTGATATAGTTATTTTTTTTAACTCAACTCAAAGGGCAAAGAAAGAGGGAGTTTTCTTGTTATTTATTCAAGCATATTTAGGCTGCGTTGGGCACACAAAAAGTTGATGAAAATCTCTGAAAATCTTTATAAAATTTTACACATTTTTTAAAACTAAAAAAAAAAAACGTTCAATATCTTACTAAAAAAATTCGATAACTAGAATTCGATTAATCAAATAGTAAAAATTTTTTTGTCATTCTCACTATGGACTTCTAAACTATCAAATGACACCAATTTTGACTTTTTTGTGGTTTTTTTAAAATTGTTCCAATGGATTGTAGAAACTGTTCCGACGGAATTGCGCGGATAACTTTCGTCCAAACGGTTTCTACAATCTGTTTGGATGGATTGTAGTGTAAAAAAGTTATGACTACCTAAAATTTTGAATCCTTCCAAACGGAAATCCGATCCGTCGAAAAGAAATTTTACTATTCATCTCCAAAAAACGCGGTTTGAGCGGTGTGCATCAAATACAAAAAATTTTCCCAAATCACATTTTTTCTCATTTTTTGGTGCGCCAAATGCAGTCTTAGGAGTTGAAAATGTTTGTGCTTATGATATATGCAATATTTACTTGTCATACTTGTTAAAATTATGAGTAGAGCTCAACCTCAAAATCGCAATTATGAGATGAGGGTACCTAAGATCTTATAAGGAGAATAGAACCTCTTAGCGTGGGTGATGTGAAACAGTATGAAAGTTAACACACCATTCCTTGTGCGAAGGGCAGGTTACACGTCCAAATATCACGACCCTAACTCTGATATCATGTTAGAACCTTGAGTAGAACTCAACTCCAAAACCGCAGTTATGAGATTCGGGTGCCCAAAATCTTATAAGGAGAATAGAACGTCTTAGTGCGAGCGATGTGAGACAGCATAGAAGTGGTGTTAGGTGTGGAAGCAGTCAATTATGTATATAACATACAATTTTTTTTTTCTTAGGTGTGTTCTTTCTCCTGGGGCTAATTTTTTTTTTTTTTGGGATATTCTAAATATTATACAGCAACACGATCATATGCCCGTAGTGGCCGTTCAAATTATGATCTCTTTGGCAATGGAAAACCAGGAGACAAGGAATTCAGGAAAGCCTGGCAGAAAGAAATGGATGAAGACAGTTGTCTCTGGACAGGAAGTGAAGATGAAAGCGATAGCGAACAAGGTTGTCGTAATCATCTCGAGGAAGAAATCAGGAAAGTAAAACAGCAAGCAAAGGAGCACTCGGACCTCATAGACGGTGATGACAGTGATGAGTTAAGAAGTGTGTGGTCTGAAAGCGATGAGGAGAAGAGTCTGTGGACTGGTGATGAAGGTGACGACGACGATGACATCCCCACAGAAGCCTACCCGAATGAAAAAAGTGATGCGTATTTAGATAAATTGTTCGAGTTTGAAGAAACACCGAAGTATCGAACAATCTCAGAGCTATTGAAAGCCGAGCAGGAACCGGAAGAATTATCCCCTGGAAAGCAAGCTAGAAAAGTTGCAGTGGAGAATGCCCTGAAGAAATTGAAGAAGGGTCCAGATGGGCGTTACACCAATGTGTGGGAGGTGATGAGTGATTTGGACATTTTGATAGGAGCATTTGAGAATATTGTTTCAGGGCCAGAATATGCAGAGCTTAGACAAGGAGGGCCTAAGAAATTAAATATGCAATTCTTCAAGGATATACAAACACGAATGAGGGATCCAAACTATAAGTTCTCACCGGAGTTGAAGTTAAAACCAAAAAGCAAGCTGGTCCCTAAGAAGAAATGGCAGAAGGCACAATCTAGGAGGAGGAAGGCACAGAAGCGCTAAATTGTTGTTTTGTCTCCTTGGATGGCCGTTGAAATAGGCTACCTTTTATCCTTACCCTTTACATTTGTACTTTTGAGTACCTGTTGGTTGTATCTTCTCATTCCTTTTAGGTTTTTGTCTGCTAGCTGAGATGGTAATGCACGGGCATCAATATGAATTTACTTCAGTGCAGTGAAATTTTTTTTTAATTAATTTTATTATTTATTTATTTATTTCCTTATTTTGTTGGTTTCCTTTTGTATTTGGTCCATGATATTAAAAATTGGCATTCTATAACAATCGCATACGTTACGTAACAGAATCAGTGAATGTCGTTAAAGTCACGTTACAGGTAATGAAATGACAACCATATTATAACGGTCCTGAAATAATAGAAATAATAATCATACTATAACGGTCTGCTACGGTGTCAAAATGATCGTTACGGAAATATTACGTTTCTATTAAAAGTAAAACCTGACAAAAACAGACCGTTATGTCTTCGTTGTTGAAGGTGAAATCGTAGCAGTAGCAAAGAAATCAAAAAAATACTCCTTAAAAATTGAAAGAAAATGTTTGATTTAAAATCTTATGATCTTTCAAGAGATATACGAACAAAAATATCCCAACTTTTTAGCAAAAACTCTAAACCAAAATCTGAAAATAATGCCTTGAATTTCAATAAAACTCTGAATCAAAGTTCTAAAATAGAGAAGAAACACCTGATTTGGGTCTTGTGGAAAATAAAAAATTGTGAAAATTTTTGAACCACTGAAGCTTTTTAGTTTCAGTCGAGAGTAAGCAAATAACTTCCCGATTCATCTTTTTTCCGGCTTTCGCTTTCAAGAACTCAGATTTTTTACTCTCCTCTTCGAATCCGTAGATTTGAAACAAATTTTGATCCGTAAAATCCAAAAAAGAAACTGAAGAAGTGCTCGGAACGAAGAATCAGAAGAAGAAGAAGAGTGGTGTAGAAGACTAAAGGAAGAAGCTGCAAGATTGTCATTTGGGCGGGCGGGGGGTGGGTGGGTTCCTTCATATTGGAGTAGTATTGATTGTTTAGTTAACCGAGAGCTGTTAAAATAAATTGTTATTGATATGTATAATACCAGCACTTGCTCGTGTTTAAAGGTACAGTAATATGATTTGACATACAAATAATTTAAATTTAAATTTATAAAGTAAATTTACATTAAAAAAACGTAAAACCAACCGATAAAAATAAAAATTATTAATCAAAATAGATTAAGGTATAAAATTTTACTATTTATTATAAATATTATCATATTTTTTAAAATATTAATTTAAAATATTTTATAAAAAAACTATTAAAAATATGAGAATAGTAAGAGAAAAAGAAAAATAATCTTGACGATATAACAAATTTAACAGTTAAAAATATCTCAAATTCAAAATTTTAAATTTCTTTATTACATAAATGTACATAGTGTAAAAGTGTATGTATTTAAAATTTAGATGTTAAGCACATTAAAATTGAAATTTTAATTTAAATGTTTATTTTTAATAAAATTTTTAAAAATTTAAAATTTAAATATATTTTTTCAAATAAAAAAATTTAGTTTACTTTATCTAATAGGTATCTATACATTATTTAATAATAATAGATAATATATGTAAAATATAATTTGTTTAATTTTACAAAATATAATATATATATTTATTTGAATTTTAAATTGGTTCTGTTGCTTTATATATTTATTATTTATTTTTTGTATTTATTTGTTCATGTTTTATTGTATAGATGTATAATAAGTGACAACGTGACGAAATTTTAGTAATCACTATAATAAATGTCAAATCAAATGATATGTTTTATTATATAAATATTTATTTGAATTTTAAATTTCAAATTCAAATGGTGTATTTTATGATAGAGATATATATTTCAAATTTCAAATTTAAATGGTGTGTTTTATTATATAGATATATAATAAATGATAATGTGGCGAAACTTTAGTGATGATTGGGACAAATGCCAAATCAAAAGATGTATTTTATTATATAGATATTTCAAATTTCAAATTCAAATGATGTGTTATTATATAAATATATAATAAGTGATGACATAGCAAAACGTAGTGATGATTGAAATAAATATCAAATCAAATAATGTGTTTCATTATATAAATTATTATATAAATATAACATATTATATTTTAGTTAAGTATATTACATTATTTTTAATTATAATTAGTTTTTATATTAAGATATAGGTGGTGTCTGTTTTGGAAAAAAATAAAAAGTTTGTGCAAAAGTGACACATGACAAAATTTAATTGAAGAAAAATTAAAAAAATTACTAAAGATTAAAATTTTTTTATATTTTTTAGTAAATCAAACACCCCCATATAATGTAATTTAAGTAGTTATGTTAAAAGTTATTAATTAAACATCACTATTATATCATATTACATTAACAAAAATATTAATTATACTAAAAATTATATTAAATTATAGTTGTGATAAATTTAATTTAATATAACTAATAATATATTATATTAATATAATATATAATTTATATTAATTATATTAAATAATGTTAATCAAATATTTTATGTTAAAAATTATTAATTAAATATAACTGTTACACCATAACATATTAACAAAAATATTAGTTATAATAAAAGTTATATTAAATTATAGTTATAATAAATTTAATTTAATATAATTTATAGTATTATCACATTAATATGTTATATAATTTATGTTAATTATATTAAACATTATTAATTAAACATAACTATTATACATAATATGTTAACAAAAATATTAATTAAACATAACTATAATAATATATTATATATTTTATATTAATTATATTAAAATTATTAATTAAGTATGACCGTTTACCATAGCATATTAACAAAAATATTAGTTAGACTAGAAATTATATTAAATTTATTGTAATTAATTAAATTCAACTCAAGAATTGAGCTTTAAAAAATATATAGTAGCAAACATTTATATTTTATATTTTTATGATCCAAAGTAATGAAATGATATAATGTTTTATTTTATAGAGTAACAATGCCACTTCAATCAAATATGGGGAGTGATAGTAGTGATTCTATTCCTAGTGATGGTGATGATGACGCTTTTAAAATTAATCCTAGTACTAATATCAGCTTTAGTTTGCAACACCCAATAGCATTAAGATAACATGGAAGGTAGATTTTGTGAAAAAATTATTAAGGGAAGCATTACATGTGTGAAGTAATATTTGACTTTTTTTTTTTTTACATTTTAATTATTAAAATATTAAAAACTACTTAATTTAGATAAATTGTGAATATGAAAAAAAAAATCACATCTTTGATATCCATTTCCGTTACGCGACATCTGTTACATTTTATTTTTGCGTTATCACGACTGTTACCATTATGACATCTATTATCCTTTTTAAAACTATGATTTGGTCTACAAATTCTTTATTTCTTTGAAAAAAAAAAGAAAAAAAAAAGGGAAAAAATAAAAAAGGCTTACTGACCTGTGAGAGATTCAGTTCCTATGGCCCTTGGTTGGAGACATGCTTTGGTTCCCTTGACACCCATGGCATTAAGTTACGCCGCGAATAACTACCAAAAAAAAAAAAAAAAGTTCCGCCGCGAAAGGGGTTAAACTCACACCCAAAAATAAAAGGTTGGTTCAACAAGCCAAGGGTATTTTCTCACCATCAAGTAAACTCGTAATAATATACTATTAAAGAAGTTTGCTGCTTAATTTGGACATTCGTCGAAAAATCATATTTAATTATTAATTTTATTTTATTTAAAATTAATTTTAAAATATTTATTTATATTTCTAAATTTCATTTTAAAATATTTTATTTAACTTAATACTAAAATTAAGAACTTTTCAGAATTAGTAGCTATTTTGTTTCTTCATTTTACATTAATTATTCTGTTCGCTAATTTTGGTTATGTATTTTTTTAAGATTTTTTTATATTTAAACTTTGTAAGGCTACAGGACTTTTACGTAATTTTGAATTAATAAAACTATTATTTGAGAAATTTTCTCTACAGAAATTTGTTTGTTTTCTGGGTATTCATACGCTAAACAGAAAATCACAATTTACGTGCTCAACTTTTTATTTTCATCTGTTTCGCCCTGCATAATTGGGAGTGTTTAAATAGTGTTAATTAATATTCAACTATATCGCAAAACAAATTGTATAAAAAACAGTTGTTAATACTAAGTTTCTATCCATTTAGTATAAAATCCAAACTGTGTACTACGCACTTATTTAAACATTTGTTGTGTCAAACAACTTGGCATTGTGATTGTTTTCATTCTTTGGTTGATAGCAAAATCAGTATCTTCTCATCTGCATGCAATGCATCTGCTTCCTTCCGTCCTCCTTTCTTTGCTATCCTCTCCTCAAGTCTCACAAATCACAAGTTGACCCAACAAAAAGAGTAAGCAAAAGGCCACTACAAGCATGAATCTGAACATGATCTCAGTTTAGTTTTGTGCTGAGTGGCCCATAAAATGGACATGTGCCTTGCACGTATGGCTTACACTAGTAGACCAACAAGTAGTGATGTAAAATGAGTCGGGTTTTCGGATCATATCCCCTCTAATTCGGGTCAGAAAAATTCGGCCCAATCCATTCCTTTAATATGTTTTTTGTATCTTAATGGGTGGGGAGAGATAGGCCGGGTCGGGAAGCAGTGGGCCAAGACAGGATGGGCCAGACCTTAACCCGAAGGATTGGGCCAAAGCATGGGAGAGTCCTCTACGTGTATGAATGGCAACGGTAAAAACCAATTTTTCATTAGACAATAATTCTTCCCAAAATATATATTTTGCCTTCATCAAGAAATTTGAGTGGAACTTTTCATTTTTAAAAGGAATAGAATAATATTTTTTGAAAAAAATATTTGAGAATTAATACTCTGGGTATGAATATAAATACTCAAAAAAATTAGAAGTGCACAAAAGAGATTTTAAAAACTTGAGGGGCCATCTCTCACCAACAATCCAACAAAACTCCCCCGTCCCCACTCCGCCGATGTTGATCGATCATATATATATATATATATATATGTAGTGAATATACTAGAGTTGATACATATTTAATTAGTTACATTCTTGGATCTCGAGAACAATTATTCTCTGATTGCAATTGGAATTTTGATTAAAATCTAAATATTGGGTGGATCATCCTTCTTGATTAATTAATTAAATCACAAGAGTCAATAATGAAGAACATAAAAGGTCATTCCTTTGAAGGAGCTTTATCTCCGAGCACCTAGAACTCTTAATTATTGCAAGGCCAAAGAAAAGTGGTGCTTCCAGCAATCATTTCCCCTTTTTTTATGCAACCAAGCCTACCGCGTACATAATTTATTTCGCTGGTGGCCCAACATTTTCGATAATTTATAATTCTTGGCGGCCAAATGGGGCATAGTTTGGCCAGACAGCGACGCAAATTGATGATTTAACTTGATAAAAATTAACTTCGTTTTCTCTTAGCGGCGCTGCTTTGAGTAATTAATACACATGTAGCCATAACATAAGATTTATGTAACTTGAAATCAATAAGATACAGTAATATTGTCTTACATGATCCCTAGAATTCAAATGGAAGATAAAAGATCAAGATTACCTCGAAATTTGTGCTCTGCCTACATGTACATGTACAACTACATTTAGATGGTTCTCCTTGTGTCAATAATTGAAGTTTTAATTATCTGGTATTGAGAAAATTATAAACTCACAAATTATAATTCTTCTACTTATATCTAAATTTATTGAGTGATTTTAAGCTTATCTCCATCTTCAAAAATGATGTGAAAACCTTAACAATCTTTCCATTTACACGTTGAATCTCAGATCGAAAGAAGCGACAACCTGTTTTTCTTAATGAACTTGATAGTACATCTAGGTAACTCGTTTTGTCGATAAACTCAAATTGATAGTATTCTTGGGTTTTAATACTAGTTGTTGAGTGATCTTGAGCTTTTCTCATCTTAAAAAAATTAGCTCGTAAGATGAGATTTTTCTTCACACATATATACTGACCGCCAAATTCCAACAAAATTAATGAATAATTAGGTATCGATCCGACCAATAATATTTATGTATTATGAAATTTATATATATGGAACGTTTATAATATAATATAAAATATTTAATATTATCAAATCGGGTCATTATCAGAAGAGATGTGCATATACATGCATAAGATCACGTGAGGAACTATTTTTGAAAACAAATTAATACGACGTAGAAGGTTTTGTGTCAAAATTATATCTTAGGGTGGTAATTATTGGCATCACTGAAGATCTGACAAGATATTTCACTACCAAATCAATGTTTCTATATTCTGAGCTCCACCATTATATATATATATATATATATATATACTAGGTGTATATACTAATCTTATTACATCACCCCCATTCAAATTAAAGCCTGGATTTGGGGAGAAAATAGAGAGAGAAAAGTTGGCATGCTTATGAAGAAAGTGACAACAAAACTCGGATTAAGTCATAGTAGATGAGATTTTCGGATCTGAACCATTTATTTATTTAAACACGAACATATAAAGAAGCCATTGCAATTGGATCAGACGTAGTTTTTTTTTTTTTTTTTTTTTTCTTTTTTGGATAACTGGAAATTTAGAGCCTAAATTATAAAGAAATAATTACTTATGCCGGGTAAGTGGACATTGTCTGCTAGTTATGGTAAATTCTAATTTTTACTTGTTACTCCTTTTTTTCTTAAGCTAGAAATTCACTAATTTACCATGCAATTGTTCTGGGATGGACATTTCCAGCGCGTTTGACTTACTAATTTAAAAAAAAAAAAAAATTAATTTTTACTAATTTTCTTAAATTATTTTTCATTAAACACATTTTCAACTTTTTTTCACTTTTACTAATTTTTTTAATTTTCATCAACTTTCTTCAACTTTTATTAATTTTTTAATTTTATTTAACTTTTACCACTTTTATCTAATCTTTACAAATTTTTACCAAATATTCAATTAAAAACTAACATGACACAAGTCACGTTCTGGTACAAGACTATACTTTTTTTTTTTTTGGCGCCAAACAGCCTAAATTTAGGCCATTATGACTATCTGGTACTATATTTACAGTGCTACATCCTACTTGTTAATAGGGGTGTTTGAAATCTCAAAAAATTCAAAAATTTTTAAAAAATTTTAAAAGTTTTATTTTTTTAAAACTTCAAAAAATTCTAAAAAGTTATAAAAATCCGTTGAAACGAAACAAAATAGTGCGTTTCAATGAGTTTTGACAGATTTTTTTAAAAATTGATCTGACATTTGTACAAAAAATTATACAGAACTTCAAAAATTTTCAAAAATTTCGTTATGTGTCACTTCATATAATTTTTAACAACTTTATATTAAATCAAACATAAACATCTAACAATCATTTTACAATAATTTTTTTTCACTCCAAACTCCAACAAAATTTCACTTTTGAAAATTTTTAGTTTTTTTGAGGTTCCAGACGCGCCCTTAATTAATATATGTGTAAGTAGCATTTTTTTTCCTATGACATTTGTTTTTATAATATATATATATATATATATATATATTATCTAAAAATCGTATTAGAGTAATATGGCTCACTTGTGCACCAATCTAGTTTAAATAAGAGAGATATCATTAAAATACATTTATATTACAAAAAATTATTATTACCACATCATTTTTGCACAAGTAGTAACGGATCTAGCTTCAAATTTTTTTAAAAAATTTAATGTAATTTTATCAAAAATTTTAAATATTCTTTTTAATTTGTAAAAATTAACTAGCTATCTTGATTTTTTTTTTTTTTAAGAATTCATAACTACCCACTTTTGTATATAACTTTTTCAACCTCACCTTCATCTCCAAGCATCAAATCTTGGATCCACCAACGGCCACAAGTTCTTCAAAAAAAAAAAAAAAAAAAAAAAAAAAATTCCTTGTATAAAATAAGATGCTGTAGATGATAACTTGTTGATCTATTCTAGTCTTTTGGTTAATCTCTTTCCGTCAAAAAAAAAAAATAATCTTTCATAGAATTTGACATTCTCTATTAATTGATTGTTGTTTTCATGGCTGTCATTGTCATCAACACTGTTGCTTGTTCTTGCTGATCAATCTTTAATTAAAGCTAAAATTAGAGATTCTTCTCGTGAGTTTGAATGTTTGTTGGAATAATAAGCATGTAGAGCTAACAAGTTTTTTTTTTAGCCAATTTTTTTGTTTTAAGTAATCCAGAACCTATACCAATTTATTACAACTCTCAACGAACAGCGTAATTGATGAGTAAATTGGAGAGATGTACGCTACTCCTCACGCACATTTCACTTGAGTCAAGAATCGAATTCGTGTAATTTTTGTAGGGAGTAAACCCACGAGCCACACCCATGAGCCAGTTGAAGAGTTTTAATACTACAAATTACTTTATAATTATAATTATAAGATATATGAGTATATACTTTAATATTACATTCAACTAGTATAATAAAACTTGCGAGCGCTTTAATTTGGACATATACATGATCTTTGGTTGCTTTGACTTAATTCCATCTATTTTAGGTTGGAAACAAGAATCTAATTCTAACCACAACCTTAAATTCGAAAGTCCTTTTTCTTTTTCTTTTTTTCTTTTTTTGCTTTTGTAAACTCAAATTTCCACATATTTCGGGTCTGATAGTTGCTTCCCGCACCCTCTAGAAAAGAATGAATCGTGTACTAAGCGTTATCATTTTAAAATAAAATATTAGGTAAAATTAATATTTATTGTTCTTACATTTTACTACTAACCTCATTTCAAAAACTACACTTTAAATTATTTCACTTTTCTTTACGTACATTTAATCCAGTTCCACTTCCTCTCTTATGTCGCTCAACATTAAAAAAATATGACAAAAAATGTCATATATTTATAGTATTTTCTATTAATAAATTGGATAGAAAAGCTTAAAGTGGGATGATTAAAATGCATATGGTGAGACGATTTAAAATACAAATCCTAAAATAAGATTGTTGGTAAAGTAAAATTCTTTTAAATGTGCAATTTATTTATAAAATTGCAATCACCACATGATTCGACATCCTAATAATATTTTCTTACACTATTTTTTGTGACAGACTGGTAGTTGGTAGGTATAAAGAAACACTCAATAAGTTATTACCGAAGTGTTATCGTTAGTGAATTATTATAGATATTTATTAAAACATAATATATTTTAAAATCATACGAGTTTTCAATTCCATCAAAACTCTAAGATTAAGCCTGTTTAGATAAAAATAGTAATAAAATGAGTAATTCTTGAAAAATTCTCGTGTCATACTTAACTTAGCTTAAAACAGACAAGATACGATATAATAGTATTTTTCTACTACTAAAATAGCTCATGCATACATGTTAAGCTAAAACAAGAACAATCACAGGGCCATTTAAACCGGCAATGCAAGAGGTCACGCGCTAAAAGCTACAACTCACAACAGCGTGCGTACCCCACTTAGTTTGAATTTACTTGGCTCACTTTTGAAACAAAGAGACGTTAGGTTCACACAACCTAGCCAGTTGTGTGAGATGCGATACGTAGTCATCTATATATATATATATATATATATTGAAGTTCTCTTTCAACTGTTTGCCATAATTCGATATGGATCCTCATCACATGATGGAACAAGCATTGGGGTTATCATCGCTGAAGAAATAGGTAAATCTCTCCTCGGGAGGATTGGGACCCACAGGGACAGCTTGTGCAACATTCCGAACATACCCAGCCGGCGCCCTCTTGTCGTAGGCTTGAGAAGCGTAAGGATAGTACACCAAATTGTATGGGACGTAAGGCCAGAATTCGGCTCTCTTTCCGATGCTCTTTATTTTCTTCAACACCTTGTTTGGATCAACGTACCCACTAACCGTCACCCGGCTTTGCTTTCGGTTTACCTCCACAGATTTCACACCTAATTCATCAATTCAAATACACACGTATAAAACAGTTGTTATATATACACTGGCGAGTAAATTATGCTTCTTGACTGAAATTAAATATATATATATTTAAAATTAAAATATATTAATACATTTTTTTAAAAAACTCAAAATAAATTACATTTTTATTACAATACCGGTAAATAAAATTTTTATTTTTTTTAATATAAATTTTTAGATATCATCATTACGTTTAACTCAATAATTTATATGTGAAGTAATTCAAAAATTGAACGGAAGTTTAAGGGACATAAAAGATCTCAGTTATTCGTTGAAAAATAAAACTTAATCTCAATCTTTTGATCTAATATTGTAAAAAAAATATTTTTAAAATGTGTTATGTTTTATATATATACATGTATGATATCAATTAACGGCCCTTTCACAGAGAAAAGTAGTTTGAGAAAATTGGAAAAGAAAGACTTACATTTTGCATGGTAATTTGAATTTATACATAGAAAGTTCATAGGAAAAAGAGTATTAACGAAAATTAAAGAGGGAACTCCATATATATATATATATATATATATATGCATGCATGTACCTTTCATGGAAGTGACAGCATTTTTAACTCTTCTTTCACAGCCATCACAGTCCATTTTCACTTTGATCTCAACTGTCTGAAAAAGAAAAAACGCGACAATCCATTTTAAAAAAAAAAAAAAAAAAAAAAAAGAGCCACAGAAGAAGAAAGTACAAACCACCTGATGGAGAAAGAAGGGAGTTTCTTTACAGATTATACACAACACATCAAACTAAGTAATTGCCTGGAGGGAGCTATGCAATGAGTACCTGCATCGGTTTGCGTTTTCTTCTTCTGCTCGTGACAGTGCAAAAGTTAGAGAGATAGTCGAGAGCTCCCATTTTTGCTTCTCTTTCAAGTACCTAAGCAAACTATTTGTGTATATATGTGAGAGAGAGAGAGAGAGAGTTTTAGATGACAACCATTGAGAGACATAATGTGACTTATATATATAAGGTGCTTGGTGGGACTCAAATGAGATGGGGAGGAGCAAAGTGGTTTGCCCACAAAACCGACAGGGCCAACCATGCTTTTAGATTTTGAAACTAATTTAATTTGAGAGGCCAATTAGAAAATGTTGTAAAGTAGTTTTATTTATGGGACCTTCGCTTTTGCTTTTCAATCGGTGGTGGAGTCACATGGAAAAAAATTACTAAAATACCCTCTTTTGTTATTTTAGTATTATTTAAAAATTAAATTAATTAAAAATTAAAATATTTTGCCTTTATTAAAAAATTAAGATTAATTGAAATTTTTTTAACATAAAAGAAGTTTATAAGAATTAAATTTGGTATTTTTTTTTGAAATAAAGTGTATTCTTCTAATACACTATTATATACTTTTATTCATATTATCAGTAAATATAACATATAGCACAATAAATTTTATAAACTATAAAATTTAATAATTATATATATTATAGCAAGGGACATTTTTAATAAATTTCAAGTATTTGAACCATTAATCGTGAAAAGTATAAGTACCGGTTAATACTTAAAAATAATTTATTTTCTCTTTAAAAATAATATTTTTTTCTCTTACTGTTAATTCAAAAATAATTCAATCGTTATTCTCTTCTTGAATCCTCAGTGCTCTCTCAGTAAAAATCCTGGATCCATCCTTATTTACAATTATTCTTTGAAAGTATAGAATATATATTTACACAAAATGGCTCCAATAGTAGCTTGATTCCACCAAAAGAGATCGGAAGTCGAGGGTGAATTTCCTTTGGGTTTTATGCCGGCTAAAATCATTCCCAGTCATGATTCCAGTGCTTTAGTCTCTACGGGAAGTCCTTTGAACTTGATCGAATGACCCAATTCATCATATTCTCTCTCATCTCTCTATCTCACTCTACATATATATGTAGCACAATAATGTTGAATATATATAGTATAGGATTGAATGAAAGCCATTTGAAGCGGCAAGTGTATGGTTGCTTTGAGCAATTGAGATCGCAATTTGCACTTGATCAAGATTTTTGACAAGCAACAAGAAAGGCTAGCTTTTGCCAAATTCAAGAAGCCTTTGGACTGAATTTCCCAACTCATGGATGAAAAAATCCATTCCTCAACCGAAAATCTACTGTCGCAGTTAAAAAAAATCTCTGTTTAAAACTGCGTTAAAGTCGTGGTTTTGCAAAACAATAGTTGTATCACGCGTGACTTAAAAGCATTGTTTTGTGGAGGAATCGTTTTCCATAAAAACGATTTTACGGCTATTCTAAAATTCTGAAAAGAAACAAATTACAAAACTGAAGACGTTTCCACTAAAAAAGATTATTTTAAATTTTCTCCTCTTTTCAGTCCAAAGGCTTTATGCCTCTGGCAAAAGCATTACAATGAGATCAAGTTCAGATTTTGAATTAGTGCAACCTCCTAATTTGACAAGCAGTCGGGCTCTGCAGTGTAAAAACCAAGTGTTAAATCTCTAGCTAATGAATAATTAAATTAAAAAAAAAAAAGGAAAAGAAAAGGAAAAAAATCCACTTACTCTTTCTTATTAAATTATAACATATGATCATATTTTTTTAATTAATTTGAAAGTAAAATTATGTTTTTAATAAATCTTGCACAATACATGACTAGATGATGATGATGATTGATTGATTGCAACAGATTCTCTCCAGCAAGCAAGGTAATACATTGCATAGTTTGGTAAATTCGCAGCCACTTGAGCTGTACCTACCTCCCTCGTCTCTGCAAATTAACTAACTACAAAGGTTATGAATTGAACAAATCTTCTTTTTCTTCCTTTTTTTTTTTTTTTGGCTCCAAATTCGACTCTTAAAGGCAATACTTTATTAGGCATCCATCTGGCATCTTTCTTTTTTCAGCCCTATGTTCTTCCGTGATAATCTGGAACAGGAGAGCTGGGGGAGTACTAATGCTATATGTACATGTGACCATCTCAATCCTTTCTTTGCATCAGAATTTTTTTTTCTTTGATTGTAATAGGGGAGAGATTCTCCAAACTTAGTGAGAATAGTGAACTCACATAGGTGTCCCCACACACTGACGGACTTTGTGAGGTAGCAATTTCCCTCGAGTGCCAGTGCATGCCCTCACACACTAGTTCCAAATCAATCACGAACATACCCATTCGGCTATTCAGTTTTAGTTGATCGAGACTAACGCGTTTCCTTCGAATTGAGCCCGACTAGTTCAACAACAAAGCATTTCGCCAATTGAGCTAACCCGCAGGAACAAACTCCAAGTAAATGCCTTCCCTTTGAGTCAAACATGGGACCTCTCTTAGAAAACTCAAGCTCTATCCAAGTGACTTAGAACTTAGGGAGGCTAACATCACTTTTTGATGTTGGTCATGTGATATTAAGTTATAAGTCATTCGATTAAAATCGAAGGTTCACAACTAAAGTATAAAAATTTTAGACGAGAATTTTTAAATTAATTTTTGTGTGAACAATCTGATTTTGACTA